>CM021731.1:175487888-175593698 GCA_011075105.1 Heteronetta atricapilla
AAAAAAAAAAAAAAAAAAAAAAAAAAAAAAAAAAAAAAAAAAATCAACCTGCCTGGCTGACCATGGGGTAGAACTGCAAGTGCCACACAGTGTAAGATTTAGCCCAGAACGAAGGCTGAGGTGAGCACCCAACTGTGCCACACAAATATCCTAAATCCTTGCTGAAAGGAGCTGCCAGTGAATACCCTGCTGGCTTATGTTCTGGGTCCATACAACAGTATTCAGCTCCCTGACCCCTCGACCTTGTCCAAGTAAAAAAAATGCACAAAGCTGTGGCTTCTATGGTGCTGTCATCCGTAGGGAAAAGCTGTCCTGGCCTGCACATCATGACTGCATAAGCATTGCATGAACACCAAATGAAAACCTTCACAGACCGTGCATGCACACATGTGCAGGTATAAAACGGATCTAAGTGACCTGGTCTGAGATTTGAAATCCCACACAGAATTGCATTGATAAAATCTCTTGGTTTTAATATAAATTAAGACGAAGGAGATTATTATTTTTCCAGTAATTTTTAAATGAAAATTGAAAATGAAAATTTACATGGAAATCTGTATTTTAAGAATAAACTAAGAATCTTTAAGAATTAATAAACAAACAAACAACATAAAAACTGTCATGAGGCCATGGTGGGATTTTTGTTCTAAAAGAAAAGACCTTAAACATGTTTGATAATTCATCTCTCATACAGGCTGTATGTGAAGTGATGTACAGTCCTTTATTTCTCTGAACAAGATTATTTTGCACAGAGCCTAGAATTCTCTTAGTATTGGCAGTAATGCAGCATTGTCTTTTATAAACTAGACAAAGACAAACCTTACACAATCTGATTGTTGTTTCAGCTATTTGTTTTCCTTCTCTGTTATGTTCAGATGAAACAGTTTAAATTGAAAATTAGAAACATTAACTGCACCGAGTGAGGATAGCTTCCAAAAGAAAAGGCAGGAAATAATAATGAAAAAAAATCTTTTTAGGTCAACCAGAGTTTCAGTGTGTGAATATGCAACTTGCTTTCACCTGCTGTCTTTGATGTATGGTAGCTAACTATATAATTTTATCAGACAGTCTGGGAAGACTCAATTTTATGACAAGTGAAAGAGATGTGAAAATGGTAATTACGCGGAGATTAAAGTAATGCAGTACAAGTTGAGCTCATACATTCAGAGCTGTATTTTTTCTTTCTTTTTTAAGTGGCTGTAGGATTTTTTCTTTTTGAAACAAACACTTTTAAAGACTCCAGTGGGCCCCCCTAAACAATAAAAGATCTCAATTTTCTCTGAATATGTTTTCAAAATTGAAATATGGTATCTCTCTGTGTTGGAAGGAGCAACCCAGCCCATCTCGACTTTCACTTGCTGTCCTGAACAACAGCCTTTTGCTGTCCTAATATCTTAAATGGATTAATGTTCTAAGGATGCTTAAACAGGATTGTGGAGCTTTCATTCACGCTCAGGACACTATTATTCATTCATCATTCCTTTCTCAGTGTTCACCATCCGTTTGGGCTGAAGGTCAGTTTAAGGACTTTCCAAAAGCCTTACATTCCTTTCTACATATATTTTCTTACTTCATAATATGTTAAAGTAGTTCAAGAGCACTGCAAAGCTTGTCAGATGCAGTTTTGTCTTCAAATGCCCAGAATTCAAGGGCTTAACCCAGTTTGCATACAACTAGTCAGTCATACTTTGATTTCAAAGAGTAAGTAGTTATTCCTGTGGGTAGGCCTTAGCAGAATTGGTCCATGCAGTACAATAAATGAGTTCATGGGAAGAAAGATTTTTTTTGCAAGATCTGAGTGTGCTTGGCCTTGACATATATTGCACAGGGAGTGTCTGGCAGCCCAGCCATTTGCACGGTGTTGTATAGAAGGAGGTAATACTGTAGGTAAAGGTAATGAGAGCAAGGTATTAATGCCTTCTTATGCCATTCCTTGTAGTAAATTAACATCTGAAATCCCTTCCTAGGTCACCACAGGTAAGCAGGGGTAGGTATGAGTTACTCTGTCTACTCTGAGCTGGTGGAAAATGAACCAGCACACTCCCATGGGAGCCAATGTTTCCAAGTAAAAGCACTTTGGCTCAGTAACTCAGTATGCAGGAACTTAGCAGTTCTGTGAGTTTTAGTTGCTCTCATTTTTAATTATCATTACCATTAGTACTAGAGGGCATTTGAAGAAGAGAAGTTGGAGGCCCAGTGAACAAGTGACCTGGGTGTCACTTAACCAGCAGTTACTGGGTGCAGCAATTTATCTAATTTCAAGACTTAATTGTGCAGCTAAGTGCTTAATTACAACAGATTCTATTTAATGCCCTACTTGAATAGCCGTGCCCTCTGGAAAGAGCACAAAAGGAAAGAAAATCAACAGTACAGTCTGAATGTATTCACAGGACAAAAACTTGTGCTGTGGAAGAGGTGTGCCCCCTCAGACACCGAAGTGGCAGTTAATCATGGGTTTTTCCTTCTTCAGACCTGCATGTATAAACCTGAAAACTTTCCTCTGCCTATAAAATACTGTAGTCACAAAGACACTTTGGCAGCCCACGCTAATGCTAATAATATTCAGCAACCACTGTCAGTGCAAATAAGCCCAAGACAGATTCCATGCTTGTTATGAATAAATATATATTTTTGCCCAAATTTATGGAGGGATCCTTTGAAAAATAGAGTAGGCCATGTTATCTATAATCCGTCAAGAACTAAAATATATCTATGCCACTGAAAGATTGCTAGAGGCTTCGAAAAGGTGTTCCAAATTCGTGACATGATTTTAACTGTGACTAGCTTTTAGTCTTCTTTGTTTCACCAGGTTCAGTTCAGACCACTGAAGAATCTGCTTCATGCTAAGCCAGTCTCTGAACTGATCTGGGAGACAGAAGAATCACTGAAAAATAATATGATATAATTATATTTATTTAAACTGAGGAGAATTGAGAACACTTTGCATAAATTGTAGCCTGGACACCTGATACGTGGGGCAATAGGAACAAACAAACTTGAAAGATGTAGTCATCAGGGCTGGAAAAGAGGCATTGCTGTGTATAGATTATTCCATTATGGTAATAATAATGGAACCACACAATAAAAATGAAGAAGGAAAAGAAAAATTGAAGATTAAAGATTTTACTGAGACACAGAAGGGGTATTCCACCAGGGGGAGACAAAGTGAAGAAACCATTGCCCTGAAATCACAGAAAAAATGAAGTGGAAGACAGAAGAGTGTGTAAAATTAAATACAGTAATTCCTATGTGGTTTTTTTTTTTTTTTTTTTTTTGTTTTTTTTTTTTTTTTTGGTTGGTTGGTTGGTTTTTAATTATTATTTTACTCAGCTTTCTAACTTATCTTACTTTCTTGCTAGTATCAGGAAATCCAGATATCTGTTTTATTTTTTTTCTAATTTCTTGCTAGTTTTTCTAATTTCTTGCTGATTTTAGAACAAGAGTGACCAACACATATGTATAGCTGTTGGCTGGGGTCAACCCACTACATTCCTTTCAGACCCAGTACAAAGGTTTTCCTCATGTCAGTCATGTACTTGATGCATCGTTACTCAGTGACTGTTCATATTCTGCGTGGGTTTGATCTGTCCTAACCTAAGCAAATAGAAGTTGGTCATCTAAGCGTGAGCAGTCAACCAAAGGTCCATATTATAGCCAGAGAAGAAAAAAAAAATAGACACTGTGAAAGGGTAATTCATTTTGACCTAAGGCAGGCATCTGCATTCGGATGAATTGTTTGGATGAATTGTACACTCACAACATCCATGTCTTTCTAATGGGAACTTTGCCTCACTATCTGAGTGAGTTACTTAAGACATACAAATGTAAGCGAGATAAAGCCAGCTACTTAATTCTTTACTTGATTTGAAGTGCTCCTTTTTGTATGCCTTTTGAAACCTCTTGGTGTGGTATCAACAGCATTGTCAACATGACTGTCCCATATTCTAGTTCAGTTGTGTTCTCCCTTTTTCCCAGCATTAAAGATGATCATCTTCCTTTGCTTTTATAATGTCAGTAATTTTTCTGTGTTCTGACACTATTTCTAATAATATGTCTTCAGTAACAGCTATTAATTATATCACTTGTAGCATGCTGTACTGATTAAGCTGTAGGCTGAGCAGACCTAGCAAAATAAGAAAAAGACGAAACGTCATCTGTGACCTGAGCTAAATTTTCTGGTGCTTCATATGCTTACTTCCCTACTTCACAGCTAATCACCATATTTATCCTGAAGCATTTGCAGTTCTCTTTCTTTGCTCATTAAAAAGTTATTTATTGCTGAGGAATGGAAGGGGAAGTTTTCCATACTTTCTTGTAAGGACAATGTACTGATATTTCCCCACTTCCACCCAAGGAAATCCAGTAAAAGTCTGTCTTATTGTTTGTAACTCTTTTACAGCATTTATTTTCAATGCTTTTTGGAACAGTTGGAAGCCCTGAATTTTAAAGAATTGAAAATGGGATCAAGAATAAAAATTCAGCAAAACCACTGTGTGACTAAGTACTCCCTTCTACACTACTAAGTACTCCCTTCTACACGCTGTACCTTCTTTTCCTTCCTTCCTTCCTTCCTTTCTTCCTTCCTTCCTTCCTTCCTTCCTTCCTTCCTTCCTTCCTTCCTTCCTTCCTTCCTTCCTTCCTTCCTCCCTCCCTCCCTCCCTCCCTCCCTCCCTCCCTTCCTCCCTTCCTTCCTTCCTTCCTTCCTTCCTTCCTTCCTTCCTTCTTTCCTTCCTTCCTTTCTTGCTTCCTTCCTTTCTTTCCTTCCCTTTTATTCTTCTCTCTTTTGTTCCTTTTTCGCTTTCCTTTTTGCTCCTTCTGTCCTTAATTCTTCTCATCTTTTGCAAATCTTTTAGTGCACCAGCTGTTTTTTTACCAGATGATTCCTACCTTCTCATTCACCTACTTTTCTTTTACACCATGTCTGTTTCTCATGGTGGAGGATATTATCAGTTCTACTACTCATACATTTTGCATGTTAGAAATCCCAAATCTAAAACTTGTCAATATAGGTTAGACTCAAAATTTTTTTTGAGGGCAGGTGTCAATACCAGTTTACAGAAGTTAAAGGCAGATCTTTCTCTGACTAAACCAGCCACTCTATCCTAACTTGCTTTTGAGACTCATGTTGGTTGGAAAATTTTAGTAGGTTCATCTGAAATTTTTAACCTGAAAGGCAGGAAGTTAATGGAAAACAAGCTCTTGTTTTGCAGTCCCTAGTGGATAACACCCACTTGGATGAAGTTGCCATCTGTTGTTTTCTTGGATTGTGTCAGAATATGCGAGATAAACTGGAAGAGAGAGAGGCAAAACGTCAGACAGATGCAAGCAGAAAATTATGTCTGGAAGTTTACCGCTGAGGTTCTACACAGCAGGAGAATGATGTTTTAGGGTGGATTTGGAAAAGCCTTGCTGGGACAATAAAGGTGATTGTACTGAGACTACTGGAGAGTAAAGAAAGCTCCCTGGCTGTCAGATCCATTGTGATTGTTCTTTATTTCTTTTTTTCTTAGTTTGCTATGTATAAGTGGGCCGAGTGCTGGCAGTGGTAAGTGGGACCAGGATCATCCTTTAGACCAAGGCAAGAAGGACAAAGCAGAAAGGTTAAACAATATGTGGGCTTAATGTCAGAACCTAAAAGTTTGACATTCTCATTATCCTCTTCCTTTCAGCAAGGCTGAGCTGTAAAAAGGAATCCAGCCTCTTGTAACCTGTCCCCAGTTATAGGACAAGAGAAGAAAGGAAAAGCTGATCAATAGTTTTGTCAGTATAGTGATACAACAATGTTTTGACTTAGATATAAACTTCAAAATTGTATAGCAACAATTCTGTTGGTGAAAATTAAAGTGTTGTTTATCCCCGTTAAAAACAAACACAGTTATATCTGTTTTCCTACCTTCAACTAACAAATAGTAAATATACTTAATATATAAAGAGAATGCAAATATTCTGAGTAATAGGGCACAAGACCCAAACTTGGTATTTTGTAAAGAAAGTATATTTCCAGAAAATCTTCTCAGAATTTTATTTTAACAGCAAATGTTTCCTCAAGCTGTTATATTATGTTATGTACAGGAAGAGGAAAACTAACGCAGTTAGTTCATCTGCTAGTTTCTGAATTTAAGCAATCACTTAATATGCCCATAATATTTATTGCTGCTCTAAGAGACATGTTATGCATGTCTGTAAGTAGTAGATAAATCTGATTCTCTTAAACTGCAACAGTTTTACCGACTCAATGATACAAGCATTTCCTGAAAAAGAAGTATAAATTTCATGTGTTTTCTTTATATTTGACAGCACTGATCTTAAACCAGTAGCAACATGACACTGATTTGTAAGACAGACTTTAAAGTACGGTTGAAATTCTGTATTGTTGTATTCCACATAAAGTCAATTACTGAGCTACAACTGACATAATCAATTCCATGTAAAAACAAAAATAGACTCTGTTGTCCTTATTTCAGTCATACTATTAAGCAAAGTTGAAAAGTAAAGAGAATCCTGCTGATGAATTCACAGATGAAAATGGTTTCTACCCATGCACTGAGGTTTCCTCAACTTCATAGCTGCGATCAGCAGAAGTAAAATCCATACTTTGGGCTCCTCAGAGGAGTGAATTTTGTCCACACTCCTTAGTTGTAAAATAAGCAAAACAAACAAAGAAAACCAAGAAAAAACTCCCTAACTGGTGTTCACAGAAGGGGTATATCTCACTGAGGTATTGCAAGCTTTTGAGAGCTGATACCAGTATTTTTTCAATGGAGAGAAAAACTTTTGAGCAAAAAGCCCCACCCTTCCCACCCTTTTGTCACCGAGATTATGAACTTGACAGTTTTCCTGCTCACTCAGGACAGGAGGAGCTCCTTTTGCATTAACTTATAGGCAAACCAAAAATAGCAGAAAAGGGCCTTTCAACCCTTCCAGCTCCCAGAAAAACTAAAGTAAAATAATAATAATAATAAAAAGAGCATATGGCAGGAGTCTAGATTTAACAAAATATTAAAAAATAGGCATTACAATTAACAACAACAACAAAAAAGTATAATTTTCTATTCAGATTCCTATTATATGGTAAAAATAGTGATCACCCTTACTAAGAGGATCAGGCTGAGAGCATATGTTCAGCTCTCTAGCTTCCATGACCTCAGATGCTTTGCTTTCTTCTTCAAAGTATTGTTTCATGGGTAGCTGCCCTAAAACCTTGATAGTTAGCTTATCAAATGATCGAGAGGGCTCAGTCACCTGTGTTTTGTACTACTTGCCACTCCTGCAAACCTCATGTCATACGGAAACGATTGTCATTTGGTATGCATGTTTGCTTTGGAATTTCTGATGATAATGTACTGTAGAAAAAGAGCAAATCCCTTTAGGACCTAATATAGATACTTTTTAATGATAATAAGGCATCTTTCAGTTAGTGGATTTTTAAACCACTGATTAGTGTCTTAATTTTTGATTGCTATAAATTCTTAGCCCCATTGCCAAGAGGTGCCAGATGAGATGCCTTATAGAGTATCCACACTTCCTATACGACCTTTCTGTTTGAAAACTGCATTTAATACCACTTCTTTCCAAGGAACTTCCTGAAAAGCAGGTTCCCAAAGACTTGCTGAAAACAGTATCCCCTATCCCACCCCCCCCCCCAAAAAGGAAAAAGAAAAGAAAAAAAAAAATCCAAACTTTGTGGATTGTAGAGAAAAGAGAATGAGAAATGAAAAAAAGGAGAATCACATCCCTAGTCTGTGTAATTTTGATAATACTCAAATATATATGTATCCGGTCTCTTTGAAACATATGGTCACAATTATAAGATGGAAAAATCCCAGGTCTTAGCCCAGTGCTATCAAGTAGTTTTAGAATAAATACTATGTATAAATACTAAGTATTTTCATAATAGTGAGGTGTGCCCCAGATAAGAAATGCAGACTTCTAAAGTTCAGGATTTCCCCATTGCAAGAGGCGAATCATATTTGCATATTTTATTCTGCACTTGTACAAAATATTTCCTTCATTCTTCATACTCTATATTTATATAAACTAGAATATGCCACTTTTGATAAAACACAGTGGGTAAGTGATCTGAAATTCCCTCAGCCCCTCTTCTTTATAACGTCATGATGCTGACGTTATCAGTGGTTGGTCAGTTACCAATCAGTGGTTGGCCAACACTCAACTTTCCTTTGTTTTGTACTTAGGAACAGCTCAGAGTCCTAAAACTACTTCCTTGCCCATGATTCGAGGCATTATTATTTTTCTATTCAAATTAGCTCTTTCCTTCATGTTTCCTTTCTGTAATCTCTTTCCAGCGTTGCATTTACAGCCAAGGTGAAGTTGATCAGTTGCCCAAGTAACCAGAGCCCACACTGCTACATTGGTCATGTAAAGGTGAAGTGCTGAGAAAGCATTTTGCCTAGTATTTTCCCAAGTAGATTGTAAAATAGTCAGTTCTGCTAATGTTCTAACTTAAAACTCAGAATTCAATACACTAATTCTATTAGTGTATGGTTTTGCTTTAAATCCTTGTTGCAGAAATTTGCAAGCTCATTCTTTTGGTTAATAAAACAAACTGTAAAATACCAACCTCTCTTTCTATAAACTATTAATTAAATCTTTGAATTGATATTTTATAAGTGTATTTATATAAAGGTATCTAAATGTTAGTAAATAGTCTTCTTCTGAGCTACTAGTATTTTGAAATCTGTTTTTGCAGCAATGCAAAAAGCGCAATCACATTGTGTGTAGACACCATACCAATGACAAGGATAGTTTTAAAAAGTGTGGTGATAGATGAGTAGCAATGCAAGATAATGCCAAATTATACCACCTACACTGTACCACTTGACACATGAAAGATATTTTTGTAACATCCAGGTGAATAGTAGGTTGCAGTCTCTTTGCTTTTTCTCTCTCTCGACAACCACATTTTCTTGTGAGGGATATGTCAAATCCAGCAAAAAAAAAAAAAAATGTGAACAACAAAGCAAAACTTCAGTCATGTAGCACAAATTTATCTAGATTGCTCTTATTTGCCTAGTTGAGAAAAGCTCATTTTCTCTCTGAAACATTCTCTCTTCCTATGTCTTAGTTTTTCATTCTACTTCTATGCCAAACAACCTGATGTAAGTAATGGATGAGCAAGTCAGAAATGCAGTTGTGTAGATACTTTAGAAATTGAGTTACTCAGAAAAAGGACTTGTGCACATGAACTAATGAAATGAAACCACAGTATTTGTGGGAGCAAAATAGAAGACTGCTAATTCTGTTTCGTTTTAGTCTTTAATAAGATGAGACAATCGCTATGTTCAGCTGGTTGACTTGCACTTCTCCCAACATTGGAAGGAAATGCAAACTTTTCTAAAAAAAAAAAAAAAAAAAGGAAGAGAGAGAAAACATGCTTGAGATAAAAAAATAAAATAAAATAAAAAGTATAGATGCAAGAAAAAAAATCAGTATGTTATGGATGGTTCAGTGGAAGAGGTTTATTCAGACTTTTCCAAAGATGATGTTAACTAAACGTCTCCCAGGGGTTATTTCCTAAAGGGTAAACTTGCTGAAGCAACAGATGGCACCAAACAGTTTATGTGGAATTTTCCGTCTAGGTGAGCTAGGTAACAACATAGTGCTCCATTACATTAAGGAATGTTTTATTGCGCCGCATGAGGATGATGAGTTTTGACAAGCTAACATATTGCCATTTAATAAAGGTGTTACATTCATTTAACGGAAAGAGATATAACTTATTCTCTGTACTCCCTTCAGTCCACAGAGGCACTACCAAGAACACTCATAAAGGGTTTTCCTAAACCAAATTTGAATTGGCTGGACTTGTTGAAATTAGCTGCTATCTTCATTTATTATTTGTCAAATACCTTACCATCATATCTGACAACATATAACGGCAAGGAACACACTTTAGGACTATTGCTATTTGTGCTCCCCTTTCCTCTTGTAGCTGGGAGAGACTGAAATATACGTACTGAAATTGATAGCTTGGATTCAACAGGATCTGAAAGCAGCCCATTTAATTATATGAAGACAGCCAATGAACATGGCTTGGAGGGAATGTAAATGCATTCTACATGCGTGAAAGGCAGCAGATGGATTTATTGACTTCAGATGCAGTCAGCAGACACAAAGTGACATTTATTCCTTAAGAACCAGAAACAACAGAATTCTCTAGTCTGCGTATCTGAGCACTAATACAACAGATTGTGACTGAAAGGTTTAGCCTGGTTAGGTACTTGCATTTAATTTAAATCAGTTATTGCATTTGATGTTTATGTTTCTATCCTGCTAATCTGATTTTTCAGATTTCTTTGCTTTGTTTCCTTTTTATGAAACAACCTGGACTTGGAGTCTGTTCTATATTAAAGGTTACTGACTTCCAATTCTCCTCCACCTCAATGAACTTTCTATTCCTTCAGGAAGAAAATCTGAGAATTCAGTCCATCTGAGTTTGTGTTTAAGATGTGGATGTCATGTACAGCAAAAGCAAATGGATGAATGCTAGACATAGGCAAAGAAAGAACACAAAATACCAAGTTTGGATTGCCCATTGTCCATCATAAATTTCTGTCATGGTGCTTCTGTTGCTTTTCATGTCTCTCTAATCTTCCTCCTGGCTTTAGCGTATATATATATATATATATTTTTTTTTTTTTCCCTACAGTTTCTAGGTTTACTCATCTCTACTGTATTTGTCTAGACTTTTTTTCCTGCTTTCTTCAAATGACTTTCTGACTCCTAGGACTCTGCAGCTCTTTTTGACCCTTCTTTTCAAAATAATTCTCTAATTTGTACTGAGACTTTCAAATAAATATTTCCTTGAGCTTTTAGTATAACAGTGACCTAGCAGAAGTAAACAAATAAAACACCTCACCCTTAGGACTGAGCATAAACTATTCATACTGCACTTTACAGATTCCTAAAAATTACTATGCAATACCATAATCCATGCATGAAGAACTAATTTCAGATTCACTGCTTCCATGGAGCTGCAGAAATTATACATTTAGCCTAATGATTGTAAGAGTGTGAAAGAGTGTGTCTTACATTCTCATTTATTTCTGTCTTCTTGTATCCCCTTGCCTATCTGAGGTGGGAAGGAATATGTAATCTGTGTGGTTGAGTAAATTAGAAGGGTATATGTGAAAAAGAAACCTATATACTCTTTTCACTTCTTTGCCAATGGGAAGGCTGTGCACAGGCATATAGAAAACAACTGCAACTCTAATGTGAATAGACAGCATGATGACTGAGGAGTATATACACTACTCCTCTCTTCAGCCCTATTACTAGCCTTCATTAGATTCCTATTTGCATTTTCATTCCTTTGAAATGTCATCTTTCTGCTGCTCAATTCCACCACCATACATCTCCTTATTACTTCCTTTTCCCTCCCTGTAGTGGATGAATATAGCTGAATTACTTTGTAGTTACATTCCCTGTGACAACTCTCAACGGCTTGGACATAGGCTTTGCTCCTGGTAATTCAAAACCACTGGCTACATGTAAGCAAAAAGAAGTGTGAAAGGAGATGTCACTCTGCTCAAGTACAGAAGGTGAAGAGTTGCCAAAGTCTTCTTTCCCAGAGTGAAGCAGGAACTGGTGGGTCCCCATAGTTCTTGCTGTGCTGGGGTTGGTCCTATGGTGTGGACCAGGTTCAAAAGCAGGATTGAGGTCCTAGACTTCTCCCTTCTACACTCAGCATATCAGCTGAATTAGAGAGAGAGTGAGAAACAAACAAACAAACAAACAAAAAAGGGAGCTTGATGCACTTTGAAGGGGAAGTTAGCTGTTAAAATCAGTAATGAAGTACCTCTTGTGCTGTTTGTCCTCATTTCATTTCCTAAACAAGAATTTTGCTGGGTCCATGTGGTGCCTTAATTTAAAAACATTCCCATTTTTTTTGGCAGCTGCAGCTTCCTCAGCTTCAACGATTCAAAGTGTAAAACTGATATCAGCACTAGGCAGGCTGTGCTTGCTTTTAGCCCATGATCTAGGAGGAGCCGATCTTATCCCTGAAACTGAGGATTACTAAGGCTCTGTTGGTAACATAATGTAGAAAACATTGGCTCAAGGCAAAGGTGGCAGTTCTCCATTCCTGCCCTGTGAAGCTGCCCCTCTCTCTGAGGCACTGGATTTGGAGAAGCCTGTTAGAGCTTGTCTCCTTCACTCCTTCCTGGAAGGTGTGAGTAAGGGATCCGGCGCCCTTCCAGAGGCCGAACAGGCTCGTGAGAAAGATTTCTACAACTGTAGCAGAGTGCCCGAGGGCTGCTCTGATGTATGATGCTTTGTTTGTTCCCATTAGCCTAGTAAGACTGAATTTTGTTGTTGTTGTTTGTTTTGTTTGTTTGTTTTCCTAGTTTTAAGAGATTAGGGAAGTTCTGCAAAGTTCTGTGTGTCAGCATCATATTTATCCCTGAATCTATTGTTGAAACCCAATGCAAAATAGGCTATTTGTATGACTTTTAGGAATAGGTCAAGCCATGTGATTTACAACATCTGTCTGTATACCTAGAGATGAGGTGATGAAAGGGATTAACTGTATCTCAAGTACTTGGCGTCATCAATCATTGCATCATTAGTAGCTACAGCAATGCTTTGCACCCTTTCAGACATCTGTTTTTTTCTGATTATTTACTAAACAGAAAGAGTTTTCTTCCATGTTCAAAGGGTTTGGGTGGTGGGGTTTTTCTCCACAGCCTGGTATAGATAGGTGCTTCCTCATGGAAAAAATGCAGACCTGGCAGTTGGGTGAAAGTCTGCTTCTCCCTGGGAACAATGCTGTAGGATTCATTCTTGTGAAACCAAGGACAATGGAAGGAGGGATTCTCACTGAAAAGCTTCTGTGCATAGGGAAGCATGATTTCATACTTCCCTAGAGAAAATAGCTCCACCCAACAGTTCAGTGGTATATGGCTCTTGAACAGACACTGCTAAGGTATGGTTGACATTTTCCTTCCTTTGGCAGTTTTGAGTTAGAAACAGAGCTGGTAGCAATCTCTAGGCCTGGCTTGAGTAATGCTTTCTATTACTAGGGGTACTCGGGCCTTGTCTGAAAGAAGGCATTTGGAAACACAACAGGGAAATTCCCTAAAACAGGTAAGTTAATCCATGTGTGTGACTTGTCCCATGAAATTCTGAACATGGCTTTGCCACACCAGAGAAGGAAGGTATGCAGAGGTCCGAGGACTGGAGTCAACATGGCTGGTTAGCTAAGCAACCTTCAGGCTGACTGACTGCTGTACTTTTAGTTCATGGGGATGGGAAGTAAAAGGTAACGTCAAGCCATGAAGAAGGCTTACTACACATGAAGAATAAAAAGAAATATCAAGTTCCATCTGGTAAATACCAGGTATGCTGTCATTGGAATGAATGAGGAGGGAAAAAATAGGCTGTCATGTAATGAGCCTGGCTCAGGCTGGGCATTTGCACAACCATATTGAGTTTGCACAGACTACCTTAATTTTGGTATTTCTTACCTTTATGACTGGTGGCTTTTGTAGCCTCAACAGTCTTTGAGGGCAATTATTCCACTGTGTGCAACACACAGCTCATAATAGGAACTTACACAGCTTGTTTCTGGAGGGACAGTCTGTCATTGGAAGCACTGAATACCATGTAGCTTAAATAATGTTAAAGAAGAATATGTTGAGGGAACCATGGATGATATTCCATAGAAAACATCCTGAAGTATTTTAGCTATATATTTTCTCAATGTGCGATGAGAATAAGC
Source organism: Heteronetta atricapilla (assembly GCA_011075105.1). NCBI lineage: Eukaryota > Metazoa > Chordata > Aves > Anseriformes > Anatidae > Heteronetta > Heteronetta atricapilla. The sequence continues at coordinate 175,501,627 of CM021731.1, forward strand.
AAAAAATGGGCCACATACATTTTACATTCTGTATGGCTGTATGAGAGACTCTCAACTCTAAAATTACACAAGAATGTGACCTTGTAGTAAAGGAAGAAAAAGACCATCAGACTTTTTGCATATTTCTGAGTGGTACTTTTATGGGTTTTCAAAATGATGCTCCAAAAACTACCCTGTGATATTGTGATTTTTTCCTGCTTTGAGGAATTAGCAAGCAACAGATCTAGCTAGGTGGTTGTTAATGCCTATTCATAAAGGCTTGAGCTTTTGTGGATTCACATATGGAAAGCCATGTGAAATTCAGCAGATCCAGTGACTCTCCTTTGGGAGAATTGGCTGCTTCATGCCCTCTAGTGTATTTTAAAATTCATTCTACATTTTCAAAATATAGAGTAATGAGGCAGATCCTGATCTTGCTTTCACACAGTCAAGTTCATCTGCCACCATGAAGATCAGTGGTGTCATTCCAGATTTTCACCACAAAAACTGAGTCTGCTGTCTGTGTAGACTTCTTAAAGTCATTGATTCTCATGTTACCTCCATGGAAAATTTTGATATTTTAATTCCATGCTGTACAAGGCATTCATCCTTAAAAATCAGCCCACCATGGGTTTTTCCTCTACTGAACATCTTGATGCCCATATTGTTGTTTTGCATGGAATATTTGCTCCCAAGCTAATTTCAAAGTTCATCTTTGTCACTACGCCTCCTTTGGGCTTTGAAAATTAATATAACCATTGTGACCCAACCTCTGACCAACTCACCTTTATGGTTTCCAAAATTATTCATCCAGTTGACAAAGAAGCTATTCACTCTTGCAGATCATTCATTTACTACAACTATTACCATGATTAAAATTAACTGGCATGCCCAGCTCACACAGCACCCTCCCCAAGCCCAAAACTCGATGTAGGTCGGACATGAGGGAATTTAAACTCTTCCAAATAATGGTCTACATCTAAAAAGACAAAACAGGGGTTTCAAAGTAATCCATCCTTTTCCTGAAAGTGTTCCTGTTTTGACTGGAGACCTTTGTTTGTTTGTTTTTTCTTTTCAGGAATCATTGACAATTTTAAAGGTATCATGGGGCTTTGCAGTACTGTTTGTTGTTGCAGAGCAGGCACAATGAGATTACTCTGGTGTCACTGTTTCAACTCTAAGTTCAGCTTGGCTCTCAAGCTGTATTTTGACAAGACAGTAAATCTGGTTTTTAGGACATTTAGTGTCAGATCTTAAAAGTACTGTAATCATAAGAATGCAATACACTGGTACAGAGTCATTCTAGTGATACAAATTGGTTAACAATGTTTTGAAGAGAAGATTTTGTCCTAGCAGATTTAATATAAAGCAAGTATTCTCTGTCTAGGCATCTCTAACTTCCTGCTGTCTTCCTGCAGCCGTAAAATCCATAAAGCCAGCATAAAATTGAACATAAATACTGTTCTGTGTGCTCTGGCTAAACCAACAGAAGCAGAATCATATGCTCTTGCCTGATTTTGATCAAATTTGTACTGCTACATGATGTACAGCCATATAGAGTTGGTATTAAATGATTACAGAGCCACTGTCTCAATAGTCTACCAAAGCAACAACTCTGTGGTTAGAAAATTAAAGACATTTCATCTTAGCATCTGGTCTTCTCTTAGAATTACAAACATCCTCATCAGTGGAAGCTGTCATATCTAATAAACAGACAGTTTCAATCATTACTATCTAGGATGTCATCGGGAGCACAAGATGGAAGATGCAGATGATGTGCCTCAGCTAGTTCTTAATGCTATTTTTTATAGTGACCCAAATCTCCTCCAGTGGCAAATAAATATTGCTTTTGGGGCAGGGTGAGGATATTTGTATGGCCTTATGTGCTCTAATAAAATTTATATTTTTTTCTTGTCCACAGAGGGCATACAATATTTCCATGAATTCATAAGGTTCCCTGGTGATTATCTAGTTAGGAGAGATTACACACTATATGTGGTATATATATATTAAATACAGTGGTATTTGATCATTTAGTCCTGTGTAGAGCAAGTTATAAGATATACATGAAGCAGGGTGAGTTTGAATAAAAACATCTTTGAAAAGAACACGCAGTCTTTTGTTAAAAATGTTGAACTATTGAAGAATTTGGTGAATATCATAAACCTTGATATGTTGTTCCAATGAGTGATTTATCCATGCTTAAAAATCTGTCCTGTTTCTTGACCTAATTTTAAACTTACAGTAGGTAGAGCTTCTGAAAGCTTGTATGTAGAGTGAAGAAACACCTTCACCTCTTTCCTATTTTGAGACTTACAGGTATTAATTGAGTCACTTTCAATTTCTTTTGTTAATCAAAACAAACTTCTTGAGTCTTTAACTATAAAAAATGTTCTCTGACTTTTCAGGTGCTTTGCAGGTGCTTCCTTGCATCCTTCCAAAATAATAATCATCTGTCTTAACTGTGGACAACAGCACCAGATGCCATAGCACAACAATGTTTACCTGAGTACCAAGCACAGAGGCAATATAACTCACTAGCACCAGAAATTCTTCTGCCTATATATCCAATTCTATTCAGAAATTCAATTAGCCATTTTGATTCTGGCTATAACTTTTACACACCTGGTTAATCACCATGACCCTGAAGACCTTTGAAAATCAAGGTATCCCCATAAAGCTAAGTGTTTCCTACAGACTTTGTTTTTAAGTACACAGCTTTGCATTTGGCTGTTTAGAACTATGTTTGCTTATGTTCATCTCAACAGCCAATTCAAATTATTTCAGTGTTTTGCCCTTTTTGTAATTTACCTTCATTTCCTTCATTTATTCTGTCTTCCTGACACCTGCAAATATTGTCAGTTAAAGCCTGCCCATCTCTTATTTCTTCTCTGCTTGTTTCCATGGGATTCAGCCACTTTCATCTGAGAACCTAATAAATCTGGTTGATCAGGAACTGGTCAGTAGCTTTTATGTTCATCAGGTTGGTACTTTTCCATTCAAACTACAGAGATTTCCTTCTCTTATAGCTTTACCCACTGGTCACAAAAATAAAAACAAACAAGCAAAAAACCACCTTTACATTTCTCAAAACTCATGAAGGAAAAGAGGTCGGTTGCAACTCATATGCCTGTTCCTACACTGTAAGACTGTAGAAATGCATAAAGCAAAAAAACATCTCCAAGCTTTGTCTTTAATTTACTGTTTTGCTATTCATCTGGTCAAAAAAGTATTTGCTAATCCCCAAGTGCCTTGTTCCACTCTTCCTGACAAAGGAAGAATTAACTTCTAAGGTATCACAGACAGGCAGATCAGATGCATGCCACAGGCAAAGAGACCTATCTTCCACCCTCCTCAGGATACCAGCTATAGAATGCTCACAGCAACAGGGAGGCACCTTCCCCACCATCCTACAACCTCCATGCACATGCTGCGCAAACCTCGCCTATCAGGCAATGCTTCCTATTCCATCCAGTGATGAGGGATTTCCATTACTGTCGGGAAAGTCTTACATACCTTACCTCACCTCCTTGTACCAGTGGAAGTCAATGTCCTTCAGCAGGTTGCTGTGTTAGCCAATGGACCATCTACTTTGCTGTTAAACCTTCTTCCAGATGCTTAACAGATACTAAGTACTTAAAATGAGAGTGATAACATCAATAATAAGCATAAGGGGGACTGTACTTTTTCAGAAATTAGCCTGTTTCACTGCCTTTTTTTCCCCAAATGTGTAGGAAGCACAACAAATCTTACCATCAAATATTGGTGTCAATTCAAAGGGTAAATCTCATGGAAGTGCAAAACCTGGGACTGAGAAGAAGCCTTTTGGCTGTGTTTTCTTAGAATGTGGTTGTTCCTAAAACACCAAGGAAGATAGAGAGAAGTCTGTATGCCTGGATAGGTTGCTATTTTGCAGCAATATTGCAGACTGGTAAATTTTGGTAATAAACTAATTACACCTGTAAACCCTAGTAGCAATACATACTCATTCATTACACCTCTCCATAGTGCTATTAATGTCAAAATTTTAACTGCAAATCTTCAGTAAGACAGTAAAATATTATTTTTTCCCTAAAAAAACAACAACAACAACAACAACAACAACAAAAAACCATAAATGTTATTGTGATTTCCATGGTAAATGACAAGATGACAGTCAACTTCAGGAAATGTTCTTTTTAAAATGGGTATTTAATAAAAATATTTTTAATATTCACCCTGTACATTTCATCTTTATTGATCTAACAGACACAGAAATGACACTTTAATTTGCTTTTTCATTTATCTGAACTAGGCTTGTCTATATCTAGCCACTTTTAATTTGGCACTCTCACATACACCATGGTTGCTCCATGAATTAAGACTTTCTTTAAATTTCAAATGCAAATTAAGAAACTTAAACAAGGTTAAAGCATCAAGAACATATTTTCTTTTCTGGTAAATTGTGTGACATCCTCTCCTTGTTAAAAAAGTAAAAATAGCTGTGCAAACCGTCAGATGGGATCTCTTTAAAGTAATGTGGTAACGCTATTAGAGCAATGACAGAATTTCAACTCCACATTAAGTAAGTTAATAGAATCTATGAAAAACTTTGTGGAGCAATTTGTCCCCGAGTTAATTGAATTTAAATCACAGGAATTATGGTAAGAATTAATTTAATCTTGTTATACTTGTCTCAATCGGTTTTCCTTAAACTAAACGCATCGGTTTCCTAAAACTAAAAGTGTTGGTTTTCCTTAATGTTGGTATTTGTGGAATTATTGTTGTCAGAAAAATGTATCATCTTAGAAAAGTAAACAGGCACATCCTTTATCCTCCTGTATCACAGTGCTGTCTCCCTTCCTTCCTTCCATGCTTTCTCCATACATCAAATATTTCTCTTCTCAAATCTGTCAATTTGCAATGCTCTCCACAGAGAGTATGTGCTTTCAGCATGTGCTGGAAGTGAAATAAATGGGACAAACTGTGTGCTTAGAAGTAAGCATACCTCACTGTACCAGCCAAAAATGCTCGTCAGTATACAGCACTATGACCGTGATCTCTAATAGAAACTTTATTTTATTTATTTATTTATTTATTTTGCAATGACAATCATATTGACACATTATGCTCTATCTTATCTTAAAAGAAATCAGGACCCCGGCCACGATTCCCTCTTACTTGTTCTGGATGACCTCACATCAGCATTTATATACCCTGCCATTCACATACATCTTGCTGCTTCTTCCCCTCATGTGTACTAGCAAAAGAACTCTCCACTGGGATAAGTCTGTCTCCCTGGGTCTCCACTGCTCAGAAAAGGTTTTTTGTTTGTTTGTTTTTGGAAAAAAAAAGGATCTGTTTAAATTTTTGTTTGAACGTATACCATGATAGATTGCAAGAAGTGAGCTGACCAAAATAGGAATTTTACATATTGATTTGCTGTAGTTGGAAAGCTCCCAAATATTGTGCTTGGTAGAACATATAAAAAGATAAAAGGGATGGCTCCGCTCAGTGCCAAGTTGTTGGGTGGGCTAAATTCTTTCCATTTTCCAAACAAATCATTTTGCCACCTGTTTTCTCCTTTTTAAGTGTTATGAGGGAGGCAAAGTTCTTTTCCCCCTCCTCAAATTTTCTGCTATAAACCTTTAGTGGTTTATAGGTTGTTTAAATAAAATGCTTATTTTTGTGCTGAATGCTTCAGAAGTAATATAATTCTCTATTAATTTTTATGTGACTTTAAAGTATCACATCAGTAACCCATATGCTTTGCTATCTGTTTCTCTCTTCTTTTCCTTTTAGAATAAATGTTTATCAGAAAGTTCCATCTGCAGAGCCTGAATGAACTCAAAGAAGCAAATGCTCGATTTTGTGCCAGGCTTCTCAAACTCTGAAACCACAAATGCAAAACCTTGTCAAAGGTGTTTGTCTCATAGGTAAAGATGAGGGGATGATACAGCCTGTGTTTAGTCAGTTCACTTCTTCTTGTCTTGTGAAGTGCAACTTAAAAAAAAAGGAGAGAAAGGAAGAACTGAGGAGTTACTGATCCATTCAATAAACTTCAACTCTTCCCAAAATAATAATGTGAGTACAACATGGAGGGGAATAACAAATAAAACTGTTTGAAGGACAAAGTCAAATAACCCAACTTCTTTCCATGATGAGGCAACAGACCTGTAGGTTGGTTATATACCGTGTGCATCAATTTACTAAAGCTTTTGATATCCATGTGACATTTTTCCAGGAAGCCATGTAGCTGAAGTATTCCCAGGAGGTTACAGAGAAGACGACAACCCGTTGGCAGTTAGCCCTGGTTCATGTGCAAACTGGAAGAATGTTTCAGTGTCCTTAACAACATGGATGATCAGCCATGAAACAAGGTCATTATGCCTCCCTTGCACTGGTGGGCCTAAAACTGGACCCAATACTCCGGTGCTGAACGAAGGGGAAGGATCAACTGCCTTGATCTGCTGGCAATACTTCACCTAATGCAGCCAAGAATACTGATTGAGAAGCACATCACCCTCCTTAGATGTCTCTGGATGAAGTCAATAGGAAAACAGAGCAAGCAGGAGATGCTGACATCTGGAAAAACATACTGAGAAGTGGAAATAAAACTGGTGGAAGGCAAGGAAGTGGCAGGTGGATTGTCCCTCTGCAGCTCTGCTGGTTCTTCAGTAAATCTTTTCCCAGGGCTTTCTTCTCACTCTGATTTCTTTCTTCTTGAAGCTCTTTGCTAAGGCCATAGATACAATTCTGCCAACTGCAGAAATAATTCTACCTTTTCACACCCAAATCTCTGGGAAATTGTTTAAAAGTGTCCTGTCTCATATAGGTACACACAGAAGCAGCAACTAAAGTAACAAGAAGAAGAAGAATGAAAAGAAACACAGTGGAGAAAGTCTCTGAGCAAAAATTGTAGGCCAAGAGCATTTTTTGGGGTGCCATGTGTAAAACAGTCCAAACAAAAACCAGACATTGTAAACTTGTAGACTTGTTTTCTTGTAGAAAACTTCTATAATTTTTTGCCCAAACACCCTCACAGACAGAAAGGAGTGGGCTTCAAGGCAGATATCAGGATTTTGCCAATAATTAATGTTATTTTAAAAATATGCTCATTTTAAAATGTGTTTCTTAAACCAATCTATTACTTCAGCTCTATCTGAAAGGTTGCCAGGTTGAAAAGTATGTGTGTTTTGCTCTGTTATTAATATATTTATCATTTTTGATCTACTGTGGGTTGCTACCACCTATCTGTCTGGCAGGGATAACCCAGTTACCATGTTGATCAACCCCTACCTGCAGATGTTATGAAAAATTACTTAACTGAAAAAAATCCAACAGACATGTTTACTATGAGGAGAATGAGCAACAAGAATTCCTTGAAGAGTTTACTCAAAGGAGGCTTGCATATTCTGCGTGGAGAAAAGACGGAAGTTTCATGTTAGCCTAAATTGATAACAATTAGTAGATGCTCTTTATGTGGTATATGCTAAAGGAATGAAGGCCAAACGATACAGAAAAAAATGCAGAAAAAAAAAAAAAACACATTATTTTAAAGTCTTTCTACTTCAAATTAGGGCAAAAAATTGAAGGTTCAATTCAACCTCCCACCTCCAAGGAATGGAAATATGTAAGGAGGTGGAGGCTTTCTCTTGTGAATGTCTAAACAAAGCATTTGAATCAAAATCTGTATGTTTCAGTGTGTCCAACATAGCCAAAATATTTTGCTTAGAAAAGGAAGGCATGTGTTGCTATTTTCAATGCACTTCATGTAAAAAATGTCAATAATGAAACATTCACTTTGTTGAACCAGTTTTCACTGAGTCATTAAGGGCAGGGAACAGAAGAGACAGAGGGATATGAGGCATCTTTGAACACAGCATATACAGCAGACTACTGAGAAATTCAAACCCAAATGTCTAGACTAAGTGGAAAAACCTGAAGAAAAAATAAGCATACAACTTGGAACAAAGTCAAAGTCAGGATGAAATGAAACACACCCCCAGGCAGTGTTGGAGATGTTTTGATGCCTGTTCCCAAGCCAGTTGTGAAGACCTGCCTCTGGTAAAGTCTTCTCCCAAACCACTGTCCCCTTCTCCCAGGGGCCAGCTGATGATGGTTCATTTTAGTGGGCTGCTCGACTACCTACTCTCTCTAAGCTTATCATTGCCTTGGGCCTGTCTGCAGTTCCCTTGCCCCTCTGTAAATGTGGCAGCATGCTGCTGAAATACATATATATATACATATATATACATATACAAACTCTCTGATTCTGACACTCATCCTCAAATTCCATATCAGCTTTGACAGAATTCCATTTTTCAGAGAAATACATTGCCTGTGATTTTCAACCAGCTCAGCCAAGCAGCGCAGAGACTTCAGTAACACTGGGCTCTTCGACCTGGTGAGCAGAGCTCACACAAAGGGAAATCATGTAGGGCAGGGCTCATCAAAAGGCATGAATCTGTCCCCGTCACAGAAACCAAAATTGGCATTTTGTAGCCCCAAAGGACAGGCCTGATCTGAAATTGCATTGCAGCTTTCATTTAGAGCGTGTAGGATCTGATTTCTGTCTTCCTTATCCAACAAGACCTTAAACTTAAGTAGGCTGTTGTAATCTTTGGGGGCCTGTACTAGCTTTCCACTAATAGAAGCCAAGTTTTGAACACCAGGGGATGAAATAAGGTTAATGTAATTGTCTATCTATTTAGTCACATGTATAAATTTTAGGGCATATGAAACCAAAAATGGGGCTGAGGGCACAGCAAGAACCTGTCTGAACTTAAAGGTACAAGGGCATGTACAGTGCTGGAGCTGAAGAAGAATCTTGAAGTGGCATGTTCCTAAATATGAGTTTTAAGTTTTCATGGTTCAACAAGGCACTAGGATGACGTACACTTAATATTAGACCACTTTTGCCTCAAAGCCCTCAGTGTGGCCACAGCCAAAGGGACTAGATGTCAAGAGGTACAAACCACAACCACCTGAGATCCTGCAGCGCATCATGAGGAAAGGAGGGGAGCTGGCTAATGTTTGATACCACTTCTTAGCGCACTGCCCCTTGTAGGATGACATTCCTTAGCAATATGTCACACCTGGGGGTAAAGGGAAGGAGGACAAACATCTTTGGACAACCACGTACCATTTCTCACCATCAGCTTTAGAAAGCTGACTTCCAAAAAGCAACATACTTGAAGTCATCTTGTTTGTTTCCTTCTGAGGTTAGTCTTACAATGAGGGCAGTTCATCAAAAGACCACTGATAAACCTTTTATCAACACAAATAGTTCCTTTTTCTACTGCTGGAAGAAAGGCAGCAATCTCACTTCCCCAAATGAGCTATACCACTGTGGCACTCCTTTGGGCCTGGCTTAGGGGTGCACCACAGGATTAATGGGATTTTCTATAGGTTTCATACTATACAGATAACACTTCACCTTTTTTTGGCAATAGTGCACATGCTACTTTTCTAAACTGCCAATGTATTTTGCAAAAGTTAGAGCTCAGGTGGGAGCGTCCCAATTTTCTTCACGAAAGCTGTAAGTCGTGAAGAAAATGAATGCATCTCTAAATACAAGATACAATTTCCTTTCTTCTTTCTTGCGAATTCTGACTGTTTTTCTGATGTTGGCACTTATCAAGTAGACGACCCAGAGACTACGTTTTGTGATCAAGCCTGATAGCTGCAAATTCAAAAGGGCAGGCTGGAATGAAAAGAAATGTAGAAAAGCTGGAGGGAAAGGCATTGTTTCAGACGGTGACTGAGCTTCATTTCCTAACTTCTCTGCAGTCCTCCTCTTTCACATCTCCTGGCCTTCTGCAACGAAGGGAAGAAAGAAATAAGTGACAGCGTTGAGTTTGTAGGAGGTACAAGCTCCACTTGAAGAGCCGTAATACATTGGCTGGTGTTCAAGGGTACGCTGGTAACTAGTAAACTGAGAAGTCTAGGAGCGTACACACTGTGTATTAACAACAGGCTCGGTGGAGGGCAGAGAAATCCTGCTGCTCCACGAGGCATGGTGGCCCCACACACAGCTGGCATGCAGTGCCAGACACCTCATGGCCTGCTTTAGCACGAGGGACAACACAGGTGCCTTTGGCCCTGGCCTCTATGCCCACAGAGTCCCTCCGTGGGCAAGGGGCTGCCCATGGGAGGCTAAAATGTGCATCCCCTTCCTTCCTACATGGTCAAGGGGCTGCCCCCTGCCCCGGCAGCCTCCCCCTGATGCCCCCCGGCCCCCCTTGGGCTGTGAGCCCGGTGCGAGGGGCGGCCTGTTGGGAGGCTCCGGACACCCAGCACCCCCCAGCTCCCCTTGGGGGGGGGGGGGGGGCTGTCGCCGGCTCCGACGGCCGGAGCGGCCTCAAACCGGCTTATACCCGAGGCGACCTGCCCCTAATCCTCGGCTCTTCCCCGGGAAGGGGGCGAAGAGCCCGGGGCGGCGCCTGGGGCCTGAGGGGGGGCCGGGGGAGAAAAGGGAGGAGCGGGGAAAGGAGGGGGGGAAAAGGGGGAGGGGGGGGAGGAGGAAGAGTGTCGGTGGGGACGTGCGGGGAGCCGGAGCTGCGGAGGCAGGAGGGAAGGGCTCTCCCCGGTGAGGTTTGGGCTACCTGCTGCGGGGGGATGGAGGAGCACGGCCACCCGTACGGCGCCCGCAGCCCCGCCTGGGAGGAACTGGTAGGTACATGCATGCCTCGCAGCGCACAGGCATTTCCTACCCGCCTTCCTGCCCGCTTCCCTATTGTTCAGCAGGGCTGTCAGCCCTGTCCCCGCTTCCCCCGTCTTCCCTCCTGCCGGCCCGGAGCCCTGCCGGCTCCCAGGGAGCTCATCGGGGCGCCCTGAGCCTTCCCTCAACTTTACCGGGGGAAACGGGGCGGGGGGGGGGGGGCGGGGGGCACCGCTCGCCGCTTCCTTAGCACGGCAAAAGCACCCCGTGAAGGGAAAGGGAGGAGGTTTCCAGAAAGAGACACTTTAAAAAATTCTATTTTATTATCATTATTATTAAATTTTTGCAGCCAGGCCGGGGCAATCGTACAAGCGTCGTGTATCGGCCGAGCTGGGCTCGCTTATGGCGAAGCGGAGCTGGGCTGGGGTACCCCGCGGTCACCTCGCCTTGCAGGGCACGGGCGAAGCGGGTGCCACCGAAGGGGGGTCCCTAACCTGGCCGGGAGGGAGCTGGGGTGGCTTTTGGGTTTGTTTGAGCAACTCGGAGACCCTGCTCCCAGCCCGAAGGAAATCATGTCACCGGCATCCTCAGCGGGCGATAAAATCAGATTTCCCTTCTCGGTGTCGTCTGGTCCCGCCGTTGGGTTTTTCTCCATTGTGCAAACACACGCACACACACTCACCAGGCAGGGCGGGCTAAAAATAGTCTTTGGGTGGCCACTTGGGAGATTCCAGGCTATCTGAGAGGTCAAGGCTAGGCTGTCTCTGGCCCTGAACTTGGGGAGATGGCATGAAGCACGCACCCATGCCACTGCCAAGCTCCCCTTTGGATGGCTGTGCTTTTTTTTTTTTCTTTTTTTTTTTTTTTTTTTTCTTTCTTTATGAGTCCAGGGCTCCTGGGTTTACTTGTAAATCCAGTTTTAAACAGCAGCTCTGGGAGAGCCACACTTTGGCTGGCCCAGCCTGCTTGCTCCCATCCCTGGAGATACCCATGGGGAACTAAGATCACCCCTTTCCCCACTAGGATCTGTAGCCCCGTGCCCTCCCAAACACATTTTTACTGGCCTCATTTTTGTGTGAAGTTGAATATCCCCCTTCACTGCCCTCTGCAGTCCTCAGCCCCCGAAGCTGCTGCCGGAGATGCAGCTGTGATAGGGAAAACAGCTGTATGCGTGTTCCGGTAATATGGAGCTGACACCAAAAGGATCATGCAAAGGCAAACCCGAGATTTTTGCCTGGAGAGACGAAGACACCGTGGGAGGAAGGTGGCGGATCTGATTCCCCGCGAACGCGTTATCCTATTAAGCAGTGACATTTAAATTGGCTGCCGTCATCCGAAACTCAGATGAAACTCGGGAGGCAGATGGATTGCAGCCCCTCCGCTTGGAAATGCGGAGTCCTGGTTGAAGCATCCAAGCCCGCTTCCTTCTGTGTGCACAGCTCAGATAAACAAGGAGCACATCTTTTTTCTTTCCTTTTTTTTTTTTTTTTTTTTTTTTTCCCTCAGTCTCCCCCCTCCCCCAGTAAAGGACAGGATTTGGGTCATGTTTATCATTTCATTGCTGCATTTGTTCAGAGTACACACACGAATGCAGTTTTAAGGTTAACCACTGCACTAATTTCCTTTACAAGCCTCAAATTTCAGCTAAAGCACTCAATCCTCTACCTGGTAACCTGCTGGTAAAATACAGAGTGTTTGTGGCAAAAGCCACATCGTTCTTCTTTGTATAAAGTATCTGCTTTTAAGTGGGCTTTTTATTATAATGGGGACAAAGGGAGATTTAGTTGAAGAACTGCATGATGAAGAAAAAAAAAGTGCCCAGACTTCTCCCTAGCTCTCAAAACACAGGAAAAGAGCAACAGGAGAGGTGAAACTTTTGATTGCAGTTTTCAAATCTGTGCACAGTAATTACCTATGCAAATTGTCAGAAGTCATTTGGAAGCACCATTCCTACAGCTGTCCTGAGAAATAACTGACCGACATTAAATGGAGCCGCAGCTTCTCCTTTGAAAATGTCAGGGTTGAAATTGTCTGTGTGAAATTTCAGACATCTATAAAATCCTCTCCTTAATTCACGGCTCACTGTTGAATGGACCAACCTCCTCCTGACTTCAGTAAGAGTTGCATGAGGCCCTACATGATGTAGCTAAATAGAAGTAACAGAAAATTTAAGTGTATCATCCTGCACTCTTCAAAGGGAGATTCAGTTTTGTACTCAAAATATACATAATATATGTTACAAAGTTCTATACCCTACTTTCATATTTTGTATGAGGCCTGAGTCTTGACTCTACTTTTCACCTTGAAATCCATAGGTACATCCTAACACATTTTCAAAGCAGCTCTTTACTGTGCTGACCTCTGCTGTTTTACACCTTTTCAATCTGGAGCATACAAAACAATTTGGTAACCTAGAGGTTGCTGAATGGTTTCAGCTACGTCTGAAACATAGACACTGCTGTAATACGAGCAAAGTAGTTACTCTCTTCAACAATGGTATGCATACATTTCGTTATATTTTGGCTTCCCCTTTGGTAAGTAAGGAAGCCAAGTAAGAATAACATAGCTAACTTGATCTGCAGAGGGAGTGCAGACAGGCAGATCTGAAATTAATTTGCTCAGTATGGTGATCCCAGTTAAAAACTGTAGTTTTCATTAGCCATCAAAATTAGGAAAGATTCAATAAAATCTTTTAAATAGGGCATTGCCAACCTGACACGTATACCGTTATTTGTCCAGACCCCCTCAGAACAACCTTCTGATGTGGAGAAAAAAACATTCCCCTTCAGTTTATAGATGCCAAAGTGACCTAGAGAAAAAGAGGTAAATATGCCTATTATGCCAGGAATCAATATTAGAGCTGGAATCATTTTCTGTTCCTGGAATCAGGAGATGCGTTAATCTGCATTAGAAACTATAATCTCCAGTGCAGCTGGAGCGTATGTGTATTTAGATTTTTTGTACATTGCATATGCTTTTTAGCGACGCATATGCTATTATCAGCACTGGAAGCTGTTCAGTTAAAACATTCTCACAGTGCATGTATTTACCCAGCACTTTGGAATTCATTGAATATAAAGGGCAGATCATCTGCTGATATCAATTGCCGTAACCCAAATGATGTCAGTGGAGCTGTTTTGTATCTGTTGAGAATCTCCCTTTAAATACCAACCTTTCTTGACTCTTTTCACTTGCTGTAGGCAGAACATTCAAGGAAATTATTAAGAAGTATGAAACTGAGGATGTTAAATAAAAGACATAACGCATGCCATTATTGCATGTGTTTTTAAAGGCTGCGTCTAGCCTTGTATTCTTCAAGAGCCTGACTCAGTTGTTACAGAAGTCTAGAGGATTTTACTGGTGCCATTTGTACCACAGTACTCATAGCTATATTCCCTGAGCTGAAATCTGCTATATGCTATTTCTCGTTTTGAGTCTGACATCAATCACTTGGGTAAGTCACTGCTGAGAGATGCAAGTGAGGGAAGTCAAGTTGGCAGTCCTTATTCAGGCAAAGTCCCTTGGATATCTCAGGGAACTTCACCTGGGTAACGACTGGAACTAGACCCTGAAGATGCCTTTGAAAAGCAGAACTGGTCAAAACAGTGAGATCTTTAAAGCTGTCCCTGTGCACAGGCAATACGTAGATTTGTAGAAACACCTTTCTACACTAATGTGAGTGAATAACTTGAGTACTTTTCCCCACACGTGCTTGGTTTTCTCTGCTTTGAGGTACTCTGAAAACACTAGCTGATGGCAGATTTTAGCACCTAGAATTTTACAAATTCCACTACATACCTTGCAGAAACCATACTCAAATCAAACTGTACTTCTGGGACATTTCCTGCATCTGTAGATTTGGGTTGTTACTACTCAACTCTCCACGTGAAGTGACAAGAGAACTTTTCCAGTACTTCAGTTCTGAAGTTTAGCAAGATATGATGAAAGAGACTCACTTTGAAGCGAAAGGCTGGTGCCCTCCCCCTTGTAACTGATTTTTTTCTCCAGCCAGTGGAGAGGAACACGACAATGGGGTAGCCCAGGCAAGGACGTGTGACACCTCCTTCACAGTGCAGGAGCTAGGGTTATTACTTATGAATGTGAACAGAAGCTGGAGAGCTGTATTTAGTGCCCAGTTCACTTACAGATACTCATTTAACAGGTTTTAGGTGTTCGAGGAAAGAATCTGAGCTGTCTATACAGATTTTTAAGGAGATCTGCAGCTCCTCCATTTGCAGTGCCACTTATTCGTGTGTGGCAGGTACTGTTACATTAAAAAATGCAAATTATTAACTTGTTTCTATTTTCCCCATGTATTATCTACTGTATGAGAAAATAATGCATTTACATGCATTGCTAAATTGTCCAATGTTTTATAAAATTCAAGATGAGTTTTTGAGCTAGCTTGCAGCATAACAAAATGTAAAACTGATTTGAAAACAAACCTGATTAGTCTTGTTCAGGAAAATAGCGGTGCCATATATCTATTATTCCAAAACTCCATCAGAAAGCTGTTTTTGGAAGTACACTTTAACCACTCACTGTTTGCAGGATCAAGGTGTAAATATTAAAGGAACAAGCAACAAAATTACATTATATTCATTCATTCATTCAAATATATATATATATATATATCACCCGAAGGTGCAAATTTTGGGTCACCAATAAGATCAACTTTATGATCATTCCAAATTCAAAGGTAATAATCCAAAATTACATATAATACCTCTCCTTTTCACCTTAATTTTGGAAGGTAGGTGAAATGTCTACTTGTCTACAATTTTGCATGTAACTTTGCATAGGATATTAGCCTTGTGACAGAGATACACAGCTGTCACATACACCATAATTTTGAATGCTGTTTTAGTATGGGAGCAAATTTAACAGTGATAGTGTTGTTCATCTAAGTGCTGTTTAATTCAGCTGGATTAAATGGAGCTAGTGAGTGTTGCAGGCATCCTATTAGCACTAAGTGTTTCTCAAATCACAGTCTCAGTCCTATGCAGTACATGTTAGCATTAATTAGCAAACCCGGTCTTGTCATCTACTTGCAACATTCAATTGTCATTTACCTTCAAAAGGTTCCGGTATTTGCAATGAGTGAGCCATGTTCTGGTGCAATTTGCTATTTCTGAAGTTAAGGTGGTGAGAGAAGAGGAAGAAAGGCAGATGGAACGAAAAAGTGTCTGTAAACCTCTCTCTCAACCTTTCTTCTGAGCTTCATCGTAAATTAATTCAGTTGCACCCTTGCTCTTGCCAAAGTTTGGTCTCATGGTTTCTAAAAAGGAGAACTTTCAGGTGAAGAATGAGACAAGATTGTCACCCTTTAGTTTCACCATTAACCAATAAGGAAAACTTCATCTATTTTGAGACGTAATGCCCGTGGTAAGACCTGGGCCCTATAATCTAGTAATAAATGTAGGTAATACTATCAAAACTCCCTTAAAATATACCTTAATAGAAGCGATCCTACATAGAGAAGGGGCGTAGGACCTCACTGGAAGTACCTGATGCAGTAACACAGAACCAAGACACAAAACCAGCAAGGCTTCATGAAAACATTTAATTTCACCTGCTATGAATAGGAGTCCCAATAAAGGAAACGGGATGTTCCAGACTATGAAATTAAGCTTGCAGCAAGGCATTGGCACTGTAGGATAGGTTCTACGTTTCGGTTTTGTTTCTTATCAACTGCTTTGCGTTTAGGTACTGCGGCACTTGTACTAGCATATTAGAGATGTCAGTTCCCTTTCTAGAAATATAAATAGAATTGTGGGAATATAGAAGCCACAAGTATTGATTGCTTTCTTATGTTTAATCCAGTCCGTGCACTCGAGATCTGTGTATTTTATTTAGTATTGCTGTGATTTAAGTGCTTATTTTGAACACTGACTAGATGCAAGCCACAACAATTTGCAGGTCCCACAATTTAGAACATGTGGTGACAATGCTAGATCGTGCGAGCTGCCAGGTCGGAGATGAAAAGGGAAAAGTGACCCTTTGTTTTTTTCCCCTCAAAAGGCTACTCTTACAGACAACAGTAACTGTGAAAAAAAAGGAATAAGAAAATTAAGGGGTTATAAGGGAACAACTGGAAAGCAATCCATGTGTTTGTCCAGTGGTTGAAAGATACCGGTGGTGGTCACACACCTCCGTGCCACAGAGCGGACGAGGAGCCCGTTGTGCCAGAGGCCATGCACCTCGTTCCAGGCTGCTGCCCGTGCTCCCCGCAGCTTTTCCCATACTGTCCCCAAATTCGGAGCAGGATGGTTCCCTCTTCTTGTGCAAGGAGGCAGGACGGTCACCACGTCCCACTTAGAGGCGACGTATCCCTATTATGCCCGCTGCCTTCTTGGCAGAGTGATAGCGGGCGGCTGCTCTCCTTCTGGCACACCTCTGCTCCACACACCTGGGCAGGTGCCTCAGCCCACCGCAGCCCACCCCTCAGCCATGGGAAAAGGGAATCCCTGGGGGAAAAGGGACCCTGGGGCCACCCGGCTGCGGGCTGGGGGCCGAGGCCCGGCGGCGGCCCCCACACGAAGGCACGGTGGCCGCCGCCACCTTCGCCCCTGAGGGCTCGCAGCGGCGGTGAGGGCGCGGGGGGCCGGGCCGGCGGAAGATGGCGGCCGGGCTGTCGGCGCCCGGCTCTTCCTCGGCTCGGTCCCCGCGGCCGCCTCCGTCCCCTCCCCTCTGCGCCGCCTCCTTCCCCACCCTCCCGTCCCTCCTCCTCCTCCTCCTCCCCGGGGAGGGGAGCGGCAGCGGCTGCCCTGGCTGAGCCGGGCTCGTGTGCTCTCTCTCGGCAGGAGTCCGGGAAGATGGC
Source organism: Heteronetta atricapilla (assembly GCA_011075105.1). Classification (NCBI taxonomy): domain Eukaryota; kingdom Metazoa; phylum Chordata; class Aves; order Anseriformes; family Anatidae; genus Heteronetta; species Heteronetta atricapilla. The sequence continues at coordinate 175,519,068 of CM021731.1, forward strand.
CGGGGCCGAGGCGGGGATGAGCGGCGCCGGCATCCAGCAGCAGCCCCAGCACCCGGCGGCGGTGGGAGCGGCGGTGGGGGCAGCGGACGAGTCGTCGGACAGCGAAGGGGAGCACGAGGGCCCCCAAAAACTCATCCGCAAAGTGTCCACCTCGGGGCAGATCCGCAGCAAGGTAAAGAGGGACGGCAGCCGGGGAGCCCCGCCGCCCCGGGGGCCACTTTGTCCGCCTCGGGGCAGCCCGGGGGCGGCCGCCGCATCCCAAGCGCATCCCTCTGCCCCCCGGAGCGGCGGGGGCGAGGCAGCTGCGCCTCTTCCTTCCTTCCCTCTCCCCTCCTCCCCGGCCAGCTGTTTTGGCCACATCTGTCCCCGGCTGGCAGGAAGCCCCCCGGGGCGGCGGGGCCGCGGGGCCGGAGGGGAAACCGCCTGCCAAAAGGCGGCCGGCAGCCGCCCCGCCTGCCTCCGGGGTGTGGGGGAAGCGGCGGCTGCCTCCCTCCAGCTCCTCTTCCTCGGCGGCATCCCGCCCTGCCCGGCTGCTCCTGCACCCCCGGAGCCCGGTCCCAGCCGGGTTTGGGGGCAGGATAGGGGCGGAGGAGGCACGGGACGGCCGAAAGCCGCCGTGCGAGGCAGGGGCAGGCTGCGCTCCCTCCGGGCTTTAGGTGCGAGGGCGCCCAGCGGCTGTCAAAGTTGCACGGCGCGGCGCTCCGGGGCTGGCTCGGGCTGCTCGAGGCGTCCCCGGGGAATCGCCTGCTTAACTTTTCGGTGGCTGGCACGCTTACAGCGCTTCCCACACCCCCAGCCCCGTGCGATTAGCACTCACGTGTTTAGAAGTCGAAAAGTTACGAGACCTGACTTGCACAGGAGGATCCCATAACCTTCTGCAACCCGTGGTCCACGTTCTGTGGATGCCCCGTTGGGGTTAGCTCAGGAACACGGGTGCTTTTTTTTTTTTTTTTTTTTTTTTTTTTTTTTTTTTTTAGGGGCAGAGTGACTCCACACAGGCCCAGGCAGATCGCACTTAGGGTTTGATTTCTACAGGTCATGTGTTGTTTCCTTTACCCGTTAAAGTCAGTAAGGACCTGCTCGTGGATTCCTGCCGGTTTGTTGCTGTTCTTTCACCCTGCTTCACACGCTGCATCCCAAGTGCTGGCACCTTTCAACGAGAAACATTCGTTGTTTAATGGTAGCGTTATCCCATTATGTAAGGTGGAAAGCAATTTTTTCCAGAAACCTTCTAAACACAACGTGTCATCCCCCTTTGATTGCTAAATGTTAATTTTGCAGTTGCAGATGTTAGGCCTGGCTGAAGGGTTACTATAGTAAATAATATACAACTGTTACATTGTGTTGAAAACACAGCCAGGCACCAACTTTCATCTTCAACACTGCTTCTGTGTGCCGGTCTTCAAAATGTTTTAAAAGTGACAGAACAGGATGCTTTTTCAACTGTAGTAGTGCTAAGTGTATTCAAGGGTTTGCTCTCTTAGAGACTGAAGCTTGTGTAAAGAAAACGTGGGGATTATGAATGTTATTGAAACAGTTTTGTGAGCGTGAAGTCCCGATGAATTCTTGCCAAGTGTTATGGGTTGGTGGGATATTCTGTAGCTGAGGGCTGTGAATGAATGCCAAACCGTCATCTTCTGAAGTTTTAAGGCAACTCTGAAAGTGATGATTTTGCTTATCTTAGTTCTATTTTTGTGAATTGGATTTGTATAGGAAAAACTGGCTACTGGCATAACTGGTTAGTACCTCTTTCTAAAATGTTGCTTTCTGGTTGCAATTTACAATAATATGCAACCAAGACTATAAATAACTTTCCATTTAATTAAAAGTGATATATCTTTGTTAAAGATGAGACCCGGGTTAAATAATTCAGTAGCACTTTATTTTATAACTCACGATGCATTATTTAAAAGTAGCTATATTTAGACAGACAACTCCCATTTAGTTTAAGGGTGTTGTATGTTTGCTGTTGTAGTAGTTGGTGATCAGTGGTTACATGAAACCACTAGAGCAAGGAACATCAGGGAACTGCTCTTTTACCCAGCTAGTCCCTTTCATTCAAATTAGATTTGTTAAGCTTCACTTACTCTGTGAATGTGTTTGTAAGCTAAGGTTTTAATTAAATGGATGGGGTTTGTCTTACAGCTAAGAATAGACTTTTGAAAGAACCCAAAACATGTATATTACATTTATCATTGATGTTCGTGGGCCATTTAACACAGCGCTATTTTTCTCTGGAAGTTGCTTATATACTTACTTGAAACATTTCAGCAACGTGGTATTGATTCCTTAGCGTAGAACAGTACCAAAAAGTCTCTGCTGGTAATTGTTTTTATTTTACTTAAGGAAGATGTTATTTTTAGATGTTTTGGTACAGTTGATCATTTGTGAAAGCTACCATATGGTGATTCTTTGCAGACAGAACCCTTCAGTAGTGGATTTTTTTTTAGCATCTATATAATAAGATTTAGCAAAAGCATGTAGAAGAGCAAAACCTTTTCCCCGGCGTAAAAATAGGTTTGTTGATCTCTAACACCTGTAGCACTCAAAGTGAGTTTTGAAGCTTTGCCCTCTTCTTCCTAAGTGCAAACAGTTAATTACTTGGCCAAGGGGGTGCAGAGAGAGTGAAAAACAGAATGGGAAAATAGAAAGAAAGAATATATAAGTACACTGAAGTTCACTGCTTGTATATGATATGCTAATCACATGCTTACTGTTCTGCTTAGAAATCTGTAGTCCAATTTTGCCACCACTTGCTCAAATTGAACAGTTATTTCCTCTGCAAATGGCTTGGTTGATTTCAGTGTAACTGGTTTTACAGTAAATCATTGCTAGAAAAGGATGGATGGTAGGCTGGACATTTATATAGCTTCTATTCTTGTTGTTTTTTAATTTATCTCTACATATTCCTCACATTTTTAGAGGCATGTCTTATGTCAAAATATGGCCATTACTTATTTCCCTGATACAGAATACCTGAAGATCAACATGTTTTAGTTGCTGCAAAACCGAGGAGGAGACAATAAGTTGCAGCACAAGGGACAAAAGCGTTCTGTGGGACAACACCTTGCTTGTATCTAGGAGCTGTTCACTCCAGCCACATATGTGTTTATGGAGTGATACTGTGGCAGTGGGGGAGCCAGGACCGAAATTAATTAGCACTTCTACAAGATTAAAGCCAGCATCTTTGAACCTTATCCTGTAAGCTGTTGCATCTGTGCAGCACATATGTATTCCCTGGAGGAAATGCAACAGAACAAACAGGTGGCAAGTACCCTGTGAAGCTGAGCAGTTTTGAGCCGAAATCCCAAATGGAGAGTGGTGAAACAATTCTTGATTTCATTGTGCCTACCCACACCTTCTTCCTTTCTGCGAGACCTCTGTGTTTTGTACGTAAGAAGTGTCTTGGTAAAAACTGCTTTTGAAATATGTTTTATTTTTATAAGGATGTTGGAAAACTGTAGTTGATCTTGAAGTAGTATATATAATGATGTACAAGCAGTGTTATACTGGGGATTTAAATTGTGGAAAGTTCTCCTTGCATCTGCATTAAATATGTCTTCTTAACTTTTAAAGATGCTGGTTTAGACAGTGCTGGTGCCTTTCTTAAATGAAACAGATGATTTCATTTTTTTGGGGCTGCAGTATCAAAACTCTGCCTGTCATCATCTAGGTTCTAGTTTCTTTAAAGTTAATTGCTTTAGTGCAAAGTACACTTCTTAAAAATATGGTCTTGTTTTAGTTCTTTATCGCTGGAACCTGTCGAGACAGGAAGGTTCAAATTAGAGCTGACACTTTTTTTTCCCCTCCCTGCTCATCTTGGGAGCAAGCACAAGAAAACAGATGAAGTGATCCCTGGATGCTTGGAAGCAGAGCAGTTAGAAGAGTATGGTTATAGCTCCTACTCCTGTCTTGAGTACTCTCTGCTGAAAAGTGGGTATGAAGAATAGCACTTTCATTGCTGACCTGGCTTCCTACTGAGATGGGTCCATGTGCAGTTAATGGGAAAGCTCTGCTGGATACATGTTTTGCTCTCGAATCTGCTATTGGGTATCTGGCCTGTGTTTATTTTTGGATGAAGCAGACATTCTGGAGCAGAAAGCATGAATCAGGAAATGTAAGAAAATTGGGTGTATTTAGCGAGATAAAGGCACTTGCAGCATATCGGAGAATGCTTTCTTCACCTCCTTCACTCTAATTGGTTTTGTTTGCTTGTTTGTTTGAAATAATGAAATTACTGTAGTGTGGGAGCTTTTCTGAAGCACGGCTATGTTATAATTAGTGGAAATGATACAGTGTTATTTAGTTCAATTGCAAGAGTTGCTACTAGAATTAACTTGTCTGGGGTCTTAATATATTTTTTTAGATATCCTAAATCATTACGGAGTAATAAAAGTAAATTAATTAAATTCCCACTGTGTTTTTATTGGCCTTAGTGGATAACACCAGCCATTTAGGAGCTGAGCCTTCAAAAAGTTTCTAAACTCTTCCATATGGTGACATTTCGCAGTGCCAAGTCCCAGTAGTCACTTCCTGTTTGTTTCTGGTATACATTTCTCTCCGATTGCTATAGTTTGTTAATTCACCTAAATGTAAAGTGCAGTTGTTGGTGATGGTGCTAGGCTTCGCGAACGTCATTCTCTGTAATGTAATCTGCTTTATCTAGCTTTTATTATTTGGTAGGTCCTGATTTACTCAGCTAAACAGTGCTTGATTCCTTTCTGATTAAGGAAATGTGATTTTATGTACCAGAATTTCTCCAGAGAATGCCGTGGTAGCAAATTTAACCCTCCTGTGGGTTCTGGATGTGCATTAGGGTTGCCTGAGTCTGCATGACTTCAAAATGCATTGTAATTTGCCATTTATTTTGCCACTGCGGTAACATAAGTGGCGTCACTAAACTTTATCATCGTGTTTACACAGCGTGGGGCAGAACTAAGGTGACCCAGTGCATAGCAATCACCCTCGCCCTCTTGGCACCTGACGGCGTCTGCTGAAACGATTTAAGGGTGCTGCAGGGTGTCTGTCGTCGGTATTATATTTCCCATAATTTTCATCCTGCCATTGAATTACTTGTCCACCGCATGCATTGTATATACATCCTTGATAAAGTGTTCCACCAACTGTTTTTCACAACTGTCGCAAAATCTCTGGCAAATTTGATTTCCTGGAGTTCTTTAACCTCATTTTCAAGTGAGATATTTGGAATCAGCCACCAGTGCATGCCACTGATACACACAGACACACATACTAAAGCAGAGAGTAATAAATGTAAGTTTTCATATACATATGCGTATTATTCGGTTCTAGAGAATGCCTGGAAGAACTAAAATAGTTTTCAGCATGAAATGGTGTGCAATATTTGTCGCTTCCTGTACTTGATGCATCTCTACGTAAGGTTTCAAAAAAAGGGTCGATTAATGGAAAGTTTCAGCCAAAACCATGGGAGTTTGAGGAAGTTAAAAATGACTGAACATGCTCTGTGGAAGGGAGTAGGGTTAGCCTGGAAAGAGTTACACTATTTAAAGCATAGTGGTCATTACCACTCCAGATTCTGACACATGTTTGTATAAAACTGAAATGAAATCTGCTAAGGCATTTTAGTGATGCATGTATTGGCAAAGCTTAAATTGCTAGTGAAGTATCAGAAAGGGGAGCTTGAAACATTTTTTCAGTGGATATTTGCAAGAGGGTCTTCAAAGAAAATGTTGCCTTTTTTTTTTTTTCTTTCTAGAATTGTTAAAGGATTAATGCTATTTTGTATTGAAAAATAACACAAATCATACTTTTTTTTTTTTTTTCCTCATCCAGCTGGTGAACTGTGAATGTGAAAAAAGAGGAGATAATCACACTCTCATCTTTAACATAGGAGATTTGGATTGTTTTGTGTTTTGTTCTAAGGAGCTGGGGAATGCTTTTTTCTCTCAAGATGATCAGGTGAAACACATTGAGCTTATTCTGCAATTTAGAGAGAATTTCTGGTTTTCAGAAGCACAAGAAGAGACTAATTCAAGAACAAATGACAACTGGGAATCTTTTTCCAAGGTGTCTTATCACAGAATCACAGAATCACAGAATTTCTAGGTTGGAAGAGACCTCAAGATCATCAAGTACAACCTCTGACCTAACACTAACAGTCCCCACTAAACCATATCACTAAGCTCTACATCTAAATGTCTTTTAAAGACCTCCAGGGATGGTGACTCCACCACTTCCCTGGGCAGCCCGTTCCAATGTCTAACAACCCTTTCGGTAAAGAAGTTCTTCCTAACATCCAACCTAAACCTCCCCTGGTGCAATTTTAGCCCATTCCCCCTTGTCCTATCACCAGGCATGTGGGAGAACAGACCAACCCCCACCTCGCTACAGCCTCCCTTGAGGTACCTGTAGAGAGCGATAAGGTCGCCCCTGAGCCTCCTTTTCTCCAGGCTGAACAATCCCATCTCCCTCAGCCGCTCCTCATAGGACTTGTTCTCTTGTGAGCCTCACGTGCACAGTCCTGAAGACATATAACAGTCATGCCAGAGATCAAGAAAGGACTTTTCCATATCTGGATCTATATCCATGTAAGGCTATATAGATAATTTGTGGACATTTAAAATTGTTTCCAAAAGTTACATCAGAATTCGTGATACAGGACTGCTGTATGACTGCTGTATGACTAGCTGGGCTATCCAGCTTAGTTTGGATATGGGTAACAGAACACACAGAATTACAGTGATTTTGTAATTGAAGTAGTGATCAAAAGAATAGCCTGTCTGGCTATCACAAAGCCTTTATTTGAAAGGAAGTATTGAATCCTCTTGACTAGCTGAAGACGATAAAAGGCAGCTTAGACCAGTGTTCTTGCTCTGGAGCTACAAAGGCTTAAGTTTTTTTTTTTTTTTTTTTTTTTTTTTTTTTTTTCTCAATAGTGTTACTTTCATTTTCTTTGAACTCTGACCAACTATGCTTCTTTAAGGGCTCTACAGAGCAGCATGTATAGACTGGAGGTTTCAAAATCTAAGTACAGCAAGAAGGTTATAGTAAGTCTTGTGTATTTGTATGTGGTTTCACTGAAGCTTTGAATACAGAGTGTTGGGTATAAAAGAACGTTTCTGTATTAATTTCCATGTTCTGGTGGGTTTTTTTTTGCTCTTCTGATAGTGATGATTAATACATGGCTCAGTGTCTTGTGAAAGTGGTTCAGTAGCTCACCTAGACTGATGCTCCTAGTGAAGGAGCCACACAAACTGTATTTTGTCTAGTTAGCCATTATTTTTTTGAGATTCTTCTATTTTTTCACACAATGTTCTTTGTTATTTCTAACACAGGTGGATATGATATTATAGTTATTGATAGCATGGCTAGCTTTTTTTTTTTATTATTTTTATGCTCTGATACCTGGACCTTGTCTTTAATGAAAAAAATAACTCATGCTTTCACCTTTGTTTGCTTTGTTGCCCTTACTGTTTTATACTTTCTCATTCTATTTACAAAATGTAAGTTTCACTCTCCAAAATCTTCTTTAAAAAAAAAAAACAACAAGGATCAGGCTACTTAAATACCAGTGCAGTAGCAATAGCTCCATTATACTAAGTTCAAGCCACAACACTCATTTTGCTAGCTAGCAATGGCAAAAAGCCTAGCTTGGGGGCATCCATAACTTACATCCTCCACATTATAATAATAAAAAATCATTATTTCTTAATGTAAATGTTGCATTTATCACAACAAACAAGCTTAACGCTGACCCCAAATAAATATTATTTCATTGATATGCTAAAAATAAGAACACAGCATTAGATGGTATTTAAAATGAAATCAGAGATTTATTCTAGTAAAACAGTTAAGCACATACTGAAATACTTCAGTTGTCCTGTACACTTTTATATGATTAATTACTTCTTAAAATTAAGCCGGCGCTTAAGTGCTTGTTGGATGTGGGCCATCAAAATTTTGTACGCAAAGTCAGAGCATGGTTGACTTATAAAACTTTTACCGTGTAGGAATTATCCTGATATATTGCACAAGTATGAAGAAATAGCAAATAATTTTTTTTTCCAGCTATTTTTTTTTCTCCTCATTTGACTAATGTTCCCCTTTGGAAATATTTCGAGGCTTAGATACTGAAAGCACGATAACTGAGCTATGCCCCTTGGGAGGGTTAGGATTATTGTAATGAAATCGGCAAGACTTTCTACTTGATGAGAATTTATTTGTTTATTAGATGGGCGGCGTGAGATTTACGATGCTCCGAACCGTTCATTTCCTTGCCCTTAAATGTTTGGGTTTTGTAAATGGTGTGAGAGAGCGCTGCATTATTGTCACTTAGCAACCCTAATAGGTTTTTGAAGCAAAAGTAGTGGCGCTTGTGGTGAGCCTCCCGTGCATCTGCAGGGTGGGAAAGAAGAGGAACCCCCCTGTGGGGAGCCTCCGGGAGGGCTCCTGGCCAGCCAGTGCTAGGGTCTTTCAAGGTCTCTTTGTGCTGAAGGAAGCTGACCGTGCCATCGGTGTCATTTTGCACTTTTGGCATCGTTTCGTGCTGCGAAGATCTGCTGAGGTCTTTCATGCCTGTGGAGATTTAAGTGGATCTAAAGGGCTGTCATGCTGCTCTGGTCAGTTACGTCCCGTTGTGTGGTTGCTTAAATTTAGCAACTCAGTTTGGCTGTCTTCAGTTTGACAGCTGGTAGTCCTGATAGCTGCTGTAAATGCTCAGGAGCAAGAGGGAGGTCAGCGTCTTCCCAGCTCTTGGTGGGAAGGGTGGCTTTCTCTGGTGGAAGCAGCCAAGGACATCAGCGTGGCTTACCAGTGGCCCTGGCTGCCCATCAGGAAGACCTCTTCCCTCCCAGTCCACGCTTTGTGTTGCTCGTGAGGATGGGCACATACTTTTGTGTTTGTTTTAATGCTCCCATAGAGACATCTTGCTGCTTGATCGGTCTCCTGTTCCTTCCTGCCGCTGTCACTGTTTCTTCAGGAACTAACTGCAGCTGAGGAAGGGTGGCTTCCCTTCAGCCTGTGACTTTGCAAGGCTTCTCGTAGTCATCTCCATGAAGACAGGAGCTCCCAAAACCTCAAAAGTTTGCTGGGCATGGAGTCTCACAGAAGCTGCAGATACATGAGGTTGCCCCTCTGGATTGTTTCACTCCATGCTGCCTGCTTCAGGGGTAGTGATCTATCTAGGGAGCAGACGGTTCACTGGGGAGCTACTGACTTGAAAACTAATGCACCCTTTTTGCTGATTTTCAAGCTGCTATTGCCATTTTTGCCTGATATTATGGGGAGCTTCATGGGTTACTGTATTGACAAACATTGACTGGCCTCTGTCTCAGCCTCCTGTTCGAGTCAAAGTGAAAAAGAGAGTGAAAAGGGTAAAAGGGGTTGTGGTGAGTCAAGGATCCCATCACTGAAAGAATATGGTGTAGTTCTTGGTGTGTGCACTAATTCCTTCTATTGGATGTCAGCTGGATGTATTTATAAGCCATGGATTCTGCCTGGGAAGAATTCTGAGAGGGTGCAAGCCTGCAGTGGGGAGCTAGGAAAAGAGAGTTTGAGATGAAGGACAAATGTTTCTGATTAAACCAGATCTTTTAAGGAAATAATAATAATAATAATAATAATAATAATAATAATAAAAAAGATCATTTACAAAGCTTCTCATTAAAGGCAAAATAAACAGGAATACCCTTCAGAGCTTTGAAGCCCAAAGTCCTATCTGATGTTGTTAAACTTGATTTTCTTCCCCCTGAGTGAGTTAACCTGTCTGAGCAAACTTTGCACATAATCTGGAAGTTTGCATTACAGGGAGAGGAGGAGACAGAATTTAAGAGAGCTTTCGTATGTAGCTCAGTTGACTGCAACTTGGGGGTGTTTATTTGTTGGGTTTTGTTTGTTTTGTATTTGTTTTTTGTTATAATAAATGAACTATGAATGAATCCTGGGCTAATACACATATTTCTGTGCAGCTTCTTGCCTGCTTCTGGAAAAGAAGGGATTTTACCTGTAGTAAATCCACTGCTTAGCTTCTTTTAGAGAGAACAATTTGATCAATGTGCCTCAAAACTCCATGCAGACAAGGTAAAATTTACACCTGGGACACTTAACTGCTTAGGCCAGTAGTCTCCAACCTTCCCTGATCCACTGGCAAATAAGGTTTCAAAAGCTCAAACACAGTTAAACAAATTAGGGCCGGTACTTCTATCCTGTCTGCTAGATGGCAAGCTTCCTCCCTTGCCCCACTTGCTAATTTTATAAAATACATGAAAGAGAAGTACTCAGGGCTTCAGAGGGCTGTCAGGTTTCTGTCTGTGTCCCTGACGCTGCATTGAAAAACCGTGCTCTGCTGCTTCCTCAGCATTTCAAAGGAAAAGGAGATTTTAATAAGTACAGAACTTCTGATGGGCTCTTGTCAAAAGGAAGGTATTAAATGTGCTGGCAATGTCGAGCTGCACGTAAAAAAAAACCCATTGGTACTTTTGCATATTATCTCATGTTACCTGGTGCTACCAGGTAAATGTGACTGCAGTGAATAGCTGTGGTTTTTGAAAGAATACCTAATCTTTATTTCAGTTTCTTTAACCTTTGCATAGTCCTGATTATACGCACACTTCAGGAGATCTTAATTCTTACAGGAAGAGGCAAGTAATTCTGTGCATGTGTATATGACTACATACCAACGTTGATTTATTTTATTTTTTCCTTTTTGCTTACACCATTTAGGGAAAAAAAAAGTAACTCATTTTTTCACTTGGTTGGTGCCTCCACCATCGAGGAGGAGATAAAAGGGGTTAACATCATAGGTTCTGCTCTTTCCCCACCCTTCCTCAGCAGTTTTACAAAGGGCTGCTATTTCAAATTACCCTTTGAGCCCGTGATAAACCTGTGTCCCTGGGAGGTTGTCTCACAGCAAGGAGTTGGAAGTGACTGGGAAATTTTCTATTTTTCTATTTGAGTAATAAAAAGGATGATTATACCTTTTCTTTGAAATATAGACTAAGGTTATTTATAGCTAATCCACAGTTTAAATTACTGCGTGTAGGTGTGAGAGGTTATAGAGAGAGGCTTTTTGTAGGGAAAAAATATTTATGGGGTTGATACAGAATCATAATAATTATTTGGGCTGGAAAGGGCTTCTGGACTCCCAATCCCATGCTTAAAGGAGAGACATTTTCAAAACAACGTTAGGTTGCTCAGAGTCAGTCTTTGCAAATAATGTCTTACAGATCACTAAAATGTGGTTCCTGATATGTTTCAAATGCAGTATTCTCTGTCTCCCTTAAACACAAGTGTCAAGGATAACCTGTATCTGCTAAGGAAGATGTGTCAGTATTTAAAGGCTTGTTTGAATACCTCCAGAAGCAAAAAATAAAATTACTTCTTTTCAAAGCTACAACTTGAAGAAAGGTCATCAAAGGTAAGTGGCTTTGCTTCCCTCCCATAACTTCTAATGTGGAATAGGAGCGAAACAGTGGGCTTTCTGTCTACTCAGCAGAGTGCAAGTGTACACTTATTGTACCTAATTAGGAGTATTTTAAATAACTTTCTATTTTCATTACAGATAAAGCTATGTGAATGCAGATCAATGGTATGAAGCTATGTCAAGTTCTAAAACCTTTCTCATTTTTCTAAAACTCCCTGGACATATTTCTGTCTACAATAGCATTGGCTGATTTGCCTTAAGACTGTATGCTGCTTTAGTTGAAATGTTAAGACTACAATTTAAGAGCCAATCAGAAGAGCTGAGGACTAAACTCCCTTTTGGCAAGAGGAAATCACAAAATCTAAAGTTATTTCCATTTTTTTTCTTTTTTCTTTTCTTTTTTTTTTTTTTTTGTCATTCTGTATGACCTAGGGTTTGACCAAGGTGCAGAAAAATGCCATGGAGAGTGTCTGGATAGCACTGTATCACCTTCACAGTACCTCCCACATTGCTGGGTCTCGTCAGTGGAGGTGATCCTGCACCTCTTGCAAGTGCTAAAGGGTGACTCAGATGTCATGAGTGTGGTACAGAACAGCACCCATCTAAATGCAGCAAAGAAATAATTGGCACAGAAAGTAGGCATCTTGGCCCTTCAGGTCCGTGATACACTTTTAGTGTTTTCCCTCTGCAAAATACTTCATTGTCAATGTGATTATAATACTTTTCAAGCTATGCAGTTTATTTGAAAGGCCGTCTGTCTTCTCTTTGAGCCCAAACTTGATCTTCCCTTTTACTTGACCTTGAACCACTTAAACTTTGTGGGTCTTGAGTTGTTGCTAATACCACTAATCGGTTTTACTACAGCATATGGCTATGGAGAAATACTGATTCCAGCTCTTCTTCCCAAGGTGCTAAGCAATACTAAACTTGTGATTCATTATGTGTGCAGAGTTTTGTAGTGTGCAAAAAAAGCTTTTCTGTTTTTCTCTTTCATTGTAGAGGTATGTAATGTAATTTATAGAAAAAGAAATCTGTAAGACAAAATTAATATGTAATATCCACAGGAAAAAATAGTTGTAGGTCATGCTGAATTTTGCTTGAAACATTTGATCAATGATTAAAACCTAAGAATACGTGCAAGTCTGTAGTACTGCTGTCTTAGAAACACTTGTAATAGAACTTGTAAGTAGATGCACGGTGTGTCAACTTGTTATTCATCTGATAGGTATAAAGAAGGAAAAATGTTCTGGAACTTCTAGCATTTCTAACATTTAATGGTTGCTTTTGTTTTAATTGCAAAATTGCCTTATTTTTAGGTGGAAAGGTTGAAAATCACTAGCAGTATCTTGTTAAGTGGTATAATAGGCTGAATTGTTCTTTCCTTTACAGCCTCCTAAATTTGACTGAATCTACACTTAATTTTTACCCTAGGGAATGGAGCTTGCAGTGAAAATTTCTATACATGCTATGTGAGAATTGCTTATTCTCTTCTATATTTCAGCAGTGCGTATAGCTTGGCTATTCCCATCTTTATGGATGTTTCTTTCAGGTTTAAAATTTGGGAAAAGCAGTGCCAGGCATGAAGCCTGAAGTTCAAGCAGTTCCCTGACAAAGTTCAGAGTAGTGCCTATTATAGAAGCACTGTTTATATTGTTCCAGTTAAGAACATCATAGCATGTCTATTACAACTATCTCCTTTTATATGTCGGCTATAAAACCTAATTCTAAACTGAAACAAGAATGTAGTTGTGATGTTTTATTGCTTGCAGTTAATATACAGTGAAAGCCCATTTGAGAGTATTCAAGAGTAAATGCTGCTCCTCATTACAGTCTCTCTTGGCAACCTGGGCTGGGTTCATTGCACACAGGCAAGCAGCTGTCTGAGCATTGGTGGGAGGTTTTTATCTTCTTTGTTATTTTCACAAGTTGCATAGAGAAGAGTACAATTTGAAATGTCAGCATCCCGGGATTTCAACAATGGGGATGGATATGCTTAGTGTTTCTAAAAGCTTCCGTGGAAGAAAGAGTGAAGAATGGAGAGGGCAGCCAGCACATTTCGTCAGTGCAATTTAAATGTAACGTGTGGGACAGCTTCCTTCTGAAGCAAGATCAAAGCATAGGTAGAGGATTGTGTGCAAACAGCAAAATAACTTGGGAAGTGCTTTTTGGGCACTGCCTTGGAGACCTGGAACTACATGTCACAGTAAAAAGCTTAACTTGACTGTCTCTTTCAGTGACCCAAAAGTTGCTGTTTTTTTTTTTTTTTTTTTTTTTTTTTCCCCACCTGGATTTGGGCATAAATTTACCAATGGATCAATTTATTTATTTATTTTAAACAGCTTTTAGGGCATCTTCACTGTCATCATGGCCAACAGAAGCTCATGTGAAAGCTCAGTGGAGGAGGGTGTGGGCAGTGCATCAGTAAGGAGGGTGTAGTACTTGATCCACTCAAACCTGATGTAAAGAAATATGGAGTAACACCGGAGGAGGAGTGAATGTATATGATTTAGTGCTTTGTGCTCTCTGCTCTGTACCCACTTTACCTTCTGTGTTCATAGTAAGCAGATCACACTGAGGACATTTATAGCAAACAAGAAACAGGATTTAAGTGCCTCTAGGTTGTGCTCACTGATGCATGCAAGCCCCTAAAAGTACTGTAGGGCAGCTTGGTCAGTAAGGTGATCTGTGGGCCTTACATCTGTAGCACCCTGTCAGCTATTGCCAGTCCTAATGGCTTTGTAACAGCTTTTCTCCCAGAAGCTAGTGTACGTGACTGGTTGATGCTTATGGGACAAGCTTAATTCTGTGGGTGGATCTTAAAAGGGAAGATGTTGCCTGGAGGGCAGCATTCAGCCTATGAAAGTGCTCATTATTTTTCCACAATCTGTAGCTCCTGAGGCACTCTATTCTTTGTTTGCCTTACTTCACCTCAGGTGGGTCCCTATCCATGAATTTGTGATGTCGTTTCAGTTAAGAGTGTGTGTTTAATTGCTGTTATCAGAGCCCAAATAGTAAAACATGACTGCCTGTCTTCTTAGAAACCCAGCTAACCCATTGCCTCTTTCAGGAGTGCAGTGTTGATTTTCTCAGCCTTTTATGTCTTCTGAGGATGAGAACCTATTTTAATTTGAGGATAGTTTTTTCCCTGATTGTCTGCTAGACAAATGTGGAAGGTGGTGTAGGCTAGTGGGATCAAAGGGCTGGGATGTGGAAGCAGGTACTGGAAGCCCCTCTGTAATTATGAAGTTTTAATTTTTCAAGCCTTGTGTGTTCTGAAACATGTGGCTGATGTGGCTGATGACTGTACTTATGACATGAGATTATATTTAAAGCTTATCTGTCAAACTAGAAAGGCTAGATTCTGCCCCCTTCCCTCCATGAGTGAATGAGTGAATTTCTGAGGAGAAAGTTACAACTCTTGAGCTGAGACAAATACTACAGGATTTGTTGAGCACTTTTTCAAAAAGCCTTTTAATTTTTTCTTTAGTTGAACCATATACCGCTTAGCTGTTATGTCGCACGTCTGTGAGGCCTGTTGATTGCCCTCATGGAATGGGGGAATTACCATGAATGAGCTGTTACACGAAACTATTTTTTTTTCTAAAACAACTGTATGAGTTCAAAGGATTTACGTGTATCAGTGGACACTGGGGCAGGGTATTGGGACATGGTGATCATCAGATATGGGAGACCAACGGTCAACAGCTATATTCTTGGCTGAGGTACAAGCAATTACCTGTTGTGAAAGCAGCCATGTAGGAATCTGAGCTAAAGCAGGATCCAAGCACTGCCTATCCACATGTCAAAGACAGGAGACCCCATGAGCAGTGGTAAAACAACCAAGGCTTTGGAGAGTAATTGTATGTTCTGAGCTTTATTTTTTTTACAGCTACTTTTCCAGGAAAAAAAATATGTGTCTCTTCATATTATTATTATTATTATTATTATTATTAATTATAATGTATCAGCTTTATTTTCAGCTGGTGTATTGTGATATTGTGGACCCACCTACCTGGAAGAGAGTGGTGCTGTACAGAGGCGCCCTAGCTAGCCCCAAATGAACTAGCTTGCCTTCTGGATCCAGCGTAGCCATGTTGTGCTTTGTTCCCAAAGGAGCTAATTAGCTGGGGTGTTACATCATACTACAGTGGTTATCTTGCTTCCAGTTCCAATGTACTTCATTTAGCGATAGCTCACATATCTCTGCAAAACACTGCATTGTATTGTTCAGGCCTGTCCCAAAATACGAGGAGAGATTTATAGCAGGGTACTCAATCCTACTTCCTTATTTCTTCACTCTTTGTATAGTGGCAAATGTGCTCCTCATACTGGGATGATTTCTTCAATGCTGCTGAAGGGAGCAATTCTTTTTTCTTTTGTCTTTGTGTGGCTCACCACTACGCTCACCTTTCCCCATCCAGAACAGCCCTTGCTGCTTCACCTACTCAAGGTAACAATAGCCATAGGAGCAGCCTGCTTTGATTCTCTGTGGGCTTATTTAGAAGTGTGATATTTAAAGGATTGTGTGAGGAGGGAAAGGGAGTTGTGTGATTCTCCTCTCCTCAGACAGGGGAATCCAAAATCTTGCCTGTTCTCCGTAGGGACGTCATTTGATTTTTCTTCACCTGAATGGTGCAACTCCAGGAGCATCTTGTTAACTGCCTTACTTCACTTCAGGTGAACAACCTAGGTCAGTGGATGTGGAAAATGGTACGAGTAAGAACTGTCTTGTGTTTTCAACCCCTTAGTTTTTTGTTGTCAGCAAAGAGATACATAAAGCTGAAGAAGAAAGTGATTGGAACTGCCCTAGTCCAAATAAAAATGCCTACACTATGAGATGGTCTAATCAAGATCAGAGCTTCCCTGTTTCAAAATTTTCCAATGTGTGTTTGTTGCTTTCTTTATTTGTTTTTTGTTGTGTGGTGTTTTATTTTTTATTATTTTTTTTAAATCACCCATTGACCTAAGAAATATAGTTATTGTAGTTAACAATACTGTTATAACACACACTGACAAAATCCAGATAACTCAAAGTTGGGCTGACACTTGATCCTTTACTCATACTATTGTTCCATAATATTTTTTCCTCCATGACATCATGAGCTATGAAAGTGCCAACATTTTTTTTTCAAGCTGCCTAGCCTTTTCTTCCTTCATGGCATAACCTTTATGTTTAAAAATAACTTCTTTAGCTTTGTATTTAGTGCATATTTTGAGAGGAAACTGCTTGCCACGTGAGAATGCTTAACATCTGTGGTGGTTTTACCACCATATATTCAAAGCAGTTGGCACATGCATTTATCTGCAGGGGTACAATGACATTTTTCTCAGCAGCTGTATCCATGACAACAACTGGGAATGTCCATGCCTCCTCTTTAGTTTTCAGAAGAATATGAGTTCTTACCTTCCTAATGAAATGCCTGCAAGAAAAAGCTGTGCAATTTTAATCAGGCTGGATTCCCTTCAGCCATTAAATAATGGCGTCTCCCAAGTGCTTTAGTATCAGGAAGTATCAAAAGAACAAAACTGAAATGCGTGTATCCACATGCACTGGGAGAAGAGTGAGCCTCTGTTTCACCTGCTACAACCCAGCATGAATTGTGATGGTAAAAATGAAGGTACTTGGGAAGTTCACTTCATTTTCAGTGTGTACAAAGTGTGTAATTTAAACACTTATGTTCAGAGCTGTAAGGAATAGTGTATCATTATGAAATTAATTTATGTTACACAACAGAACTGTTTTTCATGTGTGCAGGAAGATGGAAGTGGGCAGTCAGTCCATCTTCAGCAGTCAGTGCTGGGTAGTGGGCAGTCAGTCCATCTTCATTTGCAGTGAATGGTGCAGTAAGTGGTACAGAAGTAGTAGATCAGGCAGCTCTTTAAGAGCACTCAGCATCCAGCAAATGCAAAGTGACTTATTTACATGCCTAAATGGGTGTTGTTAGTGCAGACTGTTCTTGAAAATCTGATGGTGGTTAAAGTGGTCTCTTATCATGAACAGAGCTGAAGTAGGAGAATAAAACAAAGGGCACAGATAACTTTGTTTTCTCTTAAACAGAAATCTGAATTCGAGGATGAGGCCAATCAACCTACTAACATACAGGTTGTCAAAACCCAGCAGTTTCTTAGAAGCTGAAGTTTTGATTACTGTGAAGATGAAGGTATGAGGCTTGCTGCTTTGGGAGGCTTAACATCCATGTTAATGCCTCTTCTGCATGCTTTCTACTCCGTTCTCATGAGTAGCTTCTGGACTTTGAAGACGATCTAGCCATACCTCATTCTAGGTTTTCAAGTTGTTCATTGCTTTAGAAAACAAGAAACACTGACCATGACAGATGGTAGAAGTATTTAAATTGATTAGTTACATTACATAGTTAACTGTACAAATGTTGTATAGTTTTTATTCAGTAGAATGTGAGTGTGGGAAGTGGGGTGAAAGACAGCTTTCTTCTATTTTCTGCCTCCTGGTGTCTGGAAAGGAGAAGGGAGGAGGGAGGGGTACTTCGCACCTTCAGCTTTTGGGAATTTGCAGAACAGGGGAGCCGCAGACGTGGTGGAAGGAGATAAATGCAGAGTTTTTAGAAGCCCAGAGCATGCTCAGTTGAGGAAAGCACTGAGAACTGTTGGTCGCTGGTCTACAAAGAAGAGTTCAAAGATGGGACTTGGCTTCTGAGGCCATGGGTGATAAGGGAGAGGTTTGTGGGCAGTTCTTAAATGTTTCACTTGGCAGTTCTGAATCTTCTCTCCTGATAGTATAGTGATATAGTTCATTAATTATATGTTACAATGTAGTATTAGTTCCAGGGTTTGGAGTTGTTTGTTGTCTTTTGCTAAGTGTACCTCAAGGGAAGGAGGGTGGAGGCTAGCTGGCTGATGGTTCTTCTGCCACACCACCCAACCTCAATTTATAACCATAAAGGCTTGGATGAAAAGCCTCACCATTTCCAGGCAAAAAGAAGCAGCTGTAACAAACTTGTGAGTTCCTAAGGGCCACTTGGATCTGCTTCTACAGAGATGTGTTCTCCAAAAGAGAATAACATATCTGGAGAGGCTGTTACAAAGTCATTATGAGGAAGAACTGTCTGTCCTCCCCTCAGTGCAGGGACGGGCCTAGCTTGTCTCATGGTTTGTGGAAGAAGCCAGAGGCAGAAACCCTCAGAAGGGGGAGAGTTTTGGCATGTAATAAACCAAAGTCCCCTTTGCCTCTGAGCTGCTCCACAGAAGGGAGATTAAAAGCCCTTTTGCTGGGAAGGGCGTCAGGACAGTTTCTGTTTTGTTCTGAGCTCTTGATGAAAGGCCTCAGGAGGTCTGCCTCAGGGATTCAAATCGTGGAGTGTTCATCATGGGTCAGGAACAGCTTCTCTTGGGTTTAGTGCATCAAGTAAATGGGAGTGCTTGTTCTCATCAAAATGCAAGCAAAGATTAAGAACTATGCAAACTCTGGGAAGTTACTGTAGAGAATGAGAATATGGTCCTTGTATCCATTCAGGAATGTGGAAGGCTTTAGCAACCAATTTAAACAACAACAAAAAAAAGATCATATCTATTATATGAGCATAACTACATGTAAGATAACTTTGATTTTGCAAACAAACCTGGTAGGACTACACTTTATATTTTACCAAAGTAAGGACTCGCCATCCTTTTTGCAAGCTTATTTTCAGTTTCTGAAGCAGTCCTTTACTGTGAGGTGTGTGAAATGTCAGCAGTCGTGGTTACACATCCACAGGCACCTGCCTTCTCTGACCGCTGCCTGGCACGCATGTGCTTGGCTAGATGAGGATATACAGAAAACCTCGGTGAGTAGATCTCTGCTCAAGAAGGTGATCCCAGAGAGAGACCTTTGGATACAGCTGGTTCACTGGGTTTACGCTTAAGGGTTCTCTCTGTTTGCTGGCTATGGGTGGCACGGCTGGAGGGGTCACCTTCCCTTGCCCCCCCCTCCGGGTGAATTGATGGGCAGCACCTGCCACAGTGAGTCAGCAGGGCTCGGATGGCATCTGCTGCGGCGGTCCCGCACCTGTTAATAGCATCTGTCAGCCAACCTTCAACAGTGTCAAAAAATAATGATTCCAGGAGCAGCAGCCCACTCCACAATTGTTTTTTTATTGCTGTGTCTTGCATTTGTGCCCTCCTCCCTTTGTGGGGCTGTTGGGAGCACTATGCTTGCTTTTATCTCACAGCTTTTTTCTATTTCTTTTTTCCTTTTTTTTCAGTTTTAAATTTGTTACATCATCTTGTTGCGAGTGATGTTTAGTTTATGCTGAATGCATACCTGATGTAACTACTCATTGGAGTACTTGGTCTCTATGCCAATAAACAATATACCTTGGCAGTGCTGAGCATTTTTTTCCAGTGAACATGTCAATGGTTGCGGAGACTGGATGGAAATAAAAACTCATCTATGATCTCAAAATAAGATGCACATTTTTGACAGCTGCAACACACTTATTTTTTACACTTTGTAGTTTTGTAGTGTCCAACAATTTTATCAAAGCCAGTTTTCTCAGAAAAAAAACAAAACACGATATGCAGCCATAATATAGCAGCTCGATGAACTTCTTCATTATAAACCTTAGTATTAGTTTGGTGAATCAATTTATCAATAGAACAGGCTATTTCACTTGAAAGATCTAAAAGAGGGATAATTAACTCTGTTGCTGATTCTGTCTGTCTGTCTTTTGTCTGATGGAGTCTGGAGGCAACTTAATAGAATAAAAAGTATTTAAAATTTCATTATCTAAAATTGCTTTCCTTAATTCCATTCACTTTACATGTTGCAATACTGAATTAGGGTGTATTTTGTTCATAGCTGCTAATGAACTACGTTCCATTTACCTGCTTACTCCTAGGCTTCTCTAATAAAGTCACAAACTAATAAACTTCAGACTTGAGGTGAAGCAGATGTATCTGGAAAAGTGCCTGGTGATAATGGACTGATCTTCGTCTGTTTTGTTACAGTCAACATGGAAACAGTCTAAAACTAAATTATTTTATGTTTTTAAGGAAAAGGGATCTTTTAGCTTTTTAACATCAATATCATTTTTAGTTAGACCTTTCCACTTAGGTTTGCAACACCTGTGTGCCATGTCTATGTAGCATTTCTCAAGAAATTTTCGAATTATTACCTTCAAATACTTATAATTTCATAAATACAAATATTAGCATCTCTTTCATTAGAGGATTCATACTCCTTTTGTTATGCCTTGCCTTTAAGAAATCACTTAATGGTGCAAATAAATATAGATGACATCTGTCATCTGAAATGCTTTTAACCGTCAATTTGAATATGACCATAGTGCTTTTTCAAGTGAAAATAGATTAAGTTGGAAAAGCTGTATGAAAAATTGATTAAAAACTACTTTGCTCAACTGAATTGTTTTACAGAAAATATATGAAATAAACATAGCTATCAGGGCATAATAGAGGGAAATCCAACCTTCATATTGTGAATATAATAACTTTTTAAATAAACTCTAAAAGGAGTAGTTAAGCTGGAATTCATTTCACTTAATTTCACTGATACCAAGGTTAGTCATCTACTTTGTCATCCAAAGTGCCTGTGTAATTAGCAGAAGTGAAAAAGTGCCTCTGCAAAGCAATTTATCCAATTTCTCCCCATCTTTGGTGTCTTCCTATTTTTTTTCTATAACATTATTTTATTAGTCAGTTTTTACTTTACCCCCTTGATGTCTATAGACAATGAGATTTGCTAATATGGAGTCTGATGGAGCAGTTTTCTGTTGATGCCAGAGGTTTTTGTGGGATATTGCTGCTTCCCTTCACCTCTGTCTTCCCAGTAATGTAGTTTTCAACTCTGTGTTAGCCATTCTGGGATTATATTCATTCTCTTCTGCTGTAATGTACGTAATTTGTTTAGATAGTTTGAGGTGAGCTGCTGGGTTCCCAAAGAGGTGGTTGTGTTGGGGCTTGGCTGCGAGGGAGTTACCAAGCCATAGCTAGCATTTAGGTCATCTGTGAGAAGCTGTATTAATTACACTCAAAGAGTAGATTAAATAAGTTCAGTGAGAAACCTGAGCAAGGTAGCAGTGTGTTTGGGTAACAAGAACAATTCACTCACAAATAACTTTCTGAATGCTCCTGCTGATGATTTCACTCACTGTGCAAGGCAAATCTAGGCTGCGCAGATCTAATCTTTCCCATGCCCTTTTCCACTACATGAAAATGACTTTCGATAGGGCAGTCCTACCAGTTTAAGACCGTTCTGCAGAAGTACAAAGTGTCAGGCATTTTGTGATTGATTTTGTTAATATCTTTATGGAAAGTATGAATCAGAATAGCATGGGAAATAGGATTGTATTTTAATTCACCGATTATAGTGGTGGGTTGAATTTGCACAAGGCTTAGGAGTTCAGCTAATTTTTACAGTACTGCAAACACTGTATAATAAGCATTTCAAAACAATGCTTGCAAAACAGGAGAAATGCATCTTGTAATGAACACCTAAGCTGTTTAAATTTCCTTATAGATAAGTAACTAGATGATACGTGAAGATCAGGCACTTCTCCTGAGAAGAAAGGCAAGTGCAGCTCTTTGATGCTGGAATATAAATAACAGATTTTTCTTTATTAGAAGACTGCTTCAATCAACTGCTACTTTAGACTGGGGAAAAAGGATTGAAAAAAAAAAAAAGTTAAAAGATTTTTATATAAGGTTTTAGAGCATGTAGACTAATCAAGGTGTCAACTGAGGAGGTGTCCTTGGAAGGCAGAGGGCTTTGGTCCATAAAAGTTCCACTGTTTGTACTTCTTCATGTGTTTTTTATGCTTTTTCTCCCCCAGCTTTCATTACAGTGCTTCCACACTTGGATCTCCTGTGCCACTGTATCCATCCCCCTTTATTATTTCTGCTCCCCTCCTTATATTCTAGGCTCCTGCCCTTCTCGCTTGTGCTTTTCATACTTCAGTCCTTAAATTACCTGTAAGAGTGAGGTCATCCAGTGCAAGGAGGCTTTTTGTGGGAAGATGAAGCACACTGGGAGATGAGCAGGAGTGCTTTCCTTTTTGTGCCTCCTTTCTTCTCTTCCTAGCCTGTACCTCTTCAGCAAGGAGCAGAAGGAGTGCCTGCTTGCTTCGAGCTGCATGCTGGTGCAGCTTCCAGTTGCTCTTCACTTTGAAACCGATGGATGCTGATAATAAATGCAGATGTTTAAAAATATTTTAAATAACTTCCCGTGTTTTTAGGGCAGCTTATTATTTACTTCTAGATGGAAATTTTCTTTTCCTTCAAAGTTTCGTGCTCATGGAACATCCAAAACTGGAAGCTCAAAATACTGCTTTATATAGAAACATTTCACTCCCAGCCCAGCTGTGCACTTTAGCCAATCGGATGAATTCTTTCTATATTAGATTATGCTAGGAGTAATAAATATAACTGAGGGTAGTGGCATATAAAAACCTTGAGAGACATAATATCCACAGTACATACTGGAAATCTTTGCAGATTTGTGAGGATACTCCTGGGAGGTAGGCTTGGGCTAGAGCCTTGATTTTGTAGAAGACATGGTTCTTGGGAATCAGTGAAGCAGTAAGTATTGTAAGGAAATTAAGACTGCAACTTGCAAGCGTATATCTGTAAATGCAGACTTTTGTGTAAAGGCAAATATCTAAGAATAATGTATTTTAACTGAGCTAATTTCAGCAGTAGCAGTTATCTTCAGTAAACTTGTGGAATAAGTACTGTTTCTTCTAAAACAGATTTGGTTTTTAATCATTGGTATATTGGAGGAAATCACATAGGTCTCAGTATTTCTCAGATCTTCCTGGTCATGTGTCTATGTATGCTTTATCTGTTGTTTCATTTTAATTTTAATTATAATTTTATTAATCTACAGCTACCTCTCTTTCCCTTTGTAATATATGCTGTTATCTACAGCTGGCTTAATTTAGTAAAATGCAGCGGATACCTGGTTCTTATGTGCAGCATGTCTCTTTAATTTTTCTTTAATTTGGGGTACATACATTTAATTTACTTGAAACTGTCTTTCTCCATTCCTCATAACATTTTCTTCTTAAAATTTTCATGTTCACTGACAATAGCAAAGATCCAGAATATTGCTGTGCAGGAATTGAATTTGACTTTGTGTCTCCTGGAGGCATAAAAATATTATCCTAGGTTTATTTTGATCCCCATTACTGTAAAGATGAAAATGATTAGTTATGAACACTATGGGTAAAACTTCGCATAATGAATTAATACAATAGAAATGCTTGGCAGCTTGTGACTGCCTTCATACTAATTTTCTTAATTATAATGTCAATTTTAAAAAATGCATTTCGGCAAAGCTAGCTGATCAGCTTTCTCTTGAAGCTTTTGCTCAAAAGACAGATAGTTTGGAATCTTACTTTACCAAAATAAGTACTTATTTGACACTGCAGGAGCAGGTATTTAGAACCTAACAAGGAGAGCATTACACTGTGTTGCTGAATGCTTACTGATATGCAGTAGTAGATATTTGCTATTTTAAATGCTTTATTTTCAAAGCGCCGAGCAGCAAGGTAATGGTTGCCTGTTGAACACACAGCTGCTTTCGCCTTTTACTTCAGTTGCTTGTAAATGTACTAAATGGCAACTTCTAGCACTGTGTAGTATTAAACAATTTCATGTACTTGATTTATTGATGTTTCTGTTATAATCTGTATTGCAGTGTCTGCGTTGCTGTGAAGCAGAGGTGTGCTGTTGTTATTGTTGTCATCAAAAATATCTTCCCTAAACTGTTCATTTCATTATATTGTTCTAGTAAAAGCTGTAAAATACTAAAAATAAAATAAAAAAAAATCCAACCTCAGTCATGACTAAGTAAGCTTCCAACTTAAGTACTATAAAAAGTGCTGGAGGAATGGGAAGGCTGTTTGGAGTCAGTGAGCATGTTCTGGAAGTTGCTGGCAGCACAGATGCATCCCCACAGGAGAACAGGGTTATTAAATATTATCATATATTGTTATATATTTTCATATCGATGATATGACTGATTTCTCAAAGATCGAGGGAGATTAAATGCATGGGTTGTCACTAGGCTGCTTGGGTGGCTAGGAAAGATTGCCTTCCTAGGATGTGCAATAGAAATGCAGATAAAGAAAAGAAGAGGAAAGCCTGGAAGGAAGCAACCAAAAAAAAAAGCGCATGGGTAAATGCATTGCATTGTTTGCAGGGGGGGAATTTGGGTTAATTCAAATTTGTATCAAAGCTATGAAGACTAGCAAACTCCACTGTATGAAAAAGGAGATTTTTATTTCCCTCCTGGTCCTGCATTTGAAATGTCTGCCATGCAAAGAATCTACTCCACTGGTGCTAACTAAACAGATTACCTGACTTGCAAGCATGTTAGAAAACACCATCTGATTTTGCCTCTTCTCAGCTTCACTGAACAGGATGCTTTAATCACAAAGTTTACCATTTTTCCCTAATGTGGATGGAACTTTGTACCTTTTGCACCTTCCTCTGACTCAGAGTGAGGTTTTGCAAGTTATTTTTCTTCTGTGTCTTTATCACAGTATTTTGCATCCAAGCTACTAGTGTGGTGAAACCGTACTGATAATATTTACCATTCATATTACCTTTCAATGATGAAACCCTCTTAAGAAATTTTTACTTCCCATCATGGTCCCCTTCAATGGCTCCTTGGTTTTATGTTGCTATTTGCCGCTATTAGTTATGCTGGCATTTTCAGTTTCAAAACTGAAAATAACTCCTTTAAAAATGAAATAAAAAACTTGACTTGAATCATTTAATTGATCCATTAAATGTGCATCAAAGTGCATCAGCATAGATGACCGGGGTTGAAATACAGATCAGTGTTTGGGATGAGGGGCTGGGAGGGGGACGGAGAGAGGAGCACCTTAGGCTGAGTTGCATGCCAGGGCCAACCTGCTGCATGATGAGGTCTCCTGCCGTGTCAGGAGAGAGAGAAGATGCCTCTGAAGGCCTCCAGAGGGAGATACTATCCACCTAAGGTTAGGTACCTCAGTTTTAAAGAGAATTAAGGATCAAGTTTATAGTATTAGTTTACAGTAATTAAGATTACCATTAAATCCTGTAGCAGCTGCTTCAGCTCCATCATTTTCCAAAAAAAAAGACTAAAATTACATGAATTGATTTCCTATGAAAAAGTCTGCATAAGGTACCAAATCCCAATAATCAAATAAGAACACCTAGTGTAACGTTATGATGCAATATTTCACTGCTTCTCAAATTCAGATATTCCTATTTATAAACTCCAAATTCCATGTCCCTAAATGTATGCGAAACAGGGAATATGTTTTATTTTTCATCTGTGCAGCTCTGTGTCGATATCCAGATTGCTATTTAAGGAAATAAACTGTAAAGTAAGGCAAAACAGCTAAAAATAGGAACCACTAACTAATACACGCTCATCCAAATAGAACATGTGGAAAACTTCCGTTGAGCATGCTGGAGATTAGTTTTACTAAAAAAGAAATATGTTAAACTGGGGATAAACACAGCCTTTTAACAGAAGAGGAGAGCGACGTCAGCCTGGTAGTTCTAAAACTAGAAAGGAAATCAGGAGAGGAAAAGGGAGGTTTGTGCAGCCCGCATGGTGAACATGATCTGGCTCAGAAATAAGCTGGGAAAACTTGGGAAAACAGAGACAAGTGAGAAAAAAAACGTGATGTTTGCTCACAGATTCTGTAAGCCCCCTTGGCTGTTCCTCTATCACTGTCATTTTCATGCAGTCTTAGCCCAAAGTGCATGGCTTAAACAGTGGCGCTCCAGTCGAGTGATTTGAATTTGGTCAATGGGAAATAAATTTAAGATTTTATGATGCCTGCACAACAGCACCATCAAAGCAAGTACTTCAATTCCCCTCCTTACGGTTTTTGCACACTTTTTTGATCCCCTTTTTCTTTTTTTTTTGGTCCAAATATTTTTATCTATTTATAGCATTTTTTGCCCACTCATGCCAAGAAGTAATTTTTTGGATTATTAAATCTAATTATGGATGTTCAGATCAGGAAATGATCTGTTTTGAAAAAGAGTAGGTAAAAGCAGATAAAAAGGACTCGAAGACCAGCCGGAGTGATTGAGAGGGGAAGGCGCAAGCACTGTTGGTTCTTACAGCTGGGCGAGTGCTGACAGAAAGGCACTGCACCAGGAAGTGCAAACAATTATTTGGAGAGCAAGAGTTGTGTGGGAAGGGAAACGGAGTCCAATCTTTCTGCTTCATTTATTCCAAGCACTGAAATCTCTACAAAGGCCTGGTTTAACTGGTCTGTCACTTGAGGAATGGTGAGGTTAAAATTTCCGTCAAAATAATACACTATTTAGGAAATTGTGTAGTTGCCAATATCGTGAATTTTGCTGCTAATTTAATACACGGTTTAATAAGCATACCTTCTTATTTTGGGACTCTTGATAATATAAGTATTCTTCATCACTAGGTTCAGTTCAGCTTGTATAAAGGCAGACAGATTTGGAGAAATGAAAAAAATATATATATTTTTTTCTGCAGTTTTAATATCCCAATTCTTTCAGAAACGTATTTTTGAAAGCTTTTCATAGGATATTGACATATGTGCCTTCAGTGGAACGTTTTCAGCTTGCATGTGACATAAAACACAAGGAAATTTATTTTGTAAATTGAGAAAAAAAATGCAGATTAGATAACAGTTACACATTGAACAGAAGATGTTTGGGGACAGGGATGTTTTATTTCAAATGTGATATTTTTATTTTGTTTTTTCAAATTTAAAATCTGTCCTAACCAGATTACCAAGGACTGTTTTATTATTCATCCAGAAGAAAAACACCTGCATGCAGGGGACCATATATATGGTAACGGTACCTTAAAATTAATGTAGTCTCCAAGCATTTTGCCATTGTGACATTCTGATGCACCGAATTCAACTATTTGATAGCACTGATCAATTAAAAAAAAAAGAAAAAAGAAAAAGAAAGAAAAAGGACACAAATCTCTTGGGATAGAATTTGGAATTGAGAGTGCTTACAAATTGTAGAAAATGTCATAAATGGATGCTAGTGAAAACCATTAACTTGTAGGAAATAAAGCGAGACAGGGAACTCTTGCTATTTGTTGTGATTACTCTGATTTAATAATTATGACTGTTTCCATGTTAATTCAGAAAACAGATGTTAAAATGATGAGAAATAAACCATTGTTATGTTTTGCCAGTCCTCTTGCAAATTTTTTGCTCAACTTTTGCAAGTCCCAATGCAGGTGGTGGAAACCTTAGGGTAGAGCTGAGATTAAGCCCCCAGACTGCGCATGACTTCCCTGAACACACAATGCCGATATCTGAAATTCTGCATCTAGGAAATGTTGATGGTAGACTTTCTTTCTCCCTTTCTTTCTCTTTCTCCCACACTCCTGGTGTGGGAATGCTGCTGAATTCATCAGGTAGTGTAGTGAATTTGAGATAACCTGATACTACTGTACCCTTTCCCCTGATACACTGGTTATTTACCTTTATTTTAGTTATTTGCTTCTTTATGCATATTTTTTTCTTCTCATCTTCCTCCACCTACTGTCTGTGATGAGCAATAAGGGTTCACTGTTGTAATCTCATGACACATTGAATAAAAAGCCAATGTTTTCAAAGAAATAGGTGATTTTAAAGGATAGGTTGAGTAGTATGATGCAGGGGTAGCATCCGAGAGCTCCATTTTCATCAAGCGTAAGTAATACTTAACGCTGATATTCCTTGTATTTGTAAGCACTTTAGTTTTGACATTTTTGTCATGTTTTAAATTAAATACATGGTTTAAAATTTTTGCTTTAAATGTATTTAACAGTTGAATAAAGTAATATGATATATCAGTTGAGAGAAAAACAGAGAGAGGCCAGTGAGTAATCCCAGTAAGTCACAAGAAGGGCTTTCCTTTGCTTCAACTGATTTGCAAATACTCACTTCCATAAATTTCTAAGCCATGATTTTGGAATTAATCAGTGTCTTTGGAGGCAGGAAAACAGTGGAGTGCTCTCTTTATTTCTACACTACAGAGTCACTACAGAGCAGCAATCTGGAAATTTTATACATATACACTCTTTACAAAGAGGCATATGCGTGTGCATATATATATCTGTACACACTAGGTATGTAAATTGCATACACACAGAAATTTTTAGGGGTTTTGGACACATGCACAGTTGGAGGTAGTTTTGGTGTTGTGTTTTCCCCACTCTATTTTTTCACCCCAAAAGCCATTGAGGTGAATCAACATGCAGTGGCATCCCTGCTTTATCTCAAAGAGAAGAAAATTGTTTGGACATTAATGCTGGTTTTAAAGGCCATGTCTTCATTGCAGCTTTTAAACAGACATGTAATTGGTGGATAGGGCTGGCTGCTTTCTGTCAATATTCTGTTAGTTACTCCAGCTGCTAGCTGGCAGTATCTTCGACATCATGGTTGTTTTCTAATTATCCATTTCCAGTGTCCTCTCTTTTAATTTAATTTAATTTGGCTTTCTGTGTGTTTGTGTGTGGTTAGGACCAAGTTAGTACCAGTGGAGCTTCCCCTTAAGTTTCTTAGTTTTGCTTGTAGGTGCATGTATTTTGGTACGTTAATTCTTCTGCTTAGTACTCAGTAATAACTCATTTCCCCCAGTTCTTTTTGTTGGGGGTATATCTAGTTACTTAAGATAGTATGAGAGTACAGGGCTAACTTGTGCCTCGAGTTTGGTAGGGAAAGAGTGAACAGTATCATGGACTGACATGGTGTTACTGTGAGAACTGTGATGCTGTCAACTAATAATTATAAGGAAATATTAAAACCATTAAAGAGGGTCTGAGAGCAAATGCCTTTTCTTAAACACTGTGCTGATGAATACATATACAAGATCCAGTGAAGGAGTCAGTGGAGTAATCAGACTGGTAAGAGTGTGTTTCCTTTTCATAGTTGATTTAGGCATCTCAAATAATTTTATGACATATGATGTTAGAAAATGTAGGACTTTTAATGTAGTATGGTTGCCTGGTTGCTAATGCAGTGCTCCATCATCATCCATCCAACGTAACTATTCTTCATAGTTTTACATTATGCCTGCTTTCCTTTACAATACCTTTACCTCCATCCCTCAATCGTCTCCCAAACAGGTTGTGCATGAAGTTAAAAAATATATATGTAAAACCTGATCTGATCACTGTAATCAATTGCTCTTGGGATTTTTTCAAATTTAAATTTGCTTATCAATATATTCTAGATAGTGTGAGAAGATCATTTTTGTTGTACATTTTCCATCATCTAATTTAATTTTATTTTGCTCATAGTTTGTTTAATTATTACATTTCTATTTTTTAGAGAGAAAAATTAAAAAACATGGTTTTATATGTGCATATTTTTGTTTGATTTTTGTGATGCTGTGTTAGGAACTGTAAGTACACAAGCCTTTAGCAGTAGTCAGAGATGGTTCACCTTGTTTTTACAACTTTATATCTCTCCCATATTTAATTTAAATTTTGGCTGAAAAGCTAATGGAGCTATATAATTCTCTTTTTAACTTGCTAGAGGGTTTTTATGCACTGAGACTGCAATTAGGGCATTTTAGTCTTAGGTCAAAAAGAGGTGTATCTTTAATAACCATAAATTTTGAAATTATGTTTTCTCAAATTATTTGTTTTTCAGTTTAATCTCTTACTTAAATTGAAGTATGCTGCTGAAATGTAATTGAAAACTTTTAAGGATTAAAAACCTGAACTTTGTTTTATCAGGTGGTATTACTACTTGCAACAGGCTTTAGAACATTTTAACATAAAAGTTCAGGCATCAGTCTGTTACCTCTACTTCTTTAGCAGAGGACAGATATACTAAAGCCTGGTAGAAAATTAACCGAAAACTAAACTTTAACATCTCCCGCAATGTTCTCTCTTTACTATAGAATGAAAACCAACCTATTAAAAACAGACAAGCTCAATGTAAAAATTTCTTCCCATTAGTAGTTAGTACATCTTAATTAAAGTGAAAGTGCGTTTTTCTCCCTCCTGCTCGGTCTCCTGCCTCAGAGACTTTTTCCAATGTAGGGCTGCATTGCTAGTTATCTTCAGTTTTTGCAATGGAAAAGAGTTAACAAGCAATAAAGCTGCTTGTTACTAAGAAGAGTGATTACTTGGAGAGAGCTCAAGTTAACACTTTCATCAGTATATGATTTCTTATATCTCCCATACACCCTAGAGGCCCAGGGACCCACAATATCAGTTGTAATTCATGGGATTTGTAGATACTTAAAAAACTGAAAAAAATGATTTGTGTTATCTGAAAATGGTAGTCAAAAAATGAATTAAACAGAACTTGGGACGTCAAAAATATTTGCCATAAATCTGTTCATATATGAATTTTCAACTGCTCTGGAAACTTGAAAACAGTCCTTGGGTACAAGAGTTTAAGAAACAATCTGCTTCTCAGTTGTCTCCTTTATTAGTCTTGTGTCTTTCTTCTATCTTACATTTATACAAGCAATAGATACTTTAACCTAACAAATGATAGGTAGCATCTGCAGAAAAGCCATCCATATAATATTAACATGACATTTTTTCCTTAGGAAAAGTACGTGTTTAAATTGCTGAAATAATCTATTCAAACAGGCATATTTTTAAAATTCATTTCTGCTCACTGATGATCAGTGATTATTTTGCATATCATTCCTCTGATATGCATGTGTTTTTTTTTTTTTTTTTTTAAAATGTCAGATTGATGTTTGGGTAGCGAAGCTGCTTGTAAATACAGAGAGACATAAAAATGTAAATTCTAGAATGATAGAAAAAACTATTTTTAAAATGCTGCTTTAATGTTTCAATGATTTACTTTGAGGAACAAACACTTCATTTTTAAACATCCTGCTAGATGCAACTTTTACCAAACCTTTTTAGTTTTTACGGTCCAAAAAGCTAGCCTGTAACTCTTTTTGTGCATCTCCTCATTGCTCTTGTATGCTGGCTGTACACATACCTTCTCTACAGCACACAACTGTATTTCTATGTTGTGAGGGTATGGGAAAGCTGACATATTTCATAAACTTGCCTGAAGTGATCTGGAGCATGAGATTAAAGGCTGAATGTCTCCAATAGAAGGAGCATTTGACTTTCTTGACTTCATTAGACATATGACTGAAGATTGTACATTTTGGAAAGAGATTGAAGTTGCATTGCTTTAAATATTCAATTCTTCAGCTTATTTGCTCAGCCTGTGTAATATTTCCAATGAAGAAAAAGTATAAAAAATCAGTTCATCTGTTTCTTGTGGTTGTTGACCAAGTTAATTTGAGATTTCCAGCTCTTCAGAAATAATCAGTGTGGATATTTTTATACATGCTAGATAAATGCTAATGATTTTTTCTTAAACATAATTCAGATTTATTTGATTTAAACACTGAAGCTTGTATAGAACAGCATAAAATGTTCCTTTCTTCAGAAAGGTCTAAGTTAGTCCTGCTAATTGTGTGTGTGTATGTTTTTGTGGGTGACCGTGATCTTTTCCTCTTCTTGCTCTTTCTGTATTTTCCATTAACCCTAAAATGTGTGAATTAACATTGGTCCTTGCTTCTGAAACTGTAAATGCCTAAGACAGAACAACAGCTCACAGCTGTTGCTGGCAATCTGCTGAGACCTGACTGCTAAGATATGTAAGTACTATTTCAGCAGCTTGAGTCCCAATCTTAAAACACTTTAATAAAGAAGCAGAATGTGAGAAATAAGTGCTTTGAGCCTGCTGTTCCCTATTTAGATTACAGAGTATATTCCTTATTTCTTTCCAAAGGGAAGAACCAGCTGGGCAAGTTAGAAGAAAAGATGAGTGGACATATTGATATACATTTTGCATGTACACATGCAAAAATCCCACAAGTATGAAAAATTACAGTGGATAGTAATATAGCCTAGGTCTTTATTCAGCCCCTTTTGCAGTGACTCTTATGCCAGCACTGGGTGCATAACCAAGCCTCTTTTGCAATTTGTATGTGGACAGAATTCTGCAAAAACAAGGCAGAATTGGATTCTTGCTGTCAGGATTGACTTTCATCTGCTTTGATCAAAGTAAATTCCTAAGTTTACCTGTAACCAAAACCCTGGATCCAAATATTACATTTATAATTAGATTTTTGTTGATTACTTTTTTTTTTTTCTTTTTTTTTTTTTCCAACTAAGATAGTGTTTTTCAGGCAGAAAATCCACCAGAAATTTGGTTAAGAATGAGTTTCCAATAGTAGAAAACATATTGGAGTTGTAACACAGAGAGAAAATTGGCAAAGAAGTGCACGGAAAAATGATAAGTGTACAGGTAATGCTATTTAGTAACAGGGAAAAAAGGCAACATAGAAATGAGTCTAGAACAGAAGAGAGGAAAAATGACAGACAGGTAATATTCATCTTACCAAATATTGAGCCAGTCATTTGCACTTTATAACCAGGGGAGAGAAGGGATCACTCCTAGGCTGATGTCTGACCTGTTTTCAGTGTCTGCTTTAGGATAAAGTGCATCAAATAGTGAAAGTATTTCTTCTACTGTCTGCACAGGTAGGCTAGGAACTGGCTGAGATGAAACCCCCAGTGGTGTGTGCTACCTGCATCAGCCTGCAAGGATAACAAAAGGGTATCAGAAAAGATGCTTCAGCTACACAGGGTTTTTGTTGCATCACTAAAGCCAAGCATGTAGTATAATCACAGATAGGGCTCTGAATTACGAAGGAAACAGCCTAATGACTCACAAAATGAAACTCATTACAGGGAAAAGTCTGCTAGCTTCCAACAATAGGGAGAAACCTAATGAAGTGATGACAGAGGGTGAAATAACATTTTCCAACTTCATCTTGTTCATAGAGTTCATTCCATCCGTCCAAAAGAGGATCCAGCTGTACTCTTCCATGTGTTTACTCGGCCAAGCTGAAAGCACAGTTAAACTTTGGGCAGTTTTTTTTGCCCCTGTAGGTGCATATATTTCTGGTCACCATATAGGGGAAGAGATATAGCAGTCCTCCATACCCATGTTGCAACTGCATCCTGGTGTCACCTCTGCACTTCTGCTACAAACCAGATTGGATTTTAGTGACAACTGAGAGCTTGATTGTGGTTTTCAAAGACACTAATGGTCCAAGACATAGCTGTGACCGAGACTGCCTTCTGTCTGTACTTAGAAAATAATTTCATTCCCGTAGCTAATCAGACACTGGGGGAAAAGTGTTCAAATTTCAAGCAGGACTTCGTAGGCTAAGCATGTGCATTTTGTCCTGGTCCCGATAGAAGACTGGATGTGGGGGGGAATGCAGATGTACTTTCCCTTTTCAGTCATTAACAATACAGTGCTGGATGTTTTAGGACAATCTAATGGTATATTGATGTTTCAGGGCAATTAATCTCCTGCAATTAAGAACCAAGTCAGACCTGTTGAATGCATTTCAGTAATGAATGTTTTGAAGGAATACTTCTCTGTGATGATGCTACAATGCTAAAAGGATGATTTGGCAAGATCAGTGAAAACCAAACCATTCACTCAATTCTGAAAAAAAATGTCATAATCCTGTATAGTCTGCATTTTTAAACATTTAAAACATTCCTGATGTTGTTCTGTTGAAAAAGAGGGTCTGCTTTTTCACCGGGTTCAATATTTTGAGCACCAGAACAAGGAGATTTCAGTGTTGTAAGTTACAGAGAGTTTGGGGACTTTTTTTTTTTTTTTTTTTTTTTTTCCCCCCACAGTTTTTGAAGATGCATTGTAGGATATTGGAAAAGTGTGGGATGGAAAAGGAAGAAATGAGGTCAACTTTGCCCAGATGTGGAAGTATCATATCTCTGAGGTGAATTTGAGATTTGTGCATTTATCTGGTCTCTGGCTACTGCTGCTGACTGATGAACTACACTTTTAATTATTTTTTCAAGGGCACCAAGAGTCTGTGGTTGACATCCTTTTATTCTAGGTTAGGTTGTCTAACACTTTTCATTATAAAAGCTTTTGTACTCTATTATTTTTTTAAAGAACATTCTATTAACTCTATTATTTACTGCAGGTCGTTGGAATTCAGCAGAGATAACCACAAAGCCAAAAAAGTGCTTTTCTTTGTTGCCTGAAATCCTATAGTGTTATTTTAGCTCAGTTACAAAAGATTGAAAACAGATACTCTTTTTTTTTTTTTTTTTTTTTTTTTTTTTCTCTTGTTGCTTTTGTTGTCTGCAGAATTTTGGCAGCTTGTCAAAATAATGCCTGAGCACAAATATTCTTATCAAAATCTGGTCCCACACTGCTGTCAGCAGCACACGGTGCACTACTGGGAAGGAGGGAGTAGCACTGGGGAAGAAGAAACTGCAAGAGGGACAGGTTTTTATTTCATAAGAAATGGCAAATGGAAGATGGACAGTGCTCCAGGCATTCAGCAAGGGTAGGAGGTAGCTACTAAGAATGTAGTCTGTAGGTCCCATGTCTCACCTGATAGATCACCATGTGTGTAGAGAATGAAGCTGAAGGGTACAGGGACAGGTGGGCAGTTCTTAGGAGATAGATATGTGATATACAGCAGACTCTCTATATAAGCCTTGCTTCTTCTTTGCTTTTAAAGGATTACTTAAGGCCATTTTGGGATGGATAGCCACTAAAACTGTAAGTCATCTGGCTTTGGATGCTATTTACGGCAGAACTGGGTTCTTACCAGTTCTCCTGAGGTCCATGAGAACATTAAATGCTAAGCACATTTGTGATCCACAGGAATGAGCGATCTGTGAAGTGGCTGGTGACAAGTTCTGAAGTTCTGCCCTCAGCTCTACCAGTGATTCACTCCCTGTATTTATAAAAAGAGAAAAGTAGCATATTCTGATCCACAGGGTAGATAAGAAGATAATGTGGTCTGATACTTGAATGGCATGATGGTGAGAAGTGTCTTACAGAAAGGAAATTAATAATTCTGAACCTAACATAAAGACTGGATGGCATGGCATATCCAGATGGTCAGGATAAAAATGAAGACACTATTTTCTTGCTTTTTGAGCACCTTATGTCCTGCTCACTGACTTGAGTGAGGCTCCAGTGAGAAAAAATAGTGTCATTTTGTAATTACAGGACTGAAAAAAAAAGCTTTACAGATCTAAATCATGATTGCTGAGCCAAACTAATCTGATTTTAGTTAGCTTTTGACTGCTTTGACATGGTCACTTAAAAAGTTTTTGATAAATGTAATCTGATTGTATTTTTGAAATAAAGACAGAGCCAGTATAAATATTTGTTTCTTTGTTCCTCTTTTTCCCTGTGATTTTAAAATGCTTCTGCTGCTCCAAATAGTAACATTTGTGTTGATAATGATGATTGCATAATTAGGGTTTTTAATTTCCTGCATGAAAAACGGGAGTGGTTTTTTATTTTGCTTGTTGTTGTTTTGTGTAAATAGCAAAGTGTTATGGAGTATAATTAGATATCTTATTCTAGGCAGCATCTTTGCTGTTTGGTTTTCTATAAAGTCTGGCCAGAAGTGGAAATTTTGCAGTTTGCAAGGGGATCATATGAGTCTTTCTCTCAGGCTTCTTCCAACTAAAACTGTTTACCAAGAAATTCTAGTAATAATTTTAGTAGGAAAATTTTCTATTTATAGCACAGCTCTCTGTTTGTACTCCCGTGTTTTTTGTTGTTATGTTCCTAGAGAGCTGCAGGAATGAAAGGAAGTACATCTACCAAAGTATTCCTTATACAAGCTGCTTAATATACTATGTACAATATGGTGAATGTTTAAACAGACTTATCATCTCCTATTTATTTTGAGAACATGATATTGCCTGTCATTGCCTGAGGTAAGAACACAATAGGAAAAAGCACTGTACATTCCTTGCTTGGAATTTTGGTAGGAACGAACAGCTTTCGGTTACAAAATCCTGGCGTAGTTACTCACAGTTTTGTGGAGAATGGGACTAGTGTCATTTGTATAGCATTCGTATTCAGTATTAGTATAGTTAGTTCAGTATTAGTAATAAAAGGTTTAGTATTAGTATTTAGTATTAGAATATAAAGGTATTGTCTGAGCAGCCAGGAATCAAGTTAGGAAAGCTAAAGCCCTGACAATTGAATTTGGCCAAGGACATCAAGGACAACAAGAGGAGCTTCTACAAGTACCTCAGTGACAAAAAGAAGACTATGGGAAATGTGGCCCCTCTCCTGAAGGAAACAGGGGGCCTGGTTACCCAAGCCAGTGCTGAGGCTGAGGTACTGAATCCCTTCTTTGCCTCAGCCTTTACCAGCAAGTCTGGCTTTCAGGAATCGCAAGTCCCAGAGGCCTGGCTGAAAGGCTGGGTCAAGAAAGATGTGCCTTTGGATGAAGAGGATCAGGTCAGAGAATACTTGAGCAAATTGGACATTCCTAAGTGCATGCATCCTGGTAGGGTACACCACAAGTGCTGAGGGAGATAGCAGATGTGTTTGAACACTAGAGGAAACCAAATGTCACTCCTATCTTCTAAAAGGGAAAGAAGGAAGACATGGGGAACTACAGGTTGGTCAACCTCAGCTTGATCCCTGGGAAGATGATGGAACAGTTAATCCTGGAAACCCTTTCCAGGCACATGCAGGTAGAGAAAATCATCAGGAGTAGTCAGCATAGATTCACCAAGAGGAAGTCATGCCTGACCAACCTGAAAAGCTTCTATAATGAAATCACCAGCCTGATGGATGAAGGGGAAGCAGCGAGTCTTGTCTTCCTGGACTTCAGTAAGGCCTTTGACCCCATAAGATCCTCATAGAGAAGGTGTTGAAGTATGGGCTGGATGAGCAGACAGTGAGGTGGATTGAAGACTGGCTGAATGGCCAGTGTAGTGGTCAGTGATGCACTATCTGATTGGAGGCCAGTAATGAGCAGATTGCCCCAGGGGTCACTACTGGCTCCAGTCCTGTTTAACATCTGATAAGATAAGAGGAAATGGCCTCAAGTTGCCCCAGGGGAGGCTTAGGTTGGATATTAGGAGAAATTTATTTACTGAAATGGTTGTGCAGCATTGGAAATAGGCTGCCCAAGGAAGTGTTTGAATCACCATCCCCAGAGGTCTTCAAGAAACACGCCTATGTAGAATGGTTTAGCATGGTTTAGTGATGGAGTTGTCAGTACTTGTTTAAATGTTGGTCTAGATGATTTTAGAGGTCTTTTCCAACCTAAATGATTTTATGTTCTTCATTAGCAATCTGAGAGTGCACTCTCAGTAGATCACACAAAATGAGGGAGTGGCCGACTTTGCACAGGGCCATGCTGCCCTACAGAGAGATCTTGTCAGGCCAGAGAAGTGAGCTGACAAAAATCTCACAAAGACCAACAAGGAGAAATGCAGAGCCCTGCACCTGGGGAGGAACAACCACAGGCACCAGGTCATGCTGGGGGCCACCCAGCTGGAAAGCAGCTCTGCAGAAAAGGGCTCAGGAGTCCTGGTAGTCACCAAGTTGAACAGGAACCAGCAAAATACCCCTTACCCTAGGGAGGCTGATGGTATTCTGGGCTGCATTAGACAAAGCACAACCAGCATGTCAAGAGAGGTGGTCCTTCTCCTCTGCTCAGCACTGGTGAGGCCACACCTGAATTACTGTGTCCAGTTCTGGGTTCCCTAGTACAAGAGAGACCAGAACATACAGAGAAAGTCCAACTCAAGATGATCACTGGACTGGAGCATCTCTCCTGTCAGGAGAGGCTGGGATAGTTGGGACTGCTTAGCCTGGAGAAGAGGAGGCTCAAGGGGCAACTTATCAGTGTGTATAAATACCTGAAGGGAGGGTGCAAATAGGATGAATAAAAGGACAAACTCTTTTCAGTTGTGTTCAGTGCTGGAACAAGAAGCAATGGGCACAAACTGTCACACAGGAGTCTCCCCTGAGCATCAGGAAGCACTTCTGTGCTGTGCAGGCAGCTGAGCATTGGCCCAGGCTGCCCAGAGAGGTTGTGGAGTCTCCCTCCTTGGAGATCTTCAAAAGCTGCGTGGACATGGTCCTGGTCCCCCTGAGGAGGAATGTTCTCCCAGTCAGTGAAACTGCATATGGATGTCCAAACCTGTTTGACTGCTAAACCACCATTTATTGTTTCATGAGACTAAATTAGTATATGAATAGTTTAATAACTTATTACATAATAAGGACAACAAGAATGTTCCAAGAGTATGAAGATGCCACGGTTGAAGAATTTTGTCTTTAGGTCTTTTGATTTCCTTGGTGTTTTAGTTTTATTGAGAGGACTAAAGAATTTTGATCTGATTTAAAATCTGATTTGATTCTTTAGATATGCCCTTGTCTATGACACCTTAACTGAACATTTGAAGAGTTCCTCATTGTAAGAGGAAGTGAGAGAGCAATTCATGTCTTTCTCTTTAACGGTTTTCTTCTGTTGATTTCCCATCTGTGCAGCCTCCAAACTCTTTCGGTTTTCTTGGCTGAGTTAGGACTTTCTTTCACTGGAAATCTGGGCACTGAAGGGCAGTTGGCAAACTGCTACGTGTGGATGTGGTGAAGGAAAAAGGAAATAATAAATGAAATATAAGTTTTGAGTCTTTCAGTTTGGTAACCAAGAGAGCTGGTTCTTTGGGATGGAACTTTTGATAACATAAATGCAGAGCCAGAGAAAAGAAGTATATTAATGAAATATGTCTTGGATAAGGGTGATGTCCTACAGCTTCCTTTTATTCAATAATATTCTACATTTTCATTATTTCCTTAAACACCTGACCTGCTGAATAGAAGTCTACATCAGAAAATTAAACTAATTATAATCTACTGTGTGGACTTTATTCAAATTCCTAAGCTCTTTTTTTTTTTTTTTAAAGAAAAAAGTGTGTTTTTATGACCAAACTGATCTGGAAGATCTGTTCCATGAGAACACTTTTTTTTTTTTTTTTTTTTTTTTTTTTTTTCTTTGTGGTGCTTTAATTTTTCCAGTATAAAGACTTCAGACTTCTGCTGATGCAAATCACATACATTAAATTAGATATACATTATATGTACACATAAACTTTTAGCCAATAACATAAATTAAAACTTTTGAAAGTTGTATTCTATTTCAACAAAATTGCTAGACCAGACATAACATGCACTGGTTTTGGCAATCTCCTCCTTAAGTAACTACTAAAGGTATCATTCTTTTTAAAATCAGCTGGTGGCTTGGGTTATCAACTATAAATAGCAGAGGACACTGAAGAAAACAGTTTAAATCACAGATGATGTACCACTTATTTTTTTGATATAATATATTAAGTCTCTGTTTTTTTAACAATGAACTGTACATAGCAAGTAAATAGGATCATGACAACTCTTCAGTCCCTTCTTTTAGTGCTTAACTAAAGTGCTTAAATTCATTTGCAAACTCTACAGGAACAGATTATACTTTGTGTTCTCAGGCCAACCTGTAGAACGATAGCCTATAGTGTATTTTGATAATGCTTACTATTGACATTGCAATGTTTAATTGAAAAATCTATTCAAATATCCACTCATACTTGCTATTATGAGAGTATATCTTTCCATTATGGCCTTCAAACTCATGAAGTTTGTAAATAACCCACATTGCCTTTTTAATGTCATGTTTCTATTTTCATTTTCCCTAAATAAAGTTGCCCAGTCACTTTTACCACCACCCAAGACTAACTTCTTATCTTTCAATGAGAACATCACGAGGAATTGTCAAAATTCTTCCTGATGAAAAGATATAGAAAATGTTACTTTTGCTATCCCCACAGGTTTGTTATGTTATCACATGAGAAAATTACTGTGATTTAACTTATTTTTCATCATTTTCCTATAAAAATACTTCAGTCATTATTTTTTTTCTCTCTTCTTTTAATCTCTCTCTCTCTCTTTTAAAGACGAAGACAGTGTTTTTCTCTTAGGTTTTTCTGAGCTTTACTTCCCCAAGTCCCTGACTTCTCAAAGGTTATTGGCGATGTTATGACATTACTTCTGTCAGATACAAACAAACTTTGAGAACTGATGTCTCTTGTCCGTCATTTCTGGGAAGGTGAAAGATGGTGCTTCAAGTCCCTACTTGTGCAATTGCTGCTTGACAGCATTCATTCTCCCTCCTCCCCCTTCTCCAGCAAGAGGAATCTCAATCTCCCTGGAGCAAAATAAGATCTACAGATTTTTTTTTCTTTTATTGCACTATATTCATCATGTATTAATTTTGTTTTAATGACTTGCTGCAGATGAAAAAAAAAAGATATAGTGGAAAAGCTTTCCATTTGAGGCAGTCTACATTAGGATCAGATTAAACGATGAAATGATTGTTGTTTAATGGTCAAACAATTTCAGGAATAAATGTCATGTTGCAAAAAATAACCTCTTCAGTGTCCTTTGGTTATCTTAAGGTTATAAGCTCATTTGCCTATGTCTCTGTAGTCTGGAAATCAGTGTCAGTAGAGATAGCAAGTATGGGCCATAATTACTGGTTCGTGGCAGGATGTTGAGTGTGAAATAACTGTGTGTCATTGAAGAGGTTAGATTAACTGTTAGAGCTGACAAGATATAATTGCTTATGAACCACTTTCTTTAACAATGAAAATTGTGTTGCTCAAGGCTATTTCTTTTTAGCATAGTATCTGTGTCCAGCTGTACAATTGGTTTTAATTAGAGGTTGAAACAGCCGAAAAGTAAGTGCTCACTTATTTTTAGCTAGGATAAATATCACTAAAATAGATTTTCCTCAGAAGTACATGAAAAGGGTAGTGGCGGACAAATATTGGAAAATGGAGATACTGGTAGCTAACTAAGTTGAAAACAAATGGCTTCAAGCCCATAGTAAATATATGGAGTTCCTCTCTTGTAATGGATTTCACCTTGATAGTGCTGAACACTGAAAAACACATTACCTGAATTTCTTGGTAGTGTCAGTGTGTAGACAGTAAATAGACCTTTCCAGTTGTCTGGTCTTGAGTAGCAAGAGAGGGTTGATGGTAGTGTAAATCTGACACGCATTGTCAGAGCTCACTTACTAGGTATGGGTTTGGGAAGGAAGGTTTTGTATATCAGGGTTGCTGCAGGATGCTAACAAAGTTCTGACACTATAAAATTGTGACAAATGACTTATACAAAGAGGCTCTTGTTAATTTCAAATATTGTTCTGGACTAGACTTTAGAAATAATCAGTGCCTCTTTTCTCCTAGATTATTATTTTTCCTTTTTTTCTGGGGCAGTACTAAGTTTGCTGCACCTCAGAAGGGGTTAAGTTCTTCAGAGAGAGCAGTCATTCTTACAGCCCACTATGGGCATCCAGAATCTACTGAGGGTACTTTTTATTTTATTTTATTTTATTTTTGGCTGCCTTGTACTACTGCCTTATTCTCAAAATATCTCATCCCTGAAAGAAAGTAAAAGTCCTTCCCATGGTGAGGGTGGTGGCTAGACAGTGGCTTAACACAGAGCTGACCCACATCAAGCTGTGTGAATTATTCTGGAGGGTTGTGTGTCGGTCTTAGATCCAGAGTGACTGTGCCTGGTCTGCAACACAAAAGCTTCCTATTTCAAGTTCAGCACTAACGTGGTGGGTCAGCAAATCTTGAGGTGTTTTGTATGACATTCTCGAGCATGTAGGAAGAGTAGTCACATGCAGTCCACCTCTTTGTACTCCAAATGTAAATAATCTTGTGTTTTGTTAAAAATACAGGAAGAGGTTTCGATAAAAATGTGGGAAATTTTCATTAAAAAATAGTTTGTTAAAAAAAAAAAAAAACTTATGGGAAGAAAACTTGTCACTTCCTGAGAGGAATTGATTGTTTTTTATAGGACTCTACACATTGATCAGGTAACTGGAAACATCCTTACATGTAGCTTTGTATTAATGTTTCTTTCTGTAGACTCTATGTATGTTGTTGGAAAGTAGCTCAATTTTCTACTGTATTTTGAAGAAAATTTGTCAAGGCTTTTAAGAGAAAACATCAATCTTGAGCTCATCTCTTTTTCCATCAGTCTTTGAAATGATCGGTGAATCCAGTAAAATCTTACAAAAATTTCATAATGTGTTCTCATGTCTGAAAGACTGCTTGCACTGATTTTGCCTTTTTCCCTTCTTACTTTGCTCTCTTTCTTCATGTATAGAACTGCATCAGCTCAGCATCCATTAGCACCCCTCATGACAATATGTCCTGGGGAAGCTGGGCAGGGTTTCAGCCAGAGTCACAGATTGATTAAGGTTAGAAGAGACCTGTGGAGGTCATCTGGATCAACCCCCATTGCTCAAGCAGGGACATCCAGAGCAGGGTGCCCAGGAACATGTCCACGTGTCCACGTAGCTTTTGAAGATCTCTAAGGAGGGAGACTCCACAACCTATCTGGGCAACCTATTTAAGTGCTCTGTCACCCGCAGAGTGAAGAAGTACTTCGTGATGTTCAGAAGCAATGTCTTGCATTCCTATTTGTGCCCATTGCCTCTTGTCCTGGTACTGCACACCACTGAAAAGAGCCTGGTTCCATCTTCTCTGCACCCTTCCTTATGTATTTATAGACCTTGGTGAGATCCTTCTTGAGCGTCCTCTTCTCCAGGCTGAGCGGTACCTGCTATTCCAGCCTCTCCTCACAGGAGAAGAGCTTCAGTCATCTCAATTGCTCTTGTTGTACTCTCTCTGGTATGTTCTGGTCCCTCTTGTACTGGGGAACCCAGAACTGGACACAGTAATTCAGGTATGGCCTCATCATTGCTAGGTAGAGGGAAAGGACCACCTCTTGACATACTGGTCATGCTTTGTCTAATGTAGCCCAAAATAATGTAGCCCTCCCTAGGGTCAAGGGCACGTTGCTGGTTCCTGTTCAACTTGGTGTCTACAAGGACTTCTGGGCCCTTTTCTGCAGAGCTGCTTTCCACCTGAGTAGCACCCAGCCTGTTCTGCTGCCTAGGCTTGTTCCTCCCCAGGTGCAGGGCTCTGCATTTCTCCTTGCTGGAGATTTTTGTCAGCCCACCTCTGCAGCCTGTCAACATCCAGCACAGTTTTGATCTGCTAATTCTCTGAATGCTGCAGAGTTTGAACACTGTATGAATATTTTGCTAAAAGTTAATACAAGATGTCAGACAAATCCAGTCTCTAATATACTCTAATTTTTCAGTATACCTCTATTAAAACCAAATATGACTCCCATATTGTTTTTCTTTTGTGCTTAAAAAGAAGAATAGGACTGATATCCTTAAAACTACTATGTATAATTGACATCCAAAATAGGGGTTACCCTGCACTTTAGATGAAACTCCAACTTTTAAAAACTCTAATACATGCTCAGGACATCAATGTCACATATGTTGTCTGGTAGCGGAAGGCCCTAGAGTGGGTAAAAAAACAACAGGGCTGAAAAATTGCCAGACATTAATTTCCTCAGTGTTTATTTAAAGCAGTCTGCTGCAAGTCCTAAATGAACTTTTGCA
Organism: Heteronetta atricapilla; assembly: GCA_011075105.1. Taxonomy (NCBI): domain Eukaryota; kingdom Metazoa; phylum Chordata; class Aves; order Anseriformes; family Anatidae; genus Heteronetta; species Heteronetta atricapilla. The sequence continues at coordinate 175,562,794 of CM021731.1, forward strand.
ATGAGAACCAGAGCAGAAAGCATGCAGCTTTATTGGTAGATGCTGCTTGGGAGTTTTTCTACCAGCAGAGGCTGGATTGTCCTAAAAATATGAGAAGACTTTCACAGATACAAGAAACAGTTTCAAAGAAGTCTGGACATGCCTTGTAAATACAGAAGCAGGGTTATCTGCTAGTGATCTAAGGGAGGCAAGGAACATAAAACTGTTCACTTTCAAAATTCTTGTTTACTTCCTGTGTTCTTCTGATGAATAGTTGACCAGGTTGAAGTGGGTAGGTGGAAACTCAGGGGAATTCCATACCGGGGAAGTCTGTGCTGCTCAAAGTACTTTGCTGCTCACAAGGTGAGCATACAGGCATTTTTGCTGATGGTATTGACACCATTGGCATGTCTTTTTTTATGAACATAATTGTGAAAATTTTTGAATGACTTAGCTTGATTTTGTAATGACAAAATTGTGCTTCTATGGTCTTTTTTGGAAGGAAACATGGGTGAAAGAAAGCTGCTGCAGCTATTTTCTGAGTAGGTACAGAATTAGAATGGAATGTGCATTTGGGAAACCAAAAGGTGAGTTGAGATATCTAATGGCCAAGCTCTAACGAGAGGAAAAATACCTGCCTTCTCTGGAGATACTTTTTTGTTTGTTTGTTTTGTTTTGTTTTGTTTTTGTAAGACTTTTCTGAGAGCAAGGAATTCAGGCATGTGGATGTGTTGGGATAAATGGGTAACATAATGAGCTGTTTAATTAATATTTTGAGCAGTCAGAGGCACTCTTTCCAAGGATTGCATGTCAGGAAACATCTTGCTTTGTTAGTCTGTGAAGGCTTATTGGCAGCACGGCCCATGCTGGTGTGTGCATTGTGCAAAGCTGAATGCTTTGCATGATATTGCGTCAACATATTAATATAGTACCTGTTAAGATCCATGGTTGTAGACCCTTCTGTTAAAATATGAGCATTAAAGCAATGTAGGAGGGGATTAATGCAGGAAAGTGAACCTCTTGTTGTTCTCAGCTATTTTACAATACCTAGAAGAGGTCTTGTTTGAAGAGCATTAACGGTCATGTTTAGTACCTTACGGGTGTTGAAATACTGAAGATTGCAAAAATACATGTAAAGTATGTGATAATCATTGACTACAGGGCCTTCTTGTTATCATCCAGCATTGCTGTTCAAACTCCCCATTTCCAAAACATGCCGGTGAGAACTTTCTGTTATTTTATCTCTTCTCAATTTGTCTCTCCTGACATATTTTTTTTTCTTTCCTTTGGGAAAAGAACCATTGAAGGTTTCTCTCCTTCCTCCTGAGATCACAAGAATTCCTTAGACACATACGATTCTTCATCAGTGCTTTACCTGCTATTAAGGAATGTCATTGGCTGTAGGGAAAAAAGAGAGTAGGAGACCAGTTCAACTTGCACTCACCTGTTTTAGGATGACACAACTGCTGTCTCACAGAAGATTGTCTAACGTCATGAGCTGATTGCATAAAAAAAGGGAATCTGGATCCTGCTGCACTCGTCTGGTGACCAGTTAGAAGTAGGCCAGATGTGTGAGCTTTATGAATGGTCTGTCTCACAGTTTCATCCTTTCATATTGTGTTGTATCACTCGGCATTTTAATTCAGATTCATGGCTTTCATGAATTTATGTCTCTTGTTTTTCTTGGTGATAAGATCCAGGAATTTTATTATTGTTGTTGTCACTGATGGGGAATTTCCCAGAAAATGAACTGTTTGAGCACTGTGATGTTTTTACAGTAAATAGTCTCATAGATACCACAGGCCCAAGAGCTATACTGGAAACTGGAATGTTATCTTCTAACTTGCTGGAGTGTGTTTCTCAAAAGACAGCATTTTTTTTTTAGTTAGTGTCTGGGGATACAGGCTTCCAAAAAGTCATAGAGAAGGGCAGGCCTGTTGTCTGAGAGTATAAAGCCTCCATTCAAAGGTCTGTACCTGGCTTTTCAGGGATCTTCAAGTAAAAAAGTTGAAAACTTCTGAGACAGAGCTACGGTTGAGTACTCTGGTCCTGCGTAATGATCAGAGGTTTATGAACAAGGCAGGACAGAGTGCAGATGGACCTTAAAACACTTCTTCTCAATGGCATGGTGGTTAAGGGGCCATTTTTGATACTCAGGATATAACATATAATAATGGATATAACACATGCGTTTGAATTCTGTATTCTTAAATAGTCACTGACTGCGTACTCCGTCTTAAGTAGGAAGTTGATGTTGGGTCCATGATGACCTGACACGGTGCAAAAATTCAATAGATTTTATGATACTCAGATAAAAAGCTAGACTGTCCATGTAGTCAGAAGAGCATGAGGACTAATAATTGGAGGGCTTGGCAGGTAATCAACCATTGCTTTAGGACAATTATACGTACACTGCTGAAGTTATCAGCAAAGGTATTTCAATGTCAAAATGCACATAGCTTCAAAATTGATAAAATGACATGTCTAAAAAATCAGACATTTTATAGTAAAATTGTGAATACAGAGCACTGTATTGCATGTTAACTTGAGTTATTTTACTTTTAAAGTGTGGATAATTATAACTTAAGCCATAAGTACTATTGGGAATTGAGATACTTGATCTTGATGCTTTGCTCTGATTAAAAGTCAGACCTGAGATTCTGTCTCTCTGAGATTCAGTCTGTTACCTAGGTTAGAGTACCTGCCTTTGTTATTGTTTTCAATTTCTAACTAAACTAGAGCAACTTTGCAGGTATGAATTTGAAGACTCTTGAAACATTTTTAGGATTCCTGCAGCTAAAATCATTGTCTTCATCTAAACAGTTCATATGAAAATTGTCTGCTATGCGTAAAGATTTTTAAACATACAGAGAGAAAGGTTTCATATTTAAAACTAAACTCTGTATTCTACTCTAGAAAGGCTCCAGTTAGAGCCAAACTTTCTCCCTTGTGTAAAGGTAAGCAACTCTCCTGCATTGGTAGGCTAATGAGGTAAATTAAGATGCTCTTGTCATCTATGCAGGCATTAAACTGACTCTCGATGCTTCCAGAAAATATAATTATAAAACCACTTTCTTGGAAGATGTATATGAAAAACACTTAATAGGACAAAGTACTATTTAACACTGCTACAATGTAGTTAAATTCATCACGCTATACAGTCTTTTCACTTCTCTAGAAATCTTGTATGAATGCTTTTTAAAATAATAGAAGGTTCACTTCTGATTACTCGATAGACTGCAGTGTAATTTGGTATTGCATAAGAATTATTTGAAACTTCTGCCAGTAATGCCTGCCTGTCTTAACTTATTAGAAGGACTCCCATTGCTATTGTGTCTGAATGAATCATCAAAATAACTATTTTTTTCTTTTTCCTCTTCTATGAATAAGAAAGTATTTTTTCTATTTCCAGCTGTGAAATGAAGGTAAAAAAGAAAAGTGAAAAGTTGCCTAGTGCAGCAATCAGGAAGGCTGAGACAAGTGGGAATTGAGTCCCCATCCCCAGTTCACAAGTAATGCCTTTGCAGCTCTGTTTTTCTTGGGCTTCTTACGGTGTTTTGTAAAACTAATAATTTTTCAATACTGCCTATATTCCAAAAGAAATCTGTACTTGTAAATTTATTTTCAGTTGTGACATGAAACTGCACAGGATATAAAGTGTATTTCCATCCGCTGCATCTCTCAGGTTCCTCTCTTGCGAGGTGACATTAGTAAAGAGTCACCAAGACATCTAAGCTGACTCTTAACACATTGGCTGATGTGAAAGTTTGTAAGAAGTGTTGTTTTTAGACATAGTATGGTAAATATAAACTAAAAAGAAAATCAAATGTGTGAAATACAGAAAATGTATTTTTATACTTGAAGTCAGTTTTTGATGCAAAATTTGAAACCTTAATGTAGGTTGTGCAGGCTGGTTTTGAAATTTTTGTTCTTTAAATCTAAATGTCATGGAATATCAACACTTGAGATTCACATGGATTCTTGGATCAGGTCTGATTCTATTGAGGATAAATTTTCCACAAATATATAAGCATTTTATTATATACAGTATAAGTAAAAGCCAAGACTTCATTGTCCTAAACAATGTCACCATGTTTCAGTACTGATTTTTTCTGAAAGAAATGTTAATGAAATAACAATGTAATGGGTAATTGTGTTTACTAATTATTTATGATTGGCATTTCAGTTTCGGTTGTTTACTGTTTAGAAATAATGTATTTTGGGAAGTTACTTCACTTCTTAAGAGTTAATTCATGTAAATTGCTATTACATATCTGTTGCTGTAGGTCTGTTATCTTCATTTATTGAAAGAAAGAGTAAAAATAAGAATTCTTTTATAATGCAATTATTTTCACATATATTAATTTGTCTAATGTATAAAGTATAAAACTTCCTTTTTATTTGGTACTTGCAGACTACAAATATTTTAATGAACACAAACTGCAGACCAGTAAGTTGCCAAAGAAAACGTTTGCATTGTTGTCTGAAAGAGTCCTTATCCCAAAGTATAGAATGATGTATGATTTTAGTCTCACGCATTGTTTTTCATAACACAAAATCATTCTGCCTTTAGGTGGCAAGAAAATGAAACACGCCAAACTGTCTTGTGGGCTGATCTAAAGTACAGTAGGAACAGATGGGGCAACACAGACGGTTAATTCTTCATGTGTGTCTGAGTTAGCATAAAATTCTGGAGTGCTCTGAAATTTACATCTAAATGGAAGATGAATCCTATTTGATTACAAACATTCATGGAGATTTTTCTGTTTGTACAGTTGAGCTGAAAATAAGAAGGGGGGAAATGCGATAGGATGCTGTGATGAAAAGCCAGGGTGGTCCTGGGGTGTGAAGGTACTTGCAGGAGATGCTGAACTGTGAGTTCCTGGAGAACTTAATCCTCCTCTCACAGAAAACAAAATAATTTTTGCTGTTGACTTTGAGAGGACATTGAATCAGATCCATGCATTACAGGTTGCCACGTCTGCTTCTGGGACTGCTGTATCAATGCAAAAACGTAGAAGCTGTGCTCCCTGTTGAGAACTCACGCTGGAAGAAAAGCAATTTGGCAGCTGTATTCAGAAGTACTTCCATGTATATGTTGTTCATGACAGTGGTATATGGATGCATAGCACAGGATATCATGTGTTTTTGTTGTGCCTTAAATTTTATCCTCCCAAAGGCCATCATACTAAATGACTGTAACTTGTGAAAACCTCTATTTGGGATAATCTGCAGCCCAGACAGTAGAGCGTTAATGTCGTAGAAGGGTGTTGTTTTTTCTTTGATACTTTGTTTTAAACAAATCAAAATTTCAGCAAACAAAGTACTCATAGAGATTAAAATAGTCCTAAAGAGTTGTAAACTGACTTGCTAAAACCAGAGTATTAGTTGGCAAAGGAGTGAAAAATATAGCAGCTGACATTCAAAAAGAGTTATTTTGGGGTACTGGCAATTAAGGTAATTGACGTGTTGATAGAGTAAGAACCATAATGACAGGGGATTTGAAAAGGTACAAATGTAAAACTGAGATGCTAACCTAAATATTTACAAGATTTTGTGGTCTAAATAGATCTACAAAACCAGATTTTGATTGTTTCATTCTGAAAATAAAACTGTGTTTCCTTTTGTAGACTCAAAGTTTGTGGACTGAATAGAGGTCAAGCAGCATTTTTGGAGGTACTATAGCACTGTCCCACCAATTCTCTGATATGATACACTCCAAGGCAGAAACCATATTTTGGATAAAAGTTTGCTCTTCTTTTGTTTTAAATGTTTTGCTCATTTCACTTATGAGTTGAGTGGCAAAAGATGTGTAATTGTGTAATTACAGTATATGCCTGGAAAATCGTAAGATTAAATCCACAGAGTGATGCATCAAATGAAACAAGCAAACAACAACAACAAACAAAAAAACACACCCATAACTGTGTTTTCCAGTGACTGTATAAGATAAGCTGTATGAACAGTTGATGGGGCAGAGGTCAGAACCTCGGTCTTCTGCTTTCTGGGAAAGTATCTGTCAGCACATGGAGTCCTGCTGCTTTTTTAGAAGCCTTTAGGATGTTGCTAATTATTTTTTGCAAAGTGGTAAGTTGTCAGAAGGATGAGTTGCTTCATGGCTAAGCAGCTTCTGGTGAAGTTATTGTCTTCAAAAGGGACATGGGGGTCTGAGCCCCCTGCATCTGAGGAATGGAGCGCAGTCATTAGATTTATAGAATCATTAAGGTTGGAAAAGACCTTCAAGATCATCTGGTCCAATTTATTGCATCGTGGGCCAATAATTTAAACTACCAGACCACCAGACATCCTTCTGTATGTTCCTGAATAGAAGTGATTGTGACTGTTCTTCTGTGAAAACCTCCTTCCTGGTGGTACAGCCTGGGTTTTGTGCACGTTTATGTTGGCAACACCTGCCAGATCAGATATCTCTGTCATATTCAGAGTCCCAACCATGTTTTGATGTGAGAGAGGATAAGGGGTGGTCAGGGCTGTCAAAATGGGGACCAATCCAGACAATTACACAAACAGAGCTTTAGCCCCATATACTGAACTTGCAGGCAGTGGTGAAGAGATCAGAAGGTGGGCATGTATTAAAACACTTGAGACAATGTGTTAATTTTAATTAATACAGATTTTAGAAATGTGTGGTACATACATCACATGTGTGGTACTGCATCTATTGTATTTAAAAATAAGGTAGTGAGTACACTCTCATGGACAGTAAAAATCTAGAAAGAACAATACACAGCTAAAACTTCGGGAACTTAAACCCTTTGCCTTACAGAATGGTTCCCCAGTCTGTAATGAAACTGCTGATTTTTCATGTCCTCATTAATTGCTCTCGTGCTGTGGTGAGCGAGGGAGGCATCATCGTAATGGGAGCAGTAAAGACCTTTACGGTGGACTTAAATCCTTCTGTTCTATATCTTCTTTTGCCCTTCCCTTGAAGCTTTATGATTTTCACAAATTTGCTCAGATACTAGAGCAAAGTAGTGGACTAGGTGTTAGTAATAGACCCACAGTTTTGATATGTTCCTTGAAGCTGAGAACTGGCTCAGTCAAGAGCCCCTCCTGTCTCCACTCCTGCTAGGTTAGAGATAGTTTACTGTATTCACATTAAATACTTCAGTTAGATCTGCTTGAAATGTTGGGTTTAGATGTACCTAAAGAAAAGCAAGTTGCAGAATCTTTTCTACTTAAGAAACTGTAATTGTGATTTTTTTGTTTGTTTGTTTGTTAACATTTATTCAGGCTATTACTCACCTGCAGGTTGAAGTCTTGTATAAAATTCAGATCCACTAGATTATGTTTTCAGAGTTGTTTTAAGTGGAAAATTACTACAAGGATTTCTTGAAGTTAGTTCATGGCTGAGAGTCAGTGATTTTACTAAAGAAGTTTTTCATATTTAGGAAGCAGATGTACATGAGGTTTTTCTTCAAGTATGTTCCAGACTTTTGCGGAGTGCCTACAAAAACTTTGCCTCTGGGATTTTTTTTTTTTGTATTAATTCTCCTTCTTTCATGTATTTCCCCATGTTTGTTAGCTGTTTGCTTTTCTTCTAGACTTATGGTGAAGTCCAATATCATGTCTGCTGCTATTTTCCCTCTCCTTTGAGAGATTTTTGCTTATAAAAGACGTAGCCTGTATTGTGCTGCTACTATTATAGTTCTTATGAGTAAAAACTAAGATTTTATTATGATTGTTTTTGACATTTATCCCCGTATTTGATCTTTATTAAATGTGATTACTATTACTACTGTGATTCTTTTGAAATACCATGACTGTTAACTGGTGTGATGCTTCCAGATATCTTTGTATGGGACAGAGCTAGAATTCCTGGAAAAAGTGGTCATCAGTGATGGACCATAATAACCTCTGTGTGAAAAATTAAACTCTTTGCTCAAACCCCCTTTTACTGGCACACCCACAAAAATAAAAGTTCTGTTTTAAACACTGAATCCTTCTGATAGGTCCTGGGGTATATTTTTCCTGATTGGATTTCCCAATACACAATAACTGGAACCAGTAACTTTCTCAGTTTATCACTTGAGAAAGAAAACCTTAGCACGTCAGTCTAATCAGAAGCATGATTCTGTGAATCATAAGCATAGATTTAAGAGGTGTTTAGGGATTTTTTTTTTTGGGGGGGGGGGTATTTTTTTATTATTTTCCTTTTTTCCTCTTTGCCCCTGGCATTTTGCCTGCTTGACCCTAACAGTGTCAGAGGCTTGCCTGCTAGGAAACCTCTCTATATCACCAGTTACAGATTGCTTTTCTTTGGAGTATTTACAAATGCTGTGCATTCTTTGCAAGGGCAGTATTTATGATTCACTTGACCGAGCCACGTTCTGTTCGTGCTTGCCCGCAGATGCACGTTCAGCAGTGAGCGGGGCACTGGGAGGAGGAATGGTTTTCTTAAAGTCCACAAGTGGGGGGGGGTTGGCACCTGGCTTCTGCTCCTGGCTGTCAGCCTCCCTCCTTAACCCTATACTAGGCACAAACTCTCTGCTGTTTTTTTTTTTTTTTTTTTTTTTTTTTTTTTTTTTCCTAAATACACAGTGGGCTTCCTGCTCCTGCTATGTCTTGGTATAAAAGAATTTGTAAATGCGTGCAAGCGGACCCTTTCAGGTCTTCCGTTGAAAAGTTTGGCATTAAACTTTAGGCATTACAAATGCTTCTGTTAAAATGCCAGCTGTCCATCAGCAGCAGGTGTTTTCATTGGAATGAAAAAATCCAGTTTCCAAGAAATCCACAGCAGAGCCTTTGCCAGTCGGCCGTGGGATGAGCGGCAGTTTCTTGGTAGCGTTTGCTGTGATTGAGTAGCAAAGTTCAGAGCTCAGTCTCACTTGTGGCTGATCTGTCCAGAGGATGCAGGCAAGAGAGTTGCACATCATCTCCCTTGTGGAAGCGTGGCATGGAGAGTGCAAGTGCTTGTTTTATGGTTGCTAAACAAATATAGTATGACCCATGTACTTAACTATTTATGTATTTTTTTTTTCTTTCTTTCTTTTTTTTTTTTTTGGAAAGAAATCACTTCTCTTAAAGCCTGAGATTTAACTAAATCCTCCCACCACAGGTCACATTTTAGCCTTGGCCTCTGTTTCCTGTGACCGTGATGCTTAGAGATGTAAGGTTGGGTTATTCCATCATCTTGACATAGCCCTGTGCTGCTGGCTTTTGTCCAGCAACATTAAAGAAATATTTTTTCCCCTAAAAATAACAGCTTTTGATTTTTTTTTTCCATGTAGAGATGTGACAATATAATCTGGTCGAGGCCAGATTGCATCAGTCTGGTGAATAAATTAAGTTATAGCACTGCTTAGCCCCATTTCTCTTGAGCTGTGAGCTAATATTCTCTGTTGTATCCCTCAGGGTTCAGTTTACTAACTTCTCTTGGAAAAATATTCTCATAACTAGGCGTTTCATGCCATTAAAAATTCGAAATTTTGCTTTTTTTAATCCTTGCCTGACTATTGCATTCAATGTTTGCAGCAGCTATTGAGAGAGTCGCCTGCCCATTTGGAAATGTTCGGAGGTGCCCTTTAAACTGCCTCTGTTCTTTCTGCAGAAGTTCACCTCCCACCACCGAGCAGATTATGGAGTCTTGCCACTTAGAAATCTTAAGGGAAAAACACTGTGTTCAGAAAATGCTGCTGTATTCGGAATCCTAGGACTTGTTCTAAAAATAAACTTAATTGAAAAGATTTGTTTTCTTTTCTAATGTGGTTTACATCACTGTATTATTAATATTTAAATAACAGAATGTCGTAACCCAGAGTACAGAAATACTTCTTCTGTACAGAGCTCCCACCAGAATCTTGGAAACCTCACATGAAGCATTACTATGTTTATTTTGCCAGTGGCAATTTTGTTGGTTTAATGTTGCAGTACAAAGGCAGATGAAACTCTGTGCTTCCTCCAGAATGAAGGCTGGATGATTAACGGGTTAAAAGGGAAAGTAATTAATTTTACCAAGTCATTATGCTTTCTCAGGAATGAGTAAAACCTGTATTTGCCAAGGTTATTAGTTGTGAGAATCTCTTCAGAAGTTACTTGGAAATATTTTTTTGCATTTTCCCTTAAGCCAACAAATATCTGATGCTTTAACACAGAGAGTAAACCTGATTTTTTTTTTTTGTATTTGTCATATTGCAGTCACAAATGAAAAATGTAAATTTGCTACGCTCTCAGATATATCTGCAGAAGGGGAAGTCAGATTTGAAGAATCTGACCCTAGATAAGTTCTATGGGTGTTTTGGCATTACACATCTTTAATGTGAAACTACCAGCGGGACACAGTTGGGTTGAGTAGGGATCGATGGAACTTTACTCCTTTTTGTGTTGATTTTTCTACATCTCACACTAAGCAAAGCCCTCTGAATTTAGATGTAGGAAGCAAGAAGCAATTTAAAAGTTTCTCATCACAGGCAGGAAGGTGGAAGGCTGTTGACCAGCTGATTTGAATACTGAGAGCCGTATAAATGTGATACAGCCAAGTTTTCCATGCTAGTTATTTTTCCTGGGTATGTAGGATGGAAATGAAAAAAATTTGCATTACAAAAATTCAGTAAAATGGCTTCTACTTGTATGGAAGAAGTGTTTTTGCCTGGCTTTCAGTTCCAACCACTGTTGAACAAGGAAGGCATTTACTCTTCAGAAGCCTCTTTTCCTCTGAGACCCAATTCAGAGATGTGTTACCAAGATGTTAGTCAGAGGTGGCCACAACCCATTTCCCTCTCTCGGTCTTGCAGGGGAGGACACCCGGACAGCTAAGATATTTTTTTTCTCTCTTCCCCTAATCAAAGCAGGGAGCATCATTGCTTGAGCAGGTAGGGTCTGGCTAATAGAGTGGGCAGCAAACATATGGACTGGCTGCACTCGTGTTTTGCTAAATATTGGGTCACCCACTGAGTAATTTACCCAGTCCAAATCTTAAATAAAAACAAACATAAGAAATGCAAACAACTGCCTCCTTCCTCAGTTTCTTTCAAAATGCTATTAAATGGCAGAAGAAAATAGTTTTTCTCACCCTTCTCTCTCTGGACTTCTCTCTGGACTGTGCGTTGAGAAGAATGTGTTCAATTAAACGTATTCTACCTTTCCAAAGGCTTTACCCTTCACTGGATATTTGAAGAGAAACTAAAATGAGGCTTTTATTTAAAAATATAAAAAGGGGTGCTCTACTTGTCTGTCAGGATCACAGAGTCAGTATTTGTTTGTTTTTCTTCTTTGTCACTCAGTGTTGTTAGAAATGATTATGTATAATTATCTTTACCAGATGTTTTTCTTCTTACATTGAAAGGATGGAGCCTTTTAAAAATCGTTCCCTCTCTGCAGTTTTTTTTTAATATGAAGATTACTGAACCAAATCTTATACCCTGACAAGAAGCTGAATATAGATAAAGTAAATTTTGATAAATTATATTTTTAATTTGCAATTATTTCACTATATTAAGCACAAATTGCCTTGCTTCCTATCTATTTCCCAACAATTATCCTTCTATATTGTCTTTTAGTAATTTGAAGTGAAATAATTGGATTAATGCAAAACTACAATGACTGGCTTGCAAATGGAAATCAATTTTCCAAGGGAAAAAGTTATTTTTAGTAACTTCACAGTTGCAGCTTCAACTGAAAGCTTACGGCAAGCTGGCATCTCTTACAGCAGCTACCTTGGATATATTAATGTGGATCTATTGAGTATATTGATTTCTTTTTCCTTTTTTTTTTTTTTTTTTTTTTTTTTTTTTCCTCCTGTCTGTATTGTCCTCTCGTAACCTGGTATGATTATTCTAAGTGTGGTCATGACAAAAATAGGTACTCAATAAACTCAGATGCAATGAGCCTAGGGTTAGTTTAACATAATCAGGAGCTGGCTTGTGAACAGGTTTATGACCTAGGTTTTATCTCGGCAAGCTTGAGTGGGAGTACAGACCAATTTGGGGATCAGCCAGTGATTTCTATTTGTCTTCGAGTACGAAAGCGATGGGAAAGTGGTGAGCAGTGGTGCTTTGTAATCACTCTTCAAACAATTACTTTGTGTGTGTGTATAAAAGTTTCACTTTTGTTAATATTTGAAAATTCTGTGTATAAACTTGAGGATTTTCTTGAAATCATTTTTAACTGCATGAGAAAACAAGAGTAAATTAGTAATCATGGTGAAAGGGAAAGATTTCTTAAGACCAAAGGAAAGCATGTTCATTACTCTTTTTACAGTAAATCACGACTTAAATGTGATAAAGATGAACTGTTTGGACAGTCTGTGTATCTGTTTCAGCTCCAGACATCCGTCACTGCCTGTCCTACATGGAGTGATGGTGGATGCAGTTGTAGAGGTGAAACTTTTAATGAGCTTCTCTTCTCACCAACTTCCAGCTGTAATTCTGCTGACGCTAATGGCAGCTGCATGACCCTTTTAGACTTTAAAGATGTTTTTAGCAGTTCTAAAATATACAGTTATCTACCATGGCAATGTGATTTGCCAGCAGATGGAGACAGAAAGTTAACCAGACTGTGGGGAAGGTGAGTTTCTCATATCTGAAGTCACCTATGCTTAAAAAAAACAGTATGTTTTTATTTTCAGCTGTCCAGTGTTTCAGATGAGTGGCTATTTTTAGCAAAATATAGCAAAATGTAGCTGTTTGCCTGAGATCTCATCTTTTGCTGTGGTGAGATCACTTAGCTAGAATCAGTTAGATGATGTCCTTTCTTCTTCTTTTCATGCTTCTTCTCTTTGGCTGCATAGAAAACTCTCTGTCCTCACCTGCTCCTTTAACCACGTTTTTGGAAGAGGGGTCAGTGCATGGGATATAATGGGCACTGTTTTAGCTCTGATTTTCCCTTCATCCCTTCCCTAAAAACTTGCTCTTTGAGAAGGTGTCTAGTTCCTCAAAATTCCCATGAAGTTGTCTACAGACAACTTCCTACTGCTGTTTTGTTGCTACTTGGTTTGAACATGCTGATTCCAGACAAAGCCTCGGAGGAATATCATCTTCCACCAGGAGAAGATCCTCTATCAGCATGATAGAAAAAATGTGGTAGCCTGATGCCACCTGCAGAGGAGAAGATTTGAGATTGTGCCTCTCTGTATGCAGATACAGTTGTAGTGGAAAAGATTTCTGTAAGCATCATGTCCACCACTGGTGCTCACACTCATGTATCTACATGTACACATGTTCTTCTTCCATCGTTTGGTAACTCTGGAAACTATTCTCTCTGTTCATGCATATTTAAGGGAATTATACATAAGCCTTTTAGTCTGGGTGTAAATATTCAAAGAGACTGTATTTCCTTAGAAAGCTACCGTAACATTAATTTTAAGCGGTCTTCTAATGAAGGTTATTATTAAGTTGAAGTAGAACTAACGAAATGCAATTTATAGGAGTTTATTAGAGTGATAATTTGGCATCATGCATCTGATTAATGCAAATGTGGGGTGAAAGGTATATTTAAAATTGTGATGGCAACACACACCTGGCATCCTGTGACATTTCTAACAGGTTACTGGATCCTATTAGTCTCTATATCACTACTGGGAAGGAACGTTTAATTCAAGTAAAACACTTCTGTGGCATTGCTTGAAAATTGGAAGAGTGTTCAGAGCCTTCTGAATCTTTGTGCTCATTGTTTTTTTATTTTTTTTTTTCAAGTGACTTTTTACTGCATGTTCTAAATTGGGTGACAGCTATTTGTTTTTAATTTAAAAAGACCCGATTGGTCGCAATTAGCCAACTCGCGCTGAATTGCTTTTGGTTTCCTGGTTGCATAAGCCTACCAGGAAGGTCGTGGGAGGTCACGCTGCCGGGGAGAGAGTGGCTGCAGTTTGGGTGTGCTCCGTCTGAACTAATCAGAAAAAAAAATGTTTGTAAAACAGGGAGTGGTTCCGTGTTACTTTTTGCGTGAAGAGAGGAACTACTTGCATCTTTTTTTTTTTTTTCTCTATTTTTTTCCGGCCATGGGAGAGGGCTCAGTGAATGTGATTACCACGTGTATTTTGCCTTGTGGTGTGACCGTAATTTGTAGGCACCTTTTTTTTTTTTTTTTTTTTTTTTCAGGTTCTTTGTGTGCCATAGACAAGGAGATGAGCAAATATGTTCTGTAAGGTTGTGTAAAACCTCAGTGTTAGGGAGCTGTTCTTCCAAATTATTGTAATTGTAATTCCTCCTCATTCTTTCCTTTCCTGGATTTTCTTTGCTGAAAAATGCTTTCAGCAAACTTCATGAGAAGCTCTTCATAAGAAGTGATTTACTTAAAGCTGTCCTCTGTCCTTCCCTTGCAAACAGCATCGCTTTTACTCGCAGAAGGGGAGGATGAATAACATGTAAATGTGTTCTTTCATCAGTGAAAGGTAGATTTAGCCCTGCTCTGGATCAAGCAGCACTGCAGCAAAGCAGGACAAAGTTACTTAGCTTGCTGGGGAAAGAAGCTGTTGCACCCCTATTTTTATTGTGGCTCTGGAGATGCAAATTTCTGATGGCAGTAAATAGAATAGGCTGATTTGTATATTCCACTGGTAGAGATGTGACACATCAGTGGAAAAAAAACAAACTGTTCTCTACATGCTTGAAGACTTTTACTATCCCCCACTTTATGGGGGTAATAGAGAAAAAAATGTACAAAAACCTGATTCTTCACATATGCCAGAATATGCAGATTTTGCACAAGTGAGATATTAAAATTATCCAAGGATGACTGTACACCTCTGCATTCTGTCCATTCTGTACACCACTGCATTCTGCAAATTATGACATCTCAGATTTAAATATCACACTTCCCGTAGGGTTTTCAGATTTTTTTTTTTTCTGCTTAGGAAACTGATTTTCCATTGACATTCATGAAACAGGCCAATCTTGTCGTACGAATACTCCCATTTTTAGAGCATTTGATCTTAAATATTTTTTTAACCAACATGAATAATGCACATGTTGTGGTAAACTGTGGATCTTAACCTTTTTTTTTTTCATTTTCTTTTTTTTCATACACTGTTCTTTATTAGAAAAATATAGAAAGAGAAGGTATAAGGAGACTACTTATGCTTCTGGAGGTCATCACTGTAAAGCTAGGGCTTCTAATAAGCAAGAAGACATGCTTTCTGTGTGAATTGGGATCATTTGGTTTATATCCATTGCAGGATGCATTGAAAATAACCTGGCACACTGCAAAATACTCGGAGATCAAACTGTGTCCAAAGGCTAAATAAATACTTCCTCGTCTTCTCTGATGGCAGAGGTATTATCTGCACTTCATATCCCAGGAAACTGGAGTGCTGGAAGATGGTAAAGGCTTTCCAAGGTTAGTTAATGAATCAGAGGGGAGGGGTTTTGCATCTGGAAAGCTCGATCCCAGTCTTTGCCTAAAATACCTCATTTCTTTACTCCAAGGTAAATGTTTGGAACTAAGTGTTTTTTTTAAAAAACTTGTTTAAAAATCACACCTGCCTGGCTAATAAATATTATATCAATCAAAAATGGTAACTTTTCTGTTTACTGGTCTATGGTATTTGGCAACTTTATTTTTTAAAACAGTTATATACTTTCTAATGAAAGTTTCTAAGGAGTACTTTTACCACTGCTTTAAATAATGCAGTCTTTAACTCTGTAAAACTTGACTTTGTTTCCAAAAGCATGATGCTGACCAGAAGAGTTCTCATTATTTGCTGTTGTGCTCTTGACTTCTTCAAGTTTTCCTGTTTAAGTCAGAAGTGTTTGCTGTCTGTGTGTCAGAAAGCAGCATGGAAGAGCACAGCCTGTGCTGGAATTATTACTGAGTTTGTTGTTTCCATGTTCTCATCTTAAACACATCGGATTTGGCAAAAAATTGGGGCCAGCTGATAGTTGAATTGTTCTCCTGGAAATGGAATGTAAAGGTCGTGGATTTTGACACCAGCTCCAACTAAATGAACATCCTTGTTCTGTCCAGCTTTAAAATTATGAAGTGATTGAAGTATGCAATCTGGTCATCTCTTTACTATTGATGAATTAATGTGACAGCTAATAACAACCTTTTAGACTTGATTCCTTCAGAATTACTTTTAGACAGGTACTCTTGCAGATCTGCTCAGTCAGTGTTTTTTCACAGAACCTGAACCTCTGATTAGATGCAACCCAAGAGAAGCATTGGTCATGGTCTGCATAGGGTCAGGATATGATTATTCTTATTTTTGCATCAGGAATCTAAACAGTGTCAAAAAACACCAAAAGCTTTTCTACTAGAGTTTGTTTAATTCTTTTCTAGTACAGCTTATAATTCTTCAGACAACTGATCTAACTTACGCTGGCAAAAATTCAGTTTGCTAATAGATCTGTCTGACTTTACAGCATCTGTGAAAGTCTGTTGTCATACAGACGTGTGCCATTACAGCTTTATGGAGGCAATATTTCTCATGCAGTTAAAATGCAGTGTTTCTGAGGCTGCTGTCTTAAAATCTTGCTGGAAGTTGTCAGTAGATTTTTATTTTTATTTTTATTTCTGTTTCTCTTTCTTCTGGGCTTTGAATGTATAGTTTTCTTCTAGAGTAGTACCCATAAGTTTGTAGAGCCTTGTTCAAGGAGTAACCCATACCACCTCATGTGCTCTCAGCTAACAACTAATGCACCGTTTTTCAAGTCTTGAGCAATCGGTAACAGAAAGTTTCAGTTTGGTAGCTTTAGGAGAGTGAAAAGATGTGTAGGAAGTGCTTGTAGTGGCACCATCACGACTGTCTGCTCTTTTCTGTTTGAAGTTTGTGTTCTTTACCTTCTTTGCTTTTGTTTTAGCCTTTCCTCAGTTACCAGGTTTGCTTTCAATATTTTGAAAGATATTCAAAAATATATATTAAAAACATTTTATTGTTGTCTTTCAGGTAATTTAGAGGGTTTCACATCTACAAGGATGTTCTTTAAACAGGGTCAGTGAACTAATCATTTCACGGTAGCCTCCAGGCTGCTTCACACAACCAGGTGTGTGATGCTATTTCCAGCGTTTTGCTCTGGAAATAGAACACATGGCCTAAGGAGTCTTTGCGTGATGCCTGTCTCTGGGCAGGATGTCACATCTTTCCCACTTCCCATAATGTGACTGACAGTCTGTGCTGCTGCAGACTTGGAAGGTATGAGGAAATTGCAAAACAGTGATAAGCAATTCAACAATTTCCTATGTGCAGCAGTTAATATATTAACAACCAAGTTCTCCGTCCCTTCCTTTTGGTTTTGCTGGTGAATGAAGGGATGAAACAGAATTTTGAAATTGGGATGTAGCTAATAAATACCAACATTTAAGGTAATGCTGATTCCATGTCACCCCTCAGGGTGAAGGTTTGGGTTCTTCCTTAACCTGGCTGGGGAAATACTTTGGATAACTAAAAAACAAACTGTATTGCCTTCACCTAGTCCTGAGACCTATGGGGATTCTGCTGAGCAGGGATGGATTAGCTGCATTTATGATGCTCTCTTTGGCTTCATCAAAGCTTTCAGCCTTGACAGGGGATGCAGCTCTTACTCCTCTTGACGAAGCTTGAAAATTGCAGGTTTTCAGATTTAGATGAAGTGCAGAGGAGAAGCCCTTGGTATTTACATAGACTTTTTATCAACAATGTCCATAACAGTTGCATACAATGTGAGATTTAGACACTATTCTTTTTTTTTTTTTTTTTTTTTTTTTTTTTTTTTAAGCAGATAACTGTAAGTTCAGTACTCAGTTGCAGGCTACATTGGTTTTCTTTCAATCTTCTTTTTAAGTGCTTTTTTCTGTATGGGACCTTTCATGAGAACTGGGAGAGCAAACTTTCTTGGAACCTTTGATATCATTTATAAGTACCTTTTGGCATTTTGAGACAATCAAGTCATTTTATGTGAAAAAAATCTTATGTTATTTCTTTCTCTAGCATGGAACAGCTGAATCCTGAAAAATACTCTGTATCATATTTACAGATATGTTGATATCTAAGTTGTAGCTCATTTAGTGTGTCATTTGGGGGTTTTGTAGAGACATATTCCTGTACGTGTTCTTAAGATGCCTTAAAACTATTTAATATCAGTCATCTGTGAATGCTGAACATGACTCATTTATCTAGCATTAAGCAAGGATATACACTATGACATGGGAAATGAGATCACAAAAGTTCATTAAAAAAGGAATGAAATCGTTGATTGATTTTCAAGGGGAGACCGTAACATGAAAAATTCCATTTACAAAAGCAACTTCATGGTTTGAGTGAAACATTGCATAAAGTACCAACAGAGTAACTAGATGTGGGAAATGAGTCAATCCAGTAGTCTGAGGATGGGATTAGGATTTAGGTTCACTGTTCTGTTGGTGCTGACTCACCATGACCTTACGCAAGTAATTTCAGTTTTCTACGTTTCAGCAGCTCAGCCTAAAAATATGCTATCCCCCATACCTTCTTTTAACGACTGCAGGCTTTGACTGGCAAATGAAAGGGCAGAAGTACTTTAAATAATTTCAACATTTTTTCAATGCTTGTCATATTTTTGAAACACTGTTTTTTTTTAAGTTGCCTTTTTTCCTGGTTTTATTGCTGTTTTGCAATGTCTTTCTCTGCTGCTCTGAGGAAAGCTTTACAAAGAGGAAGAATTGACTCTCTGTTTTAAAATTAAAGCAACTGTATTATAAAAGATTTAGCAAACATGCAAAGAAAAAAAAAAAGAGTAACTTTTCTAATGTCCCTTGATTGTAGTAATTGTAAAGCTGATTAAAACAGGGATTTTAGTTGCCAACATAATTTTGCCAGCACAACCTGTCCAGCCTTTTTGGCTTAGGAAGAAGGCCATCAGCTAACAAAGGAAGCCCTTGGGTATTACAACAGCAGGTAAAAGCATTCTGATAAAGCAAGATGGCACTGTATTTAAACAGACAGCTGAAACTCCTTTTTAAAAGCAACCTCATCTTCTTCAGACAGCATTGGCATGGCGATGGAAGTTTCATGCTCTTGAACTGTCATGTTTTGCAGTAACTGCTAAAGATGATAGAGCCCTTTCTCGTCCATCACAACTTTTTCTACTTTTACCACGGAACGCCTTGCCCCATTCTGTTTCTCCTTCCTGTGTTTTTCATGGGTTGTCAGAGCTGAATTCATTCTGATGAAAAATTATTTCAGATGTAGCTGCTGATTTAATGAATCATCCTGTCAGCAAAGAAGTTCTTGAGCTGGGGATTAAGCAAAGCAGGAATGTGATGCTTTCACTTGTGGGTAAGAGTGACTGCGCATTGGGTTACGGACCAGCTATTGCGCTTTAGCGTCAAACGCTCCCATAATCTGCATTCACTTTCGAGTCTGGGCAAGCCCTTAACAATACTCATTTAGATTTTAGTACAAATGCTGCCTGTACACAGCTTGTAGGAAGGCTGGTATTTATTGATGTTGCAATGTATTGCTTGCGATAGCATTAGGAAAGAAAGATTGGAGAGGAACAAATCAGTGGACTGTGGCTCAGCTGGCCTTGCCAACTGAAAGACTTCTTTTCCTGCCTGTATACTTCTGAAAATTTGTCTCTAGCCACATATAGCAACACTACCAAATAAACTTTGAACTTTTATATTAGTAAAAATAACATATATTTGCAATATACATGATTATATATATAAAGTCTGTGAATCATCATAGCTGGATAAGAACAAATCATAATGCACAACCAATTTGCTACAGTGCTTAGCTGCACTGTAGGATCTTGTATGTACTTATAGTTACTTATATAGCAGGTAACTGCTTTTGTCATTTTTCTCCTGCATTGTGTTTGCTTGCAGTACAAATCTAATAAATATTTATATACTTAAAAAAGGCAAGTGGCTTTCACAGGACTGACTTCTGAGTTATATATGTCACAGGCTATACGTAACTATCAGAAAAAAGATTGACTGTATTTACACTGAAAAAGAAAATAGGAATTAATGTTTCTTTTGATACAAGTAAAGCCCAAGCATTCTCTATAATGTATAGAATATTCCGATCTATATTTAAGGCCATAAATATATAAACCACAGATAAATTACTAACTTCTCTTAGAAAACATGTTTACTCTTTTGTAACTTAGTGATTGAAAATGTCAGTTTTCAGTAAATGATTGCCAAAACCTCTTTCACATATTCTTCACTAAATGTGAATTTGTGACTCTTCCATTACAAATTCTTTATAGAAGAAAAGGAGGTTACATTGCTTCTCTTCTGATTCTCCCATAACTCAGATTTTTATAATGCAATCAGCCACGTGTATGTACACACCCATAGTTAAAGTATGTGTGCTATAAAGAATCAAAGATGTGCAAAACACACCGCAGCAATGCACTCCAAAAAAGCTAGTGTCCCTGTGCTCCGCTCAACAGAAAACTCTATAGGGGCATTGCCATCACACTGCTACCCCCCAGTGGTCAGGAGCTAGAATTCAACTTTATAAAATGAAATAAAAGCTTCATCTATGGATTCATCTATGGATTAATCTCATTTAAAAGTAAGTTACTATTT
This sequence comes from Heteronetta atricapilla, assembly GCA_011075105.1. Classification (NCBI taxonomy): domain Eukaryota; kingdom Metazoa; phylum Chordata; class Aves; order Anseriformes; family Anatidae; genus Heteronetta; species Heteronetta atricapilla. The sequence goes on from CM021731.1 coordinate 175,583,227, forward strand.
TAGCAGGATGCTCCTTGTGTTTTATCTTAATATTTAAGACATTAGATAGAGGTTTGTGAGAGATTATAAAAATCAGCACAGGTTCTTTGTTTCGCACCATTTTGTCACAGAGTCAATGTTACACTTAGGTTGCTATAAGAACTGGCTTTTCCAACAACTTTTATGGCTTGCCTAGAGAAATAACACCTGGAAATTTCAGCTGTAGAATCAATACAAACATTTTAATATACTGTAAAACATAAAATGAAACATATCTAAAGAAGATTAACAAATTTCACTGGCAACAGCTATTTTGTTACATTAAAATATTATAAATATTAAAATATTGGTATCTACCTCCAAAGTAGTTTTTATGCTCAGAAGCAGTATATGTATTAGAAATGCCCCTGACATCCTGCTTTGTAAGAGCAGTGTAAAGAGCAAATATGGTCACAGGAGACATTAATGAAATAAATGCTTGGTTCAAAGGAAAGAATAGCCTCTAGCAAGGTGTGGAAATACTGTTCATCTGAGTGACTTCTCTATTTATTGTAGGAAGCAGAATTAGTAATTATAAACATATTTATCATCTCTTTCTGGGAAATAATAGGTGGGCATTCATTATGTAGATTGTGAAATGCTGACACTAAATAATTTTTTATTTTTACCACTTTAATATTTTTTATCATTGCAATACGTGATACATCTGTAGAAATAATGATGTATTCATTGAAACACTGCAGGAAACATTAGCCTCATAATGTGTTATTGCTTCATAACGATATCTCTTAGAATCAGTAGAGGATTAAATTATATTCATTCAGGCTAATGATATGTCTGTAAAGTCAAAATTAGCACTATAGTATCTAAATTCTAAAATCTGTCTAAACCAGAATTCCTTATAATTAGTATCAAGTTGGTAGTGGAGCTGTCTTCGCATCTTGCCATGTAAACTTGGCACTTGGCACTTGGTTATTGTATTTCCTCAGTTACATGTGGGTTCTGTGTAAATGATGACATATTCATACAGATAGCTTCTGTGTAGTCTTCCTCCTCACCATTGGTGCAACTATAGCAAGCCACTTCTAGGATTGTTTAATTGTCAGTCTTTGCCAACCATCAAGACCCAGAGTAAATCTGTTGCATCTGGTTTCTGTAGTTTATCATCACAGGGTATGAGGGGGTGGTTCATGGTTAAGAGGGCTTTTTCTTCCATTTCAAGTACCTGCCTCAATGTTCTGAATATAAAAAAGGGTCATTGGTGGTCATCATTTATTATTCAAATCCTAATTTGTAGATTATAATAGATGAATCTTTCTTACAGGACGGAAAAGAAAAAATATTCTGCACTAATAAACCTCTGTTCTGGAATAGACAGTGGTTTCCACATATGTTTTTTTTCCTTCAGTTTTTGCTATTAACATATCCACTTGTACTCTAGTTGGACTCTGCTCATTGAGTATTTCTCTTCCATACTAGCTAAATGTTAGTGTAAATTTAAAATTGGTTATATTTATTCTTTTTTTGTGGTTCTTCAGTCAAATGGTTGGAACCAGATACCAAATACATTTAAAATAAGAATATTTTACTTTGTGTATGAATAGGTATGGAGATGTACTTTATGTCACTCTCCTGTTTAGTACAGCTGGAGCTTTCTTATCCAGAAAGATGTCTCATCACTTCATAGCAATGCTGATGCACATTCTTTCAACAAAGGTTTGTATTTTGATATTGGTTCTATGTGCTCTTGAAAAGGCTTCCAGACAGGTGAATTAAACAGCTAAACTCAATCATATGATTTCAACGACACCACGACAATAAATGTTATTAACAAATTTAAGCTGAATCTCCAAAGTGTAGTTATTCTCAGTGCTTGATTATTCATAAAATATGTGAATGATTACTGTGAATCAGAGGATGTAAGCTCACACTGCAGGAGACCCTTTCTGATTTCTGTGTGGATTTTCTCAATATTGGCAAAGATGCCAGACTTTATAATCCTGTCTTTTTTCTTTATATTGTCCTTCCTTCTCTGCCAATGCTGCTATAAGGACCCTCCTTCTCATTTCACACATAATGCCACTTGTCTGTTTCCATGGAAAGTCTTTAATCTGCTTTTGGGATTCAAATAGTAATATGAAAACAGTTGTTTCTCAGTTAAAAACTGATGTATTTCTTCCTAGGGCAGTCATAGTGCATCCTTTTTGTACCTTGATTGTTTAAAACTGCAGGCTCTTTGGGGCAGTAACTTCTTGTTTTGTGCTCTGGACCGTATTCAGTCCATTTTTGGTCCAAATATGAATAGCAAAAAGGGATGCTTCAAGGTACAGCAGGTTCAGCATTCAACTTTAGTGATTAAAACAGCAGGAAGTAAATCTACCCTAAAGTGTCTTAAAAAAAAATCTCAAATCCTGTGAAGAAAACACTTCCCCCCTCCACTTTCCATGCGTTATTTGAGAGAATATTTTTAGTTATGTTTTTCATTAACCTTCTCTCCACTGAAGCCAGGTCTTAAAATAGAGGAGTATAGAAAAAGTAGACTGTACTGAAAGTGTAAAAATTACATCACTGAACAGTGTCTTGAACTTGGACAGACTTTTTTTTTTTTTTTTTTTTTTTTTTTCATATAGAAAATGAATATTAACATTCCATCAATCTTAAAACTTAAAAAAATAAAATAAAAATAAAGAAACCACCTGCCTTCAGAATTATAGCACCTAACTGTTTTCTAATGCAGATAAAAAGCAAAAAGTCTGGTACCTAGAAGGACCCATTAATCAAATGGGCTTCTGGGGCTTGGTGCTGTGCTCCAGATGGATGAGGTGGTCACAGGGAGGATGGAGGAGCCCATTAGATCTCAATAACCTACCTACCTCAAGGCTTCCTGCCATTCTCATCATGTATTAGCTTGTCAGTGCTTATCCGCGCTTTTTCCCCTGTGGGCTTCTCTTGTGAGTTTTAAGACCTTCATTAACTAACTGGTATATAAATTAAACCATGACTGCCAGTGGAGCATAACGGGGCTTAAGGACATTGTTTGTGACTGCACCCATGGCACTGTGTTGACAGCACATTCATCCATTGGCCGTTTACCACTGCAGTTAATGAAAGGAAATATAAGCCCAGTCTTTTCTACAGGTTCTGCTTCTTCTGAGGGTAAGGGAGCTACATTTTGACATACAAGTCTTTGCTGAGCCTTTGAAGGCTCTGCAATCCTGATCTGTAGTTCAGAGAGGAAACTCTGCTGAGAAGTAATTTCTGTTTTGTAATTAAAACACATTATGCGTTTGCTGTATGCTCGTATCATGTATGGGAAACTAATTTGAAGTTGTGACGATACTTTGAAAGCAGCAACTACAGACTCATTAGATGAATAGTCCTCTAGCACTCTGCACAACTTTAGAACAAATGAGCTCGCTTAGAGGCTGCTGCTCAGTGAAGCTTAGTCAAATGCTCCCTTGAAATCTCTGGCTGTCATTAACCAGCTTGTCTGATTGATCACCTTTCAGTTAGCAACCTGAAAAATTGGCTAGGAGCTGTGGTATTAGAGAAAAATGGTTAGGGCCTCTGCAGCTGATGGGATAAATCGATTGAACCACTTTTAAATCAGCACAACTGATTTTGAGCTTGTCGTAGCATGTAGGAAACATCCTTTTTTGGGGTGCTAACTGCTGTGTCTCTAGAATTGCTAGTGATGGTAATTTCAGCCCAGATGAATGAAGCCAGTGTATCATATGTATAAAAAGACAAGTGCAGTTTTTCTTCCGTTTCCACAGTTGAATCAGCAGGGCTACAGTAGCAAGATGCAAAGTGTGAACGTGGTTTAACTGCCTGAGGAGGATTTCTGGGGTAAAATTAAAAACAAAAAAGAGGGGAAATAAAAAAAGAAGAAAAAATAGTATTAATGACTTTTATTGCCAGACTTCTTGTTAGTATATAGCCATATCAGTAATCTGGCTGAAAGAAGAATGTTATGTGTAGGTGACTTGAAAATTACTCTTGATGTAGGAGCTTTTGCTTTATTGAAGCCTTTGTCTCATGCAGGTGCCTTCAGCACCTTTAACTAACTACTGTCTGGAATCAATTAATAAACAGTATCTTTGTGCAAATGAGATTTTGGACTGATCATATTTTCTTAGAGTATTCCCAATGTGTGGAATAGCTAGAATTACTTTTCTTGTAATTAAGAGAGCCTAACACGTACTTACAAAGCTTTTCTTTGAAGCCTAGCTAGCTGAAAGGAGATTGAAGATCATCCTGCAGATTTTAAATTTTCATCATACACCTTAGATCTGTTTAATACATTTTTATTTTTTTTTCAGCTTGTTTTCTATGACTTTGTGCATGGAGAACATTCTGACATAACTCAGCCTCCAGCACAAGTGTGCAAAGAAAATGGGTTGCTCGAACTCGGAAGTTTTGGTGGGTTCAGTGATTTCAGTGCAAAGAAGCACTTGCCCTGCCTTTCTGTTCTGAATTTCTGGTCCTGAAACATGTACGCCTGGGCCTCAGCCAATAAAGCTCATAATACATTGTCTCAGCTCAGAAATACTGAATATTGATGGCTGCTTAATCTGTAATGCTGCACTGCTCACCAAGGGTGGCTGCCTGTTCCCTTCTGTGAGTGTCACCACACGGGAGAACCAGGTGGCACGGGCATGGTTTTGTAGGGTTTGTCTGACAAACTCCTCAAACCATCATTACAGGGAAAAGATAGACCTCAGACATTCCTCAAGTACTTAATTGCTTAGAAATTGGATGAATCTAAAAAGTTTACAGTACCTATATTAAACATAAGTAAGCAACTATGAGAAAGCAAGCATTTTAAGTGGAAGAGAGTAGATACCAGAGAAACGTGATCAGGAAATATAAGAGGAAACCTGATGAACCACATCTATTTTTAAAAAAATATTTTCCAGGCTTTCCACTTTTATGTGAAAGGCCAGTGAAATAAATAGGACACTCGATCCACATCCCAGAGGAGAGCAGAGCTTCTTGCTCATAAATGCTTTTGAAGACAACACTTCATTGAGAGGTTTCATACAGCATAATCATATCTACCTCATGGGCTGTATGCTAAACCTAATCTTAGAGCAGGATGTAAGACTTTCATAACCTATATCCTCAGTGGAAAAACATTTGCAGTTCTCCATCTCTGTTTAGGGCTGGTTTGTTTGTTTGGTCAAGAAAGCAAAGCAACCTTGTGACTTGTTTAATAACTGAATGTGTGTAATATTTTCTCTTGTTGAAAAGTTTGTGATTTGAACAAAGATAATCAGGACATGCCAAGTGAAGAGTAATTACAATTGCCTTATCAAGTGATTGTTCTCTCTGTTGTTCTTCTTACAAAACAGTATGAGTTAGGCATGACCTGTATGAATTAGGAATGACCTTTGAGTTTATAGTTAATTTATTGACACTTTATGTCTATATCAATGTCCTGCAACAGCACTGTGGGGGTGTAAAGTGCAAAAAGGGAGGTTTTCACCAGGGGAAACAAGTGGTAGAAGATCTCTTTAACTGGGGGCTTTAAGAACTTTTTAGATAAATGTCTTATGGGAATAGTCTAAGTATGGCTGACAAAGGCAGATGCGGAGCTCATTTTAATAGAAGGGAAAGGAGGATGGTATATTTTTGTAGTGATTGTCAGGTCATGTGAAAAGCCAGATTTTAGACCCCCATAGTTCTGTCTAGGGATTCTGCAGTTGGGAGCTGGACATGTGAAGATTAACTCTACAGAAGCAGTGAATGCAGGGTTATGAGATACAATGCCTCTGTCATGCATGTGTTGCTGTCTTCTGCTGCAGATGTTGGTGATAGTGGCCATTTTACCGATAAAAGGGACAAGAAAAATGTTAAAGTGAAAAAATGAGACCCCTGAATACAATGATAAATACAGTTTTTGCCAATCTGTATAATTTGGGGGACAGTGTGGACTAAAAGATCTTTTGTATGACTCTTTTAGGTCTTTTATGAGTCTCTGATTTTGTTAGTGGATATAGAAGATACATTGCTAAACAAAGATTTAAGAATATGTTTGAGGTTTTATTAAAGCTGAAATAGAATTTGCCTTTTTTTAGCTCACCTGAAAAGCAGCTTTTATGTAACAATTGAAAACAAGCACACCGTAAAACACATAAATGCTCTTACCTTCAAGGTGCTAAATCCTCTTACACAATGGATATGTAAAGCGATGGGTTTTATAAAACCGAGAACTTATTTATATGGAAAGTTATTTCCTCAATCATGGGAAAAAAAATAAAACAAAAAACCAACCCAACAACAATGACAACCCAGCACCACATATTCAAGTTAAAGTTTCACATTGCTCTATTCTAGCACATTTATTTCCCCGTTTGTAGTTTCACTTGCTTTTATACTAGGGCTATTTTTTAATAGCAGTTTGAATTAAGTGGAAAAAAATTACCATCAAGCTGTTTAAAACTGAAAAGGCAAAGTCCATACTTAACTGCTTAACTCAGTGACAGAAGAAAAGCGAATATAACACACTCCATGTGTTATATTTTAGCAGTAAGAGTGGTTGATTAGCAATTGGAGTGGGAGGTGCTACGTTATTTGATGATATAAGGTCTCCAAAAAGATTTGCTAGTGTTCAGGCATGGTTTGCCTTTGATAATTCCATACCAACTGTTCCCAATCACATTCTACTCCTTCATGTGCCAAGGAATATGCTTCGAGAGGACTCCTCACCCCCTGTTTTTCCCATGGAGCGAGTGGGGTTTGAGTTGGGTTTCACAACTGGAGGTTTTGAATGCATCATCACAGCCTGAGGCTGCATTCCTTGGTGGAGAGATGAGCATGAGCCGTGCTGTGTAAAACTCTGAGAAGTGCTATCTGCCCCTTTCCAGAGACGTGTGTTTTGGGAGAAGCAGCTTTACTGTGTTTTCTGAATGAAAGAAAATAGCATGCACATGAATGAGCCTGGGCACAGAGGGAATGTGAATTCACAAGTAATTACAGGCCTGTATTTCCTGTCAGTAAACAGAGGGGAAGGGAGGATCCGATATATGTTATTCTTCTGCTTTCCAGTCTCGTGGTCTCAAAAGAGAGAATTTCCTCCTCTGACTGTAATATGAGAGATCTTCTTCCACTGTGGTTGTTGCTAAAGACTGAAGTAAAATACAATTTTACCCTGGGAAGCCCTAGAAAAAGCTTGGAACACCTCAGACCCTCTTCTTTACAAAGTGCTTTGCAGTTTGGGGGAATTCACCAGCACTCTTGCAGTAGTAATCTGTTCCCTGAATACACCACAGTTTAGTAGGTACACGTGTAATATTTATATGTAGCTGTGCAAACAACTGGATGCAACATAACACCTCCTTGAGGTGAAGTGCATTGAACAAGCTACCTACCAGAGGATTACCCGTGGCCTGGACAGTAAAATGCAAATCCATTTGGCAGTCATTTTATGCTCCATCACAGACTGTTCTTTATTTTCCTCCAAAATACACCAAGCCATAAAATATTTACCTACTAAATTTAATAAGTCCATATTATGTAAAATGTAGTAACTGGAACTGGGATTTTTGGTGCCAAATCAGGCTCCAGACATTGTCTAGACTGCTAGACTTTTGTATAAGAAATTCCTGACTGGGAGAAATTGTGCAAGCGGTAACTCAATATCATTTGTACAGAATTAAAAGAGAAGCAAACTTACAAAAAAGTTATCTATTTCCTACCAAAAAAAAAAAAATCACCTTTAGAACTAAAGCCCATCTGAAGGTGAATCTAGCAAGGGATGTGAAGGCCAACAAGAAGGTCTTCTGCAAGCGCAACAGCAGCAAAAGTAAGAATAGAGCAAATATGTTCCTGCTGCTGATTGAGGTAGGGAACCTGACAACAAAGGACAAGGAGAAAGCCAAGATACTCCATGACTTCTTCACCTTAGTCTTGATTGATAAGATCAGCCTTCAGCAATCCTAGGTCCCTGAGATCAGTGCAAAAACCTGGAGCAATTAAAACATACCTTAAGTGGAGGAGGATCAAGTTGGGGAACACTTGAATGAAATGGATGTTTACCAGCCCACTGGAGCTGATGGATTACACTGCCTAGTGCTGAGGGAACTGGTTGACGGTATTGCAAAGCCATTCTCCATTACCTTTCAATGATCATAACCATTGGGGGAGGTTCCTGAGGACTGGAAATACCAGTCTTACTTTCATGAAGAGCAAGAAGGAGGATCGGGCCTCACCTCGATACCTGGGAAGGTGATGGAGTGAAATAATCCCGGAAACCATTTCCAAACCAATCCTGGAAACCATTTCACTCATTTCCAAATGAGTGAAGGAAAAGAAGGTGATTGGGAGTAGTCAGCATGGTTTTATGAAGGGGAAGTCGTCCCCAGCTAGCCTGGTAGCATTCTACAGCAACGCAGCTAGCTCAGTGGGTGAAGGGAGAGCAGTTGATGTTGTTTACCTTGAATTTAGTAAGACCTTTGACACTGACTCCCAAAACACTCTCATAAATGAACTTGTGAAGTACAGACTAGATGAATAGATGGTGAGATGGACTGAAAGCTGGCTGAGCTGCCAGACTCAAAGGGCACTAGTGGCACAAAGTCCAGCTTGGAGGTCAGGCACTAGTGGTATACTCCAGTGGTTGTGACTGGGGTCAGTATCATATAACATATTAATTAATTGCCAGATTGTTAATATAGGGTTTACCCCCAGCAAGTTTTCAGATCATACAAAATAGGGAGTAGATGATAAGCAGCTGGTTGTGCTACCCTTCAGAGGGGTAGACTGGAAAAATGTGACAATGGAAACCTTAAGAAGCTCAGCAGAGGTAATTGCCATGTTGTGCCCCTGGGGAGGAATAACTCCATGCACTGGTACAAGCTGGGGACTGACAGGTTGGAAAGCAACTTCACAGGACAGGTCATGCGGCTTGTGGTGTGCAACAAGCTGACCATGAGTCTGCAACGTGCTCTTGCAGCAAAGAAGGTCAGCAGCTTCCCCAGCTGCATTACAAAGAGAATTGCCAGGAGATCTGGGGAGGTGATCCTAACCTATGGATTTAACTGCAGTCACTAAAATTATATTCCCAGCCTATTTACTTAAAGATGACTTTCTCAATAATATATTACTGTTTTTCTCCCCATGTCTGAAGAGATCTGTAGGTAAGCAAGGGGTCCATGCTCGTAAGTTATTATGGAATTAAAGGTTTTATTGAGTTAACTGTTCTAGTAGTTGATTATTAAGCTAAGACTTTTAATGGAAAAATACTAGAAAATGTAATTCAAAGCATTATTAATGTGTATCCAGGATTTTACGTGCCATCCAGTAAAACAAAATTGAGGCCAATATAAACTTGAAACGCAGCACAACCACTGAATTAGATTAAAACACATAATCTATATATCTGCAGCAACAGGACATACTGCATAAAAATCAGGAATGCTTGGGTATTCAGTTAACAAACTTCATGGTGTATAATTATAAACCCATCAGGAATCTGTAGATCTCAGGGCTACGGAATCTGTCAAATTGTTGGCTATTTGTCTGTATAGACTTGAATATTTAGTAAGGTAAATTGAATATTTAGTAAGGTATCAACTGCAATGACTGATCACTTTCTAAAATAACTAGTAATTTAGAAAACATTTAAGAGTGAACACAAGGGGTGATGTTTTTATATTTTTCATCTCTTCAGAGAAAGGATTCTAAGAACCTAATCTTTTTGGACACATTTATGTAATACTGACATTTTCTGAAACTATATGTTTACAACTTCTTGACCTTGTGAATTTTTCTTTTTCTCTTTCCTAACCTGATAGATGAAAGTCAGATATAGGTGTGGAAAATGCCCACCAGAAAGAACAGAGTTGTTCCCCAACTTTCCCTAGAGTGTCAAAAGCTTTAAGTTGTTTTGCGTAGGCTCTTTTCTACTGAGCATAGCTCCTAGGAAGTCTGACATCATTACTGGAATTTGTTTAAACATTCTCTGAGGGGAAAAAAAATTAAAACTGCAATAAGTAAAACACAGAAGGTTTGTTATGACAAGTTTAACTTGTAATTTGTCTGCAAGAAAGGATCGCTTGAAGTTTGTAACAGTTTAATATATTTTTGTTATATGATGCTTTTGCAATTTCCTCAAGTAATTGATCAACTGTTATTTGCATATTAACACTACATAGAACTATGGAAAGATTTTGCTCTTCTCTGTGGAAATGTAATGAGATTTTTTATTTTATACTTTTATTTATTTATTTATTTTCATTTTGCCATGTAAGCCATCTTCTTTCTAATGGTTTATTTTGGAACTATAAATACATAGACTTTACAGACTAGCCAATGTGTTGAGTGCCACTTCTATTTAGTTGAGACCAAGACCAAGACCAAGTTGATATCTACATAACTCTAGTAAAGAAAAAGATCTTGCCAGCTGAGTGCTTTGCCTTTTTATTATGCTTTGTTTTATCCCCTTTTCTTTCTTTCTTTCTTTCTTTCTTTCTTTCTTTCTTTCTTTCTTT
>CM021731.1:175593708-175786884 GCA_011075105.1 Heteronetta atricapilla
TCTTTCTTTCTTTCTTTCTTTCTTTCTTTCTTTCTTTCTTTCTTTCTCTAAAATACATACCATTTATATTCTTTAGACTCGAAAACAGTTAAACTTAGTTGTTTTAAATCTTTCTGCCCAGGGCATGTGTAATTTAAAAGGAATGGCTATTGAAGCTCCAAACAGTAGCTGTAAAATATTACTCTGAGTTAGCTCAGTTGTGAAATAAAGCCCAGACCCTTAGATATTTGGCACCAAGTCTCAGTCCTATGAAGTGCTTTATCCTTTTTCAGTATATTACAGCTGTTTCATTCTGTGATTAACGAGCACACAGACTGAGATCAACATGTGGTATAGGGATGGAAGTTAGGACTTTAAATACTTGAACTGCCAATAAAGTTTATTCTCTGATTCTCAGTCTGGTATTAAGTTTATAACTAAGATAGTTGTGCTTTGTTTTGTTTTGTTTTTAATTCCCAGTGTAATGTTTCATCCTAGTATGGCAATATCCTGTTAATTTTTGATACATTTTATAACCTCTATTTTTAATCATTCTGCTAATTGAACTTCACCTTGTTACTAATATATCTTTATTATGGCAGTTTCTTCACTATTTCAGATTGCTTCATGTTTTGCTGCACATACCAAGTAGAGGAATCTGAAAGTCAGATTTTTTCAGTTTAACAGTAATGACAAAATTTGTGGCCTCAGTGGAATGTGAAGAAAGAACAAGGTTGAGGGACCGCATAAGCTGTTTAATTGCATTTGTTTGTGTTTGTGTTGTAGCTAGAGTCCATCCACATAAATGACCCCAGAAATATGGGCTATAGGCATTATGTTGGCAGAACATACCATTTTGTTATTACACAAAAATCGTGAGGCTTAATCATAGTTTAGTTGTGTGGCGGGGAGTGGGGCTGGCTTTCCCTCTGAGATTTTGGAAAACCATTTTCTTATTTTTCTTATTTTTCATATATTTCTTTTTTTCCTTTTTTTTTCCTTTTCTTTTTTTCTTCTTCCCCCACCCCCCTTTTTTAAATTTTTTTTCTTTTTTTCCTTATTTTTCTGAGTATTTTAATTGTGCTGGAATAACTGTCATCATCAACAACAGACTGAGAATATGCAACTTGTCACTTTTTGTGATTTGTCTGTCACTAATAGCGTTTGCTTGTAACTTGGAAGATGGTTTAGCAGCAGCTGTCTGGGGCAGCTTGGTTCAGGCAAACATGATGCTTTAGGTACCCCATGAAATTTCTTTACAGGTTACACTGAGCAATCAGTTCTTGATGGTACATCTTTTTATGAAGATATTACTGAAATTAAAGCAATTTTCTGTAGTCAACATGGTTACATTGGTTTTCAATTTAATTTTTATTTTGGCCATTTTTAGTTGCATAATTTCATAGGTATAACATAGTTCACGGTTTGATTTTAATTTTCAGATGTCAGGCTCTCTTTGATGATAAGGAATCCTCAATAAAAATGCAACCTTGCACAGAGCAGCTGATGAAGTTTTTATTCTCTGTAGATAAAATCTATTTTTATTTTGACATAATTAATGAAATATCTGTCAGCAAAAGTGGCAGTAATGGAAGCTGCTGTGCAGAGAATGTCAAGAAAACCACAAGCCTGGAATACTCAGGTCATAATTTTAATCAAAATTAAGAGTTTGATTGTCACATTTTGTTAATAATAGAAGTCATTTTTGATCTACTGAACACTTGGAATATCTTAACGGGCTCTGAGTTAATAGGAGCTGTGAGACTTCACCTTGCAACATAAGGAAGATTCTATCTGCCTACAGCCATACCTGTGCAGACTGTGAAAATGTACCATGATAAGGAAGAGGGATAGTTTTATTTCAGTACTTTGTGGGAAGTATCACAGGAGGATGATAAAAAACATCAAATGCTGTCTTTTTTTCCCCTTCTTTAATGGTCTGGTCTGTCAACAATCCAAATATTAATTATATTGGTAAATGAGGGCTTAGAGACACTCACAAACACCAACATCAGAATTCAAATCAAAAGCGGTGCTTTCAGTGTGGTGGGAAGAATCCAGCTTTAGAAATGTTTTGCTATGACATTAGATCATATTCCATCAACAGTAGTATAGGAAAGGCTGCTTAGGAGCAGCACACAAGTTTGTCTCTTCCATGATCCATTCCCCTGGTACTTCCACATGGTGTATTAAAGGGACCATATATGAAGGTATCATTTTTGAATTTATCTGATTCTTTTTTTTATAATTGCTGACACCATTTGCCTCTACAGTCTCCCATGGCAGAAGGTTTCACAAAGTCACTACCTGCTATGTAAAGATGTGCCGCTTTATATCTTTCCTAAGCTGGTATTTACTTTGTACTTTTCTTGATGAAACCCAACATTTTTTTTTGTCTCTTCTGGCTTGATTGAACACTGAATTCATGAACACTGAAGTGGAATTTGACTACTCAAAAAAAAAAAAAAAAAAAAAAAAACCTTAATATCTGCTGCAAATCTGAAGATTTTACTCTGTGATCCTTCTTTGGGTCAATGAAGTTGAATATACCTGGTCCCAGTCCTGATTCCTTGGGAACCCTACTGTTAAGACTTATTCATTCAGCAGAGTGTCATACTCATGCTTCCTATCCTTTGAGCAAATTTCAGCCCCTTTTTTTCTAATTGCATTCTAAGTTAATTTCTTCAGTACTCTTTGGTAGGAAGCTTTGTCAAAGGTTTTCTGAAAATCCAAGTCCACTGGATCTTGATTTATCCACATGCTTTCTCTCCATGTGCAGGTAGTAAGGCAGTATTTTCTTTTGAAAGTATTTCACCCCACCATTTTTTTATTATTATTAATATATTTTTTTTTGGTATGGGCTCAGCAATCTTTGTATTTTTTCGTATGGACTCAGTATACTATCTTACAAGGAATGGAATTTAGTATCAGTGATCCTCTCAGGCTCTTCAGGACTCTTGGGTCACTGCCATCCAATCCACATGACTTAGCAATTTGACTAGTTTAATATTTCCCATATATGTGCTTCATGTTGATGTAGCTACTCTGAAGTTACAAAGATCGCGTTGTATGAGAAACCATCTCATCATCTTCATCAGTAAAAGATGCCAAGAATTTGCTGATAGTACTCTTTTCATGCCTCTGCTGAAAAGTGATCCTGGCAGCCACTTGGCTGCCTTTCATCTTTCAAAGTATTTAAAGAACATTTTAGTCTCAGCGTGAGCATCTGTTGCAAGGTGGTCTTAAAATTCTTTTTTATCCTCTCAATTTCCTGCTTACATTTGACCTGGCCTGTTTTATGGCCTTTCCTGTTCTCATTTTCTTTCTCCTCAGTTTTGCAAATTTCCTGACATTTTCTTCACTCTTATGACACATTTTGAGCAGCACATGCAATTAGATACCTGAAATGAAGGCAGAGTTTTGTTATTAATTATTCATTAGTTACATTTGCAGCTCCCAGTAAAGCATATAAGTTTACTATATTCTTTTCTAAGATCAGAAAAATTTCCCCTTTCTTTGGGTTTTTCTTGGAGCAACAGAAGTACAAATTTTGATTTTTGCACAAATGTGGGACTTCACAAATGGAATGAGTCAGAAGTAAGGTTAATACTTGTTGAAAGAAAACCAATTGTTTTTTAAATTACAAATGTTATATACAGAATATTTAAAAATCTGCTGATATAGAAGAAGATGCTTCTCATTTTGGAGATATTTAAATGTCCACAAATCCCATTTATTTTTGTCATTCCGATTTTTGTTGTGTAGAGTTGAATTCAAAATTTTTGGATCACTGAACATAAATTTACAACTTTTTAATTTTATGAAATGTGGCTCTGATTTTTTTAATTACATATCTTTGGGAAAATATGTGACTGTGGAGTACTGTGGTGTGATGTTTGTAATACTGTGAATCATTTTCCTAATTGTTAATGGCTAATGTAGTAAAGATTGTTAGCGATTAATTTCGTTATTTGTTGAATACACAGTCAAGCTCTTTGATAACTAAAGGAAACCTTTATTGTAATATTATTTATGTTAATTGCAAATCTTTGTTGTGCTCATTAAACCTTTGCTTTTATTATAGCTGCATACATCTGGAGGGAGGTTGTATTACTGGATTATACAGCTGGCTGCATGGAGAGGTTGGAGATTTTTGTAAGCAGATGAGACATGATCCTGAAAATGTGTGAAATAGGATTGTAGGATGTGTGTTTTTTTGTTTCTCCTAAATTGCAGTAGGAAAATAGTTAATATAATTGGCAATGATTATTGCTTATGCTTCAGATTTAATGTCCAGCTGAGATTAATTAGAGGAAAGTTTCTCCAAAGAGTGAGATCTTGGAGTACTGTCTTAATTGCAGAGAGAAAAGGTACTGATTGCTTTCTTAAAGTGTAGCTGTATCCTGATGAATGTTTTTGAAAAAACTTTACAAGACCTGGCTGTATGTGGTAACAGGGACCCAAATTCAGTACCCTGGGAGGTCCCTTCCAGTTGTAAATGCCTGTAAGTGTTGTGACTTGTGTGTAGATGCAGGAAAGTGTTATTAGCAGATTAGCTAATGACTCAGTTGGCAGCTGGGCATCTTCTGCACATTTTAAAGGCTAAACAAAGATAATTAAAGATACTGGGCACAAGTTTGGTGTCTGCAGTTTTGGAACTAGCTGCTTGACATGCTTAAACCTTAGTTCAGAATACATTTTTGTGGCAAAACATGAAATTCATATTTATGCTTTATGAAGTGCTTATGTTTCTTGGGGAGGTGTTTATGAATCTAGTATTTTTCTAACATTTTGATACAAAAACACGTTCTGTAGAGCCTGCATGGTTATTTAACCGCAGGGAGTTGATTTTAAGGGATTGACTTGCAAAATAGATTTAATTTTGAAGTCCTTGGTTTGATTTTAGGGATAGGAGTGTTCTAAGTGTGAGTAGAAATAAGGAGAAATGTCTTGTGTAGGTTTAAAAATAGCATGGAATAATTATTTTAATATTTAGCAAGTAATAAGTCAGGGTTTAGAGAGGTTTGTATTCTTTCATTGGATTTTTAAAATTCCTGAAATGGAATTCAGTGTGACGTGTATGTTCTGAGTCTCCTAGTATCTGCAGTGTGTTTCAATGGGCATGGATTTCCTTCCACTTGGGAAATTTTTCCACTAAGTCAATGCCTGCCATGCCTGTGGAGTACTGTTTCCTTTGGAACTGTATTTCTATGGTTTTATTTATTTCAAACCCTGACAAACACACAAGCTATCTACTCCCATCCTGTGTGATAACTTTGGAAATCTCAAGGAGCAATCAATGCAAAACAGAAGGGCTGCATGGCTATAACAAATAGCTTTGCATATGTACTTGCACTTGCTTCTGGCTGAATTGCTGATTAAATCTATTTATATCATGTAAAAATAGCTTATCATAGGGTCTGGTCAGAAAATTGCAGGCAATCATGAAGTTGTGTGTATTGTGTATGCTCTCCACTCCCTTTCAGCTGGGAATTGCTACCCCTCAGCTAGAACAGGACAGCTGACCGAATGCATTGTTCTGGCTCGCTGTCATGTGAAGTAAAGTGAGATAAATCAAAACTTTCATCCACGGTGTTTCATCTGAGAGGGTTGCTTTTTAGAGAGCATTAATTCAATTGCTTTGTCATCGTTGGGCTGTATTCTGAGCTTATTGCGTTAGGAATGTCTAAATGAAGGGTGCGATGTTCATAGCAATAATGCCTCTCATTTAAAGGAAATGGTAGGAACATTAAAGTGCTTTCTGCTTTTTCTTTATTTTTATTACTTGCATTGAAGTTAAGGACAATTGTACATCTGATAACAGATGAAAATGTTCATGAACTTCAAGTCGGGTTTGATTAAGCCTTTAAAAGGTCTGGAATAACTACAAATGATGTTTATATCACATCGTCTAAAAATTGTACTACAAGATTTGCATCCCAGTGTTGCAGTACAAATTGGAAATATTATGCATTGGAGACTATGTTGGAATATAATATCCAAGTGCACTTGCTTTTTCTCATATCATTTGCGTGCTTCAAAGCTGAAGAAAATGGATTTCAAGATACATGCAATTAGGAAGCTGTGTCATGTCAATTCATGAGATTAAGTGGAGAATTTATGTAATCAGGTTGATGAATCCCACACATGCTGGCAAAAACAGCGTAAACATTTGAAATACACTGATTCGTATTTTTTGAATTTCAAAAACTGGGCTGTATGTAGGCAGGATTCGGTTTGCAGCAGAATGCTTTGGATCGGCAAATAGGTTTTTGACTAGAAATATTTGCCTGGCAAAAATATCCCTAGCAGTTACTGCTCTCACACTTCCTGTAACATAATTATTCCTATTTGTAAGCTGAGTGCATACTGAAAACCTCGGTTCAGCAAGGTACTTAAAGTCAGGCAAAACTTGCATCATCCTGGATATACTTTAAAGGCATAATTCCCATGCTTGAATTAGACACACCTTTAAGTACCTCAGTCTATTAGGGTCCATGTGGAGATTGTTTTTCTGCTCAGTGTAATCAGATTCTGGAACTGGAAATGACCTCATGTAGATAGTTTTTTTTTTATCATTTTTTTCTTTGCATTGTGCTACCGTAAACCGTTGCTTGCTTTAACCTTTGTGGTTCTGTAGCTATCCAAACACTTGAATTATGGTGTGGTAATCTTCACAGCCTCTTGACTGCCTTTTTGTTTTACCTGAAAAATTAGCATTTTGCCAGCATTAGCATTGTTAAAAAATAGCTATGTAGAGTCTGGTTGCCCAGAGAATTAGTCTCAACTTAATGTGAATAGATAGAAATTTGTACAATATATGAAGTGTAACATAAATAATTATAAAAACCAATAACTTTGATCTATATGCTTAGCTATTCAGGTATGTATTTACTTTATCTACTGTATTTTAATATTTTTCAGACAAGTATAAAAGAAGGATTACTACTGAAGCAAACCAGTTCTTTTCAGAGGTGGAAAAAACGTTATTTCAAGCTTCGAGGTCGTACCCTTTACTATGCTAAGGATTCAAAGGTAATTCTATGATATGAACATCTAATGCCATGTACTTCAATTTTGCTTAGATTTATAATTGTAATCATGATAATTTAATGATTTATTAGTGATCGTCTCACTAAAAATTGCAGTGTATAAGATGTAGTATGCTAAATTATCTTTAACTTAGGAAGGTTGGTGTTATCTTTTGATTTTTATATTTTAAAGTCAAGTTTATCTCAATTCTCTTAACCTCTCAGACTATACAGACAAATAATAATGCTCAGAAGCTATCTCACAAACTGAATTCCATTAAAGCTCTTCTAGTCCAATGCCCATATTGCTCTTAAAGGGATGGAATTGTTTACACGAAATCAAGATGGGTTGATTTTCTGACAAAACTGATTTGTATGGGGAAAGGCTGTTTCCCATCAATTGAAACTTTTAGTGGGAAGTTTGGGGGTGGGCAGAGGGGAATACTTCTTTCCTTTCTGAAAGGCATTTCCTCCCTCCCCCTCATGACTGGATCAGAGAGCATTTTGGGTTGTTGAGGCGGCTTGGACTGTGCTGTTTCATAGCGATGGGCATTACCTTTCTATATCCTGTAGGATTGCAGCTATTGATGGGAGCTGTAGGTGAGGTGCTTGAGGTACCCATAATTTTCTCTCGTTCTATGACTATGTGACTGTAATTGCATGGTATGTAGTTGTACGGCTGTGATGAATTAAGGAAGATGTCTCTCCAGGGAGCCCAGCACTGAAGAACCTCTGTTATCACACTTTTCTATGCATGTTGCTACCCTGAGCAGTTTATACAAAGTCTTAATAAACATGACAGATGAGGGCTGTGAGAACAGCAACGTTATCTCTGTCATAAAGATGAGAAAAGAAGGAGTAGTGAGTAGGTAGTTGCACAAATACTCTGCACCGCTGAATCCTTGCTGGGACTCCCCAAACACTGATTGTGGGCTGGGGCATACAGCACACTTTTTTTTCTCCTTCCCCTGGCATAGAGGAGAAAGAGCAAGGTACAGCTACAATAGGGCAAGATGTTTTTGGGGGTCTTTTCTTTGCTTTGTGATCCACTGTGAGTTCAACAGGACTGAAATCCTTTGCCAGAAGCTGGGGTGCTTAATGAAGATATGTATTTCTCTTATGGGAACATCAAACAAAGGAGTGGAAAGAGGGATGTCTTCAGTCTCCTGAGCTCCATTTTCTCTTCTTACAGATACCATATCACAGATTCCCTTTCATGAATTTAGAATTCCATCCTAAAGCTGATTGATACATTTGTATGTTACTGTGTGTGAATCTCTATTCTCTGATACCACACTTATGGTACACAGTAGACACCCCAAAGCTGCATCAATTTAAAAAAAAAAAAAAAATCCTTAAAAGATTTTAAAGCAGTATGTATTCTTGGAACCACTGTTTTACACTCTCATTTGATTATATAGCAAATAAGACTGTGTTTAGTGGTGGAATAGGAAGTTCTATCACCTCATCAGTGTTTTCTATTTTTTCACCCTCTCTTTTTTTCTGTTTTTATTTTCCAATTGGAATGGACAGGAGGAAATGAAAGCACCAAATGTGAGCATACTTGAGAGCAGACTCAGGCTATATTTAATGTTTTTGTGTTCTTTTCCATTCACAGTCTCTAATATTTGATGAAGTTGACCTGTCAGATGCCAGCGTAGCTGAATCAAGCACAAAAAATGTCAACAACAGCTTCACGGTATGGAACCATTATAATACTGGTCTTAAAAGCTGGAGGAAGACTGTTACTAAGAAAATCAAGAATCCTCTGAATAGAGGATTCATTTTTCTCTTTGGAACTAAAAAGTCCTCTATTTGAAAATTGCCTAATATATCACAGCAATATCACATCAGTTATTGATAATTTTGTCTCTGATTTTTTTTTTTTTTTTTTTTTGAGCAGAATTTAGAAGGTTAGGTAACATTTACTTCAAAAGATGCTGATACGAGGCATTAAAATTTAGCAAGCTTTGGTATTAGTGCTTTCAGCTTGGTTTTATGTTGTAGTTTGTCTCTGAACTGACAGGATGAATTGATTCAAATGTAATTGTGTTACTGTTCTAATTTCCTATAATAATATTCTTGGTTTTCTGTCATATTGAAGTATAATTTATGGTTTTTCAACTGCTGATCATAACCTCACATTAGTAGTTTCTAAGTTCATATGAAGAACTGTCTTCACAGTTGTACCTTGATTCTAATAGTGGTATAAGAAATAAGGGTCTTCATAAATCTCTGTTTTTCTAAGTTCTCAAGTGTGTTTTACACACAGGTCTTGCTATCTGTCGTTGAATTGCATTGCTGGAACTAAGTGATAATTACTGTGCTATTATTGTTCATCTCCAAGATAGCCCAATGCAAGCCTCCCAGAAGCTTTGTCAGGTCTCCCTTGTCCTGGTACTTCCCAGACAGCTACCCAAGCTGTCAGAGCACATCAAATATGTGCTCGCATTGGCCTGGATGGGCAGGCATGTTATGTCAGTAACAGTTTCTTTACTGACTACTAATGAGATTAGAAAGACTAATTTGACTGAAGGTCTCTGATGAGGGGTGACTGTGTGATGTACTAGCTTGTTCAAAAAGGTCCTTTATATTGCTGGGGAGCTCTGCTTCTGTCTGTCTCCTAGCCAGAATTAAAGATGTCATGTGGGCATCAGGATAGCTGAGGAATAATGAGGCATACAAAGGTCATGGGCTGAGGACCCTGGTGGTCATGACTGTCACTTGTTATTCAAGAAGGGATATAGGACTCAGCATCCCCTGAAGACTTCTAAACTTCCCTTGCTGAAGTTTGTATTATGGGGAAAAAGAAAATTAAGAAGACTCTGGCTGTAAAATTGCTGATTGCTGAGTCAGGAAAGAAGACATTCATCTTGGTGAAAATTTGCTGGGGGGAGAAAGGTAATATGTTTTTTATGTGTTTTTTTTGTTTTTTTTTTTTTTTAATTTTTATTCCCACTTTCACAATTTCTTAAAATATTTGGTGTTTTGGGTTCATGTGGAATCCTGTAAGCACACCCACTGTTCATCAAAGACATGTTTTGTAATTAGTATCAAGATTTCTGGGGAAGACAGTAGTGAAAAAGAAGCTTTAAGGACTACAGCTTTAACAGCTTTGGAGACAATATTTATTTTCATGTCTTGGGTAATTTAGAACAAACAGTGCTTTCTCTAAGGAGTCCTAAATTCATTTTTGAAAAATTATTTGGGTTTAGAGGTCTCCTGGGCTGAAGTACCATCTGATTTGACTGTAAAATATGGTAATAGTCATCATCTTGCTTAATCTTTTGGCTTCATCCTTTGTGTTTGCCTAACTCAGTCTCCCAGCAACACAACTCAGTAAAGACAGACATCTCTGGCCTTGCTTGCACTGGTTTTGAGGGGGTGGTGGCATTAGCTTCCCAGCAGAACTCCTTATACATAAAACAAATTGCTTTTATTTTTTTCTCCCATCTTTAAGAAAGGCCAGATTATCTTTTTAAAATTTCTTTCTTTTTTTTTTTTTTTTTTTTTTCTTCTTTATGTTGCAAGTAGTCTGTTAGCATTCTCTTTGTTAAAAGGGCAAAAATAAAATCCTTGAGTCTTGCCTCTTGTAGTTAATGTGCTCTTCCTCCTCCCATTTCTTTGTCCCCCACATAGAGAGTATTTTTAACACAGATGTCCATAGATGGAATGTCCACTAAGTGACCATATTTCTAGAAAAACACATTTTTAAATAGTTTCGTTAAACCTAATGTATTTTTTTACAAATCATTTTGTCATTTCACTTTAATCCCTCCCTGCCCTCTCCACCCCCTCATTTATCACCCCCCAGCTTGTGGAAGCTACTGTTTTGCCTTCTTTTGCCCCTTCTAGTTTGTCTGTTTGGAGACAGAGTTGTGCATGTCAAGATTTTCCGTGTTGTTCTTTGGATAAAGCTTGAGTCCTAAAATTAGACATAACACACACATTTAAGGTTGAGTTTATTTGTAATGCACATGCCTGTAGAATATTTTATGTAACTAAATATCAGTGTTTATTCACTGGAATTACTTTTTCTTTCTTACTACAAACAAATAGAGACTAAGGAGAAAGTTGAGATAAATATCTGCTAATTAAAATGAGGAGCTACTAAATTTAAAACAGGATATCTTTTTTTTTTTTTTTTTGCTTTATTGCTTTATTCTTTATTACTTTTCAATGAACAGCAATCTCATTTCATAACTCCTAGTGAACAAGTTTGTGTTAGGACAGCTTCTCATGGGTTATAGACATTCTGTATTACTGGAATGCGTAGACCCCTGTGTTACCAATAGAGGAAATGGAGCAAACAGTGTCCCTTGACTTCAGAAGGCTTTAAATTCAACTCTGAAGTCCAAATTCTTCTCACTTGTGTGTTGGGTGTGGGTTTCCTAAGTCTGTGGGAAGAGAGAAGCCCAGTTCGACAAGTCAATTGAGCCCATCAAAGATCTTCATTGCCCTATCCATTAGCCACATCAGGAGCCTACCTAGGGCTTTTGTTCCCCACCTGCCTACAGTTTGGTGGGTGGGTGCCATTGAGTCCTTGTGATGTTTTTGAGTACTCTACTGAATGTTTTTTCCACTTTGCTTCTGCCTCCATGGATTGTTTATTTTCCTCTGCAGTTCCTGAGGCACATAGCTGCACAGAGTGCCACCTCTTTGGGGACACTATTAGGATGAATCAGTCTCCCATGTTATTGTACAAAAGCAGATGGGACAATGACCAATTTTGTCAAGAGCTGTAATCCTCATGTGTTTTGGTTTGCAGAGATAGAAGATGACTTGTTAATATCTCAAACGCCTTTAGAAAAATATCCTTATTGTTACCTTAACAAGACTGAGGCTGAATGAGACTGAATAGATGATCTCCAACATGCAAGCATGGGGATCTTAGGCACATGCACTGTTGGTGGTGTGCTTTTGTTCTGGAAGCTATAAGGAATGGGATTTTTAAACACTAAGATGTTTCTTGAACAGGCATATTCAATTTAATGAAGTTCTTTAGGGCAAGGAAAGCAATTATGAATTGTCATTTGAAAAGAGATTTTAACAGGCTAGCTTTTGGCTTAGGTATCTACCTCTGTCCTGCTTTTGATAATGAAGAACTCTTAATGCACATCAACAAGAAACAAGCAGTAGATGTTAACTACACTGTCTTTCAACTGTTGATACACGTGTATGGGGAAAATGTCTGGGGTTATGCACAGGCACCCTGTGGCTGCACCTGTATTTAGTCCATCCAAGTTGGTGTTGAAAACACATAATTCAGATATGCTCTTCTGTCATAAATATGAAAGGAAAGAGTAATTTCAAGGTAGGATTTCTGGCTTTGAGGTATTATGTTTTATAGCTGCTTTTAGACATTTGATTTAGGTTAGGCCAAATTCTAGTCCATTTAAGACTTTACAAAAAGCCATGGACACTCATTTCTTACTTATATCTTCTTTCTTTTATACTTTCTTATATTCAGAAAAGGGAGAATTCTGACTAGATAAAATCTTATCTAATTGTGTCTGAGAGTAACAGAAGAAACAATTTCACTATTGTTCTGGAAGGTGACCTGTAGGAATATGGGAACTAGTGTACTCAGTGGTACTCAGGACAGAGATTCAGATGCCCTAACTTCAGTTTGGGATTCAGTGATGGATTTAGAGACCCCTAATTATAAGTATCTAGGATAAGATTGATATCTATTTACAGTGGATTCCTGCATTTGCTCTATTCATTATAGACTTCACTGATGATTAACTAAATCTCCTGTAGTTGTGATAGGAACTTTGTCATCCAGACAACCAAAAATGTAGACTCTGACTTTCAGCCTCCTGAATCTAATCTTTTTTGTTGAATATGCAGCTTCTGAGAATGGCCATCTTGAGAGGGCAGAAGCTGCAGTGGGCAGATCTGCTGTCCTGGAAAGCCTGCAGCAGTTCTTAGTAATTAGAAATTGGCTGGAAATGAGACTTTGTATTCCAGCCAATAACACTGATTACTGTGATTCTGGATATGCTTGCAGAAATGTCTAATATTTTTTTTTTTTGCTGATTTCTTGGTTTTAGTGATGCTATACATCATATGGCAGTCTATTTATTCTGTGGAAAAAAAAATCCTGAGATAGGACGTGGGGTTTTAAGTATTCTCACCTAGTATTATGAGGCAAAGGCAGCAGAAACCCATAAACTGTTCTTTATCTTTGTTATTGCCTCCTTTTGATTTGCCTATTTTCTGATGTAAATATTCTTTGTAAACATTCTTCTGTACTCTTACCCATTCTGGCTGTTCTTTGAGCTCTTTTTCTGCAGTATTATCTTGGAAGTGGACCGGTTTTACACTAAGGTTTCCAAGTGAACACAAGTCAAAGACATTTGGGTTTGAGAATATTTTCTAAATTACAACCCTTAGCATTCCTTGTGTATTCCATTTTTTTCCAATTTTCTGCAGCAGCCACACATTATGCGCTTTTTATCCTGTGTGACAAAACCAAAGTCTCTTTCCTGTTAATTTGGTGCTGTCTATGATTCATAAATACTTCTTATTTTTCTGTTTCCACATGTTGTTGTTGTTTTTTTCCCCTCTGGTGTGTTTGTCTCAGTTCTTAATGATTTTTTTTTAAGCCACTGTACTGTCTGTTTAATACCTTGCTTGGCTACATGCATTTTAATAGTTATTATTACAAATAATTTTTTGTCTGTAAACATTTCCATATCAGCACGCTACTTTACAATCCTTTTCTACTCTAAGAATTTCATCACAAAATTTTGTGACAAAATAATAAGGTTTTTATTATCTATTATTTTTTGCCATCTTAAAAATACCTATTACTCCTTTTTATCTTTAAACATCTCTCAATTAGCTTGTCATCTCATCTCATGATTTGGTCATTAAAATAATTAGTCTTCTTGGTTCAATGGCTGAACTGAAAACCATTATGGGTCAACCTGATGTTTGAACTTCTTTGAGCAGAAATAACTTATTTCAACTTAAAGGGATTAAATTTTGTTTAAAAACATTTTCCCTATTTGAAAAAAGGGAAAAAAAAAATAATATGGTTTTAATAAATGACCAAATAATATGGTCATTAAAGTTAGAACCTGAACACAATTTTGTCACAAAAAGTTGAAGATTTTCGCCCGATTCCACTTGTTTTGGTCAGATTTATCAATTCATTTTGACTTGAAAGCAGAGGGTTCTGTATAACAAGTTTTTTAAGAAAATATATTTATCCAGTTGGCTGTGATTTCCTTGATTTGCTGTACATATAGATAGACTTGGAAAAGCTAAATATTTAAATATAAAATATATAAATATAAAAAGTTGCTGATTATATTTCCTTTCACCAGTTAGTTTGAGATGGTTAGCTCTTTTATATAGATTTGTGAGACCATATACTCCATTGCAGTAGCTGCACTGCTTGAAGTGTACCTTGCTTTTTTTCAGAACTCTGATCACCATGTTTCCTATCTGTGTTTTTGGCTGTGGCGGATCTTATATCTTGACCATGGATGTAAAGTTTACCAGTATGTAATTTGTGTGGAAGCAGATTAAAGCACAAAACAGTTCTGCTTGTCTTTGAATCCTCCTGTACACTTGCTAGTTTTAATGGGAGATTGCTCAGTTGTACTAAAAATACATGCCATTCAGCAGAATTTCAAGTTTCAAACTGAAAATTACAATTGGGCCTGAAGGCACATTGCTTTTTAGCAGTTTATTTCAGCACTGCTTCTTCTGATGTCACTTAGCTCTGTGCTCATTGTTGAGATTAGCTGCTTCTAATTGATTTTAGAAAATTAAATTTTAATATTAACTATGGGCTTTTAAAACAGAATGTGTTGCCAGACCTTTGCAGTATGTCGGGGTAGATGGTGTGAATTTCTTAGAGACTTGGATACACTTTGCTTCCTTTCTTGCCACCAGATTTTTTTCTGAGTTCCAACTGAGGCTTTTCTTCAGGGGCTATGGGAACTTCAGGGAATTCTTCAGGGAATAGGAGAAATGCTTAACTTTCCCCAAGCCTTATCAAGAGGAAATGAGAACAGCATTTTCCCAGAGGAGTTTTAAGCATTTCATCTTTTCTTTATGTTTGAACACTGTAGACTTCTGTCTTTTTGGAAATCAGAGATAGAATCTCAAAGCTGGGAGTAATTATCCTGATACTATTTGGATGCCAGTGGATTTCTCTGATGCTGTCCCGCCTGCTTACAAAATCCAATTTGCTGCAGCTTACTCTCAAGGAACATAGGAGATGTTCATCTGGTCATTTTTTTTTTTTTTTGTTAGGCAGTTTCTGCTGGCCACTCACCTTAAGGGTGTTTTTACCTTTCCTGGGCTTTCTGCTACTTCTCCTTTACTTTCCTTTATCATTATTATTATTATCCTTCTCTGTAGTTTGGTGAAATCAACTTGCTGCTCCTGTTCTGGGAGACTCCTGGGTATGACTGAATTTGGCTTATTCCAGACTTTGGGTCGTTTCCCCTGGTTTCAGCTACTGCGAAGCAAACTTTTTTCTTGAGATGCCCACTGTGCTCTACAGCCTGCCCAGAAAGTACACCTGCTTCACAGCCTTATAATCATAGGACCACAGAATCATTTGTGTTGGAAGATTAAGACCTTTAAGATCATCCAGTCTAATGCCCCTGCCATGGGTAGGGACATCTTTCACTAGGTCAGGTTGTTTAAAGCCACGTCCAACCTAACTTTGAACACTTCCGATGACGGGATGTGTTTTTCCCACTGGCACCCCACAATTGCTGGCATTGCCTGCTTCAGATAGACCTCCTTTTCTGCCACACAGCTGAGATTTAGAATAGCTGTCCTCACTGTTTTGTAGGGTGAGGAGATGAGACAATTCAGTATCACTGCCTTGTTCTGGGAGATTAATGACATGGTTTATGAATTTATGCTAGTATTATGAAATTCTTTGCATGAAGGAAAAAAACAAACAACAAAAAAAAAAACAGTAAAGTGCCATATACCCTGTGTGGTGCTATCCTTAGGATTCCTCTCAGCATACTTTATGTTGGATTTATCCTTTAGTTGTGTAATAATTTCCTGGGTTTGGGCACACTCAAATTTCCTGTGAGTTCAAGTTCAGTATGAACATGGCTCTACCCAGTAAATACTGGTGATGGTGGAAGTTGAGATGCATTTTTAGATGTCTTTACTTAGACTGCCTTCATCTATGAGCTGAATCCCACTCCCAGAAGCTTTGCATTTCAAATTCTGGCTTTGGTTTTCTCAGAATGGGCAGTGCATGCCACAGTTTCGAGATACAGGGATGGCATATCCAGACGTTGCCCATGTGTCTATTTGCAGTCATGTACAAGGTGGACAGAGGTCCTGGAGTAACATCGTTGAAGTTATCAGGTCCTCTCGATATCCTAGGAAGGTGCAATATGGCTGGAAACAGATCAAGTTCCTCTGCTAGCCTCGCCAATGTCACTCATCTGTGAATGGGTAGCTAACTATTTGGATGTATTTAGCTTTTCCCTAGTTGTGAGCTATCTGCTGCTTCATACAGATGCTGATTAGCCTCTAAATGGTGTCAGCTTTTTGATACTCCTAGCTGGAGCAATACCCAAACCACAGAAACAGAGGGAAAGTGCTTTTTATTCCATTTTATTCAATTTTCTAGTCCTTTTTTTTTTTTTTTTTTTTTTTTTTTTTTTTTTTTTCTATATACAGGCAGCTTAGAAACAAAACAAAACTGAAATAGCAAATTAATTATGCTGGAAAAAATGGAGAGACAAAAGCAATTAGTTTGCAGTTGTGATGCACTTAGGTTTTTTCCTCCATTTAGTGTTTGCCCATTTTCCCCTGCCCTCTGACAGTGACAAGAAAAGGTAATGAAGCTGAGAGCTCTTTGGGTAGCTTTGGGTGTGGCTTTCAAGTTTTAAGCTCCTTATCTCTGAATGATGCACTGTCTCCCTTTCCCTAGAGTGTCTGGAGACACTGAAGCTTTAAGTTTCATTATGAAAAAGCAATAAAGCCTTTCAGCTGTGAGGCTAAAATCCGTAGATAAATCACTTGGGATTGAGCTATTACAAGAAAGCTGAACAATTTTCAGAAGAGGAAAAAAAATTGGATCATTCATATGTGAATGTTCTGGGCTATATTATATATTTTGGTTCTGGTTACATTTACCTGCAGCTTGTTTTCCATGGTTTTGAGCTTAAGAAGAAAACTTTAAAAAGTAAGTTACAGAAAATGCAAGTTTCTTTTTTTTTCCCCTTTACTTTTGAAGAGTTTCTTTAATTTGTGAAACACAATAGGTAGACTTGTGTATAAGTAAATGAATAAGATATATCTTTTATTTCCTTGTCTGAACTCATAGTATGGCACCAATGAAACCATTGGAATATTTGGAATACAAGCAC
Source organism: Heteronetta atricapilla (assembly GCA_011075105.1). Classification (NCBI taxonomy): domain Eukaryota; kingdom Metazoa; phylum Chordata; class Aves; order Anseriformes; family Anatidae; genus Heteronetta; species Heteronetta atricapilla. Next base: position 175,611,089 of record CM021731.1, read on the forward strand.
TGCTCTATGAATTAGCGAAAGAGGATTGCCAGATTACATTCTTGCAGTTATGTATTTCGCTGTTCTCTGTTTCTTTCTCTTATTGCTTTAAAAGTAGTTGAAATACCTGGAGAAACCTTAAAAAGTATCCCTTGGTGCAGTTCCTGTATACAAAACAATTTTATAAACAGTACTGTTGGCGTAAGCTTTGAATAAATTTCCTGCTTCTAGTGAGCAAGGATCCTTAACTTCAAGCAGGTGGATTATGTTTAAACAGGAATCTGTTCTTACAGAAGAAGAAAACAGTCAGCTGCTGTTCTATTTTATCTAACTTTACACCTAATGCCATTAAATATATAACTAAATGTTTTCCTTGAAGCAGTGAAGCTGTCCCATCTGCTAGTCATGTAATGAACTTGTGAGGCAGGCGCTAAGAGCACAGCCCTGTGAAGTGACTTAGTTAACAACATTTTATGTAAAAACTTCAATGAACTTGCAGGCCTTAAACTATATATAGCAATTTCCAGTTTACATTTACAAGAATGGTTGGTTGTCTTTACTATATTTAAGTACTGATTTAAGATAAATTTCTAATTCTTCAGTCCAAATTGACGACACTTTCCTACGCTGGTTCTTGTAACTGTCTTGTTATAAGCTTATACTTCTGAAGGAATAATATTTTTCTTTTTGCAGTTGATTGATGTTGGATATGTTAGGTCAAAACTGAGAAACTGTTCATTTCTGACAAACTCATCTTTGCTGGTTACTTTGTGCATCTGTTTTATTGCTCCCGACATGACAAGTTGCAGCTGGATTTCTTGATTTACCTGGATTCTGTTTTCACAGAATGACAGCAGAGCTGAGGTTGGAAGGGACCTCTGGAAGTTACCTGGGCCAACCCTGCTACTCAAGCAGGGCCATCTAGAGCTGGCTGTCCAGGACTGTGTCCAAATGGCTTTTGAATATTTTCAAAGGGGAGACTCCACAACCTCTCTGAGCAACCTGGACCAGTACTCAGGCACCTGCAGAGTGGGGAAAAAAAAAAAAAAAAAAGTGTTTGCTGATGTTCTGATGGATGGAGCCTTTTGTGTTTCAGTTTGTGCCTGTTGCATCTTATCCTGTCACGGGGGACCATTGAAAAGAGCCTGGCTCTGTCTTCCTTGCACCCTCATTCAGACATTGATAAGATCGCCCCCAAACCTCCTCTTCTCTAGGCTGAGCACTCCCAGCTCTCAGTGTCTCCTCATAGGAGAGGTGCTCCAGCCTCCTGATCATCTTGGTGGCCCTTTGTTGGACTCTCTCCAGTATATTTGTGTCTCTCTTGTACTGGAGTACCCAGGACTGGACTCAGTACTCCAGGTGTGGCCTCACCAGTGCTGAGTAGAGGGCATGGATCACCTCTCTTGACCTGCTGCCAATACGTTGCCTAACACAGTCCAGGATACTGCTGGACACCTTTGCCACAAGGGCATGTTGCTGACTCATGGTGCTTTTCTGCAAAGCTCTTTTACAAATAGACTGCCCACAACATTTGTTGATGCCTGGGATTATTTCTCGCAAGGTACAGAGCATTGCACTTCTTGTCCATGGAGTTCCTGTCAGCCCATTTATCTGCCCTCTTGAGGTTCCTCTGGATAGCAGCACTACCTTTTGGTGTATGCACCACTCACCCAAGTATTGTGTCATCTCCAAACTTGCTGAGGGTACGCTGCCACATGGTCTAGATCATGAATGAAGATAGTGAACAGGACTGGACCCAGTATTGACCCCTGGGGTGCACTGCTAGTTACTGGCCTCCAATTAAACTTTGTGACATAGACCACAACTCTCTGGGCACAGCCATTCTGCTAGTTTTCCGTCTATGTTATTGTGCTCTCATCCAGCCCATACTGCATCAACTTTTGATGAGGAGCTTATGGGATAATGCTGAAAGCCTTACTGAACTCAAGTAATATCCACCTCTTTCCCTTCAGCCACCTAGACAATCATTTCAGCATAGAAGGTTATCACGTTGGTCAAGCATGACTTCCTGTTGGTGAATACATGCTGAAGGTGACTCCATGTCATCTTCTTGTCCTTCATATGCCTGGATGTATTCTGGGAGATGCTCCTTCATTTTTGCTAGGGATGTGGTCAAGCAAGACCACCTAAGTTACTTGGGCTGGATTCAACTGCAAAGTGAAATCAGTGAAGTCCTTGTACCTGAACTTTTAGTTCAGCCCACTTACAGAATTTACAGAATTTCTAGGTTGGAAGAGACCTCAAGTCCAACCTCTAACCTAACACTAACAGTCCCCACTAAACCATATCCCTAAGCTCTACATCTAAACGTCTTTTAAAGACCTCCAGGGATGGTGACTCCACCACTTCCCTGGGCAGCCCGTTCCAATGTCTAACAACCCTTTCGGTAAAGAAGTTCTTCCTAAGATCCAACCTAAAGCTCCCCTGGCGCAACTTAAGGACAACTTTAGGACAAGTGACACACTTGTCCTGGTGTGCTGGTGTGGGGTATGCATCATGGGACCTTTCCTTCCCCCTCCTAAGAATCATAGAATTCTTACCATGGGGGCCAAAACCACACATTGTTTTGTCACTTGTGAGATTGGCAACAGTGAAATGGGAGAATGCCAGCCAAAAGAGGGAAGCAACGTTTTAGTGGAGTAGACAGAACTAATTGGTCTGATAATAAATTCTGTATTGTTCTCAGGCAAACACAACAGCCATTTATTACTCACCTTGCTTTTAAGTTCTCAACTCCCTCTGTGTGGTAATTTATACTTTTGCCTGGCTCATCTCATCTTGAAAAATAATACTGACAATTCACTGTAAAGCACCAGCTACATGTTTGGTAGTGATAACTCTGTATAATTTATTTAGTATTCTTAACACACACACAAAAATAAAAGTACTATAAAAAGGTACCCAACTGTTAATCTTTGTGATTTTTTGCAGACAAGTTCAGGTAGATTCAGCTGCATCAGTGAACCAAGCAGCCTACTCCCATGTCTACGACAAAGATGCATTCATCCATCCTATAAGGTCCATGTGAATGTGGTGGGGTCCTCATTTCCATGAGGACAAGAAAATGAAGGGGCAAACAGATAGCAAGAGAGGACTCCTATCCTGCCACAGTATTATTTGCCAGAACTCACTCCCCAACTTCTTACAAGACAGATAAGTGACAAAGCATTGATTCTCTTATGTATATGCCCCAGACGTCAGGTGCTGTCCCTAACAAGAAAGGTGGGGTGTGCTCTCTTGTTATATTGTCCTCTCTTCATTTGTTCCAGAAAGATATTTTAAAAATATCTGTTCAAAGAACAGGAAAACCATTTCCCCACCCGCTTCTAAGTGATGTTTCTACATTACTAAGCCAATTCAAGATCTGCCATACTAAGTGCTATTAGTCTAATGCTTGATAATAGTTCAGAGCAGCACAAGGTACTTTAATGCAAATATCATGTTGCAGGAAGTGGGGTGCTTTACAATAGCTGCTCTATTGCTGCTGAATGCAGACCATTATTTTCTTGATTAGCAAATGTAGTCTGTGCATTTTTCTTCGAATTGGTGTTTTGACTTTGTTTTTGATAGCAAATTACAATATTGTTGTGAAATATTTTTTTTTCCAAATAATTAATGCAGTTTTTAATGGTGAATTGTGGCTTTAGGGACATTCATGTGTGCACAAAAAACATAAGAATTTGGTTTTGATATAGTCACAAAGAGAAGGGAAGCAGAAAAGGTGTATTCCAGAAGATCCACAAAGAAGCTGCTATTTTACTGCATTGTTGACAGCATTGATTTTGCAATTTTATACTGCTGTTTTCTTTTTGATAATGTATAAGTATTCAAGACAGCACATAATATTTATATTAGTTGAAGTACCTATCAGTAAGTGCTGTTGTCTTTTAAAGACTGCTTAGTTGGAGTACTGTGGCATTAATCTATTCTTGATTTACCTTTCTTTGACTTGCTGGTAAGATGAACAGCGGTTGTTTGGAAGAGAGATTAAATATGTTACCTCATGAATGTTCAAAGGAGATGTTTATGGCAGCATCTTTGTTCCTGTATTGCAGGAAACAGAATGAATTCATCACACTGCCAGCCTATAACCTGACTAAATCAACACCCTTTGTAGTGCGTAGGACTTCCACATAAAGGAACCCTGAACTTTAGCCACCAAACTGTAGGACCTGTATCTTCTGAAATACTGCAGATATGATAAAATGTTGACATTTAGAAAATATGCTCTAACTGAACGCTGGTTCTTAATTATTTCATTTTACAAGTTATAAATATAAACCCATTGGGCTGAAGGCATATAGAATGTTGTTGTTAAAGTTAGCCCCCGTGAAAGCAAAAGGTGCTTTCAAATTTTCAGTGAAATTAATGGTAATTTTATTTCTCTTCAACGTTTTAAGCTTTTTCCTAATAGGTGCAGTTTGAAATAAAAATAACAATAGTGGCCCAAAACTTGACTCTGTCATTTTCATCAAAATAATTTCTGGATGTACATCTGTATATGTATATGATTGTTTATATTTTTTTTAGAACCAGATTATTTTAGTTTCAACGTGTGAAAATCCCAATTTATGGCAAGACATTGTATTGTGACAGACTCAAAAACGTCCTCTTCTCTCCTTCATTCCCCCACTGAAAAAGCCTGTTATTTTTCTGAACATAACAGGAAAATTATCGTAAGAGTGGACCACCTTTCTTGCTATTCAGACATTTTTTATTCCCTCTGATGTTTTAGGATTTGCATTGTTTCCCATTGACTTCTGAGATTGTGCATGCTCTCTCTTTCCCTTAAAAGTGTTTTTTATTCCCACTACTTCAATTTCATTACTTTCCAATATACTGCAGTATCTGGCTTTGGTAACTCACTCTTCCAAAATCAGCAATGACTTCTTCCTGGCTACTTGGCAAGGGTGAAAATTTTCAGTGCAACTTAATCTTCTAAATTAAATCTGCTTGATTTATTTATTTTTAAGGCCTTTTGTCTGCTGCTTCATCCTTTTTGCTTTGTCTGCTGCTTTGTCAGCGTGTGAACCATTAGCACCTGACTGCCCCCTAAGATTTAAGAATTTTGTCATTCTTATGTTCCCTCAGTGGTCTTCCAGTGGTTCCTGTGATACTTCTTTGTCATTGCATTTTATGATTTCTTCTTGTCTATTGAGAGTTTAGCATATTCAGAGTGATATATAAATAGTCATATTTATATATAAAGGGAAAAAAAAAAGTAATGTGTAATAGAAGGAAAGATACTGACTACAGGAATCTGAATATGGGTACATGCAATGAGATGAGATAATGAGCAAAATCCAATTTACATGGTTAGAAAATAGTTCTAAGGACAATTAAAAGCATTTAAATGTTGATCATATCTGCTTGCAAGTTTAACTGTCTTTAATAAATGCAATCTAAACATATGTTTAGATTGCACTGAGGTTAATTTAACATAACATTCTGTGAGCATTAATAAGAATCACAGAATGGTTTAGGTTGGAAGGAACCTTAAAGATCATCCAGTTCCACCCCCCTGCCATGGGCAGGGACACCTCCCATGAGACCAGGTTGCCCAAAGCCCCATCCAGCCTGGCCTTGAACACCTCCAGGGACGGGGCATCCACAGCTTCTCTGGGCAACCTGTGCCAGTGCCTCAGCACCCTCTGGGTGAAGAATTTCTTCCTCATACCTAATCTAAATCTACTTTCTTGTAGTTTAAGGTCATTACCCCTTGTCCTCTGATCATCTTCATGACGCTCCTCTGGACTCGTTCTAATAGGTCCACGTCCTTCTTTTGCCAGGGGCCCCAGAGGTGAATACAGTGCACCAGCTGGGGTCTCATGAGAGCAGAGCACAGGGGGACAATCACCTCCCTCACCCTGCTGGCCATGCTGTTTTGGTGCAGCCCAGGATATGGTTGTTTTTTTGGGCTACAGGTGCACATTGCCGACACACGGTGAGCTTCTCATCAACCAACTCCCCCAGATCCTCAGGGCTGCTCTCAATCCATTCTCTGCCCAGCCTGTATTTGGGCTTGGGATTGTCCTGACCCAGAGGCAGCACCTTGCACTTGGCCTTGTTGAATTTCAAGAGGCTCACACAGAAAGTCTGCCTTTTGTGTAAACGCAGATAAGATGGTCAAGGAAATTATTCTCAGTTTAGGACAACCAAGAACAGCTATACCGAATTATTGTAAAGCTCATAAATGTATGCTGAATTGGAGTCATATAGCAGCAGTAGCAGATATTAATGAAAGGAGTTTAGGCTATAGGACATGTATAGCGATTCTTCCTCTTGCATAATTTCATAATATTCAGTAGCTGTTGGACTTTAAGGACTTGCTAAGCTGAAGGTTTGGGATACTGTTTTACAGCATATGATGCATCTACTCTTGAATTTGTCAAATACCTTCTTAGACATTTATACTTTTGGTCTTCTAAGCAGCCTTTGTGAATACTTTAAAATCTTAATGATGTGTTATATTTAGATAAAAACACCTCTTTTTGTATGATAATCAGTTCCTTGGTTCCCTGAGTTCTTATGTTACATGAAATATCTAATAATACATTTTCTCCATGATTTTGTAGAGTCTGAAATGGATGAAAACCTAAATTGACTGCTTAGATTCTTTCTCTCTCTCCCCTCCCCCTTGGTATCGTCAGTATTTTTACATATAATGCATGTTGTCTTCTTTCATGTATCATATGCCTTCTTGAAGTTGTTAGAAACATGTAATTTAAAGGGAATATGTAGATTAATCATCAGTTTATATAGATGCTGTATATTTACAGACATCTATCTTCCAAATTTCCACTCTATTTTTATAGCACTGATAAGTAATCCTACATTCGTGCCATCAACAGTATATAACTTAACTCGTAGGCTGATGAAATACTCTCAACAGTTAACTAATAAGAATTGGAATATAGGAATTTCTGGTATGTTTGTATGCATTAGTTAGCAATGTTTGGTGACATGATTTGGTTGCCTGTACATTTGTGTGTAGGACCTTTAGGGATGCCCTTGGGTGTCCCACCTGCCTTTTTCATAGCTACTTCTCTAGGTGCTATGGTCCTTTATTGTGTCTACCAGCCCTGTGCTGTTGCCTTGGATTACCAAAGTGCATCTCAGCTGGCATTAGATAATTCTACATGAGTAACTGACCCAAGGTCTTGATTTTGGGATGGGAGAGTGAGAGAACGTGCAGGGGATTTCTGTGGTTGGTAATATTAAAGAAATGAGTAATAAAAATAAATGTTACATTTATCAAGATCAAGATTTCCAAGAGTCTTCTGCAGTAAATGCAGCAGTTGTTGCTTAGTGGCATTCCACAGCATCTGGTTACAGGTTAGTATCAGTAATGAGCAGGGAGGAAGGACAGACGTGAAGTGCAGGATTTGGGGTGGACTTTGCCCTTACTTAATCCATGTTATAATGTCATGCTAGCTAATAGGAAATAATCTGGTTGGGTGTATTTGTGCAAATGAGATTTCAGAGTCTACTGAAACCTGGAAATTCTTGCAGAATGCTGATTGTTGTTGGAGCCAGAGTTATATTATGATTTAATGGCTTTTCTGGGCTTCATTTGATGACCTGGCCTAGAAAAACATTTTGAAGTAATAAAGCGTCTGTTTGGCTCCGAACTAATGAGAGAAGCATTGCTCTTTGCATTAACTGTTCTTTAGGAAGAGTCGTGGATAGCTACTAATAAACCTTATTAAAAAGCTTAAGCATGACTGAGGGAAATAGAAAACAGAGAAACTATTCACTTCCATGTAAAGTGCGTACATCAAAAAAAAAAAAAAAAAAAAGAAAGAAAGAAAGGAAGGCAAGCTCAAGGGGTTTTTGCCTATCCACCATGTGACTTGCAGCTTGCTGCACTTCAGTTACGTTGCCTCTGAGATATGTTAAAGTGCAGCTCAGTTTAATGAAGAAGTGGGTAGGACAAATCAAGGCTAGAGACTATTTACAGCAGAGATTGGGTAAGTAAATGCAGATGTAGATAAGCGCTTACTAATATTGTGCAAATGTTTTAATATCTAGCCTGTAGCATTTTAAAAATATTCAGAGCTGATGGTTTTTGGTGGTCCTTTCTTGGTCCTTTCTTTGTTTTATTTAAGCAATAAGCAGGTGTGGGTGGTACATGCAATGCAAAGGATTTATATATGAATGATAGAGATGTAATTTTATTTTTTCAGACTTCTCCAAAAAATCACAAATAACTTCCCTTTAATTTCTTGTAGTTATTTTGTTTTAAATTCTTTGCTGTGAAAGTAACTGCTTCATCTATTTTAGTGCATTGCTCAAAATAATTTCAGTGGGAGTTAGCTGATAGTTTCTGGTGCTTTACTGTTATTTTAATTATTTTTCTACTAGTGAGGGAGAGGGGGAAACAGCTTCTACTCTCTGAACCTCCTAGGTAAAGCATTTTCAGATTTCTAGAATCTAAATCCAGACCACTGAAAACTCCTTAGCATCAACTTGCTTCAGGAATTCATCCAACTGCTCTAGTAGAAATGTAGGATTTTATGTCAGCTGTTTCCTTTTTTTTCCATGTCTTCCTATAAAGATATGTATGTGTTCCTAGACTGAGACCTTATACAGAAAGTTCGGGTTTAAATGTATATATGTGTAAAACTCTGTAAACGTAATGTCAGTATATAAGTTAGAGAAATATGCTGAAAGCTTTTGTTGTTGTTTTTAAGACTTAAAGGTTTTTGTTTGTTTGTTTTTTGTCTATAGTAATTTGAATGGATCTTGCAGTTGCTATAATGCTGTTATGAACTAGGTTTGCAATCTTAGCAAATTAGTAATTTCTAGAACATTTCTTTTACTGGTTTCAGTGCCTTCTGCTTGAGTATTTAAGCCTTAGTGCATCAAGAAAGAGCTGTGAAGGAGGCATAATCAATTTACATTGTAAAAAATTGTATTCAAGCCCAATTTGAATCTTGGGAACTGCAGAAGGAAAAGCAAACTTTTTCATTGTTGGTAGTGTATTAAAGAAAATGTTACTTTTAAGCATTCAATAACTTGTGGTCTAGGATGTTTTTTCCTTTTGCTTCATCTCACAGTTTACATTAAATACTGTTTTCTATTACAAGCTTTGCTATTTGGAATCATCAGAGTGCAAATCTTTTCCAGATAATCACTCCATTTAGGAGGCTAATATTGTGTGCTGAGAACAGAAAAGAAATGGAGGACTGGATAAGCTCTTTGAAGTCCGTACAGTCCAGGGAACACTATGAGGTAAGTTGGTAACCCTGTTGGTACAACCTGTTCTAGCACAACAGATCAAGCTACAGGACACAGAACTAGAGTAGTCCACCCTTTTCAGTATGAAAAGTGTATTTGATATCAGAATGAAGCTCCATGTTAAGAGCTTTACTAGCAGAATGAAGGCTTTTTAATGATACTTTTGTTTAGAAGTTTGGAGGGAAAGCAAACTGAGTATCCTTTTGAAAATGGTTTTCATGAACATTGCACTGTCCCCTGTAATGTGGAACCATAGGTAATTTCAGTCACTGTAGCTGTGTTCTGTACTTGCAAATTTGTCTTAACTTCTCCTTTACTAGACCGCACAGTTTAATGTGGAACATTTCTCAGGGATGCATAACTGGTACGCCTGCTCCCATGCCCGACCTACCTTCTGTAACGTGTGTAGAGAGAGCCTCTCTGGAGTCACTTCTCATGGCCTGTCTTGTGAAGGTAAAATAAACGATTTCTTCCCACTGTTTATAATGCTGTGTATAAATTACTGACAGTTTAAGGCAAGTAATGATTCTGAAAGTAATAAGTAAGGAAAAAAGCCCGAAGGTAGAAATCTGTTCACGTGAGTGGCTTTCTCTTGGAGACAGTGACTGCTAATGATATGTCTTACCCTCTTTGTGCTCTGGGTGCCTTCTTCTAACTCAGTTCAGTAAAAATGTTTCATTCTGAAGCAGCTACCAATTTGGAATGTACTTGTCTAGGTGGAAGGCTTGTAAGGAAAGACAGGATTTCTTTGATATGTACTTGAAAAATGCAGATGCATGACAAAATAGTCTTACTCATTTGCATTACTCAGAAAAAAAAAAAAAAAAAAAAGTCATACTGGTAGTTTCTGCCCCAACTCTATAAAAAATATTAACACTTTGTTCCTCACTGAGGAGAGTTTTCTTGCTTTAAAAATTGTCATTCATTGAGAGGGTGGGGATTTAAATGACTTTGCATTTGGATGGTTAAACAGATGAAATCCATCAGAAACAGAAGGGAGGCATGGCTAAAACTTCAGCATTTAGCTTATCTGGAGAAATGATCTTTTGCAAATAAATATTTGTGATAAACCTGAAGCAGCTTATGTATTTTCTAGCATGAGTTCTGTGAAAAAGCAGTGACAAGTCTGCTTGTGTTAGAATAAAGAAGAAAAATGTTATTGTGACCTTATGAATATATATGAAATTTAGAGACAAGTGTCACTTTATTGCTTATATATGAAATATTTAATTACAAAATAGCTAACTGTCCAGATAAGAGTTACTGACAGCATCCAAGACTTCAGTTCTGGATGCATGTTACCCAACTGCAAATGCATTTGTGTTATCAATGCTGTTATAATGCTGAAGGTCTGTGTATGACACAGAGAGGGTGGTTGCACACTGGAACAGGCTCCCCAGGGAAGTGGTCACTGCACCGAGCCTGACTGAATTTAAGAGGAGATTGGACTGTGCACTTAGTCACATGGTCTGAACTTTTGGATGGACCTGTGCGGTGTCAAGAGTTGGACTTGATGATCCTTAAGGGTCCCTTCCAACTCAGGATATTCTATGATAATATGATTCTATGATAATGTGGATTAAGGAAGTTCTGCAAAAGAGGCATTAACTGACCGTCCTGTATTACCCTTTTTAAAGTAGCTGATAGTACAAGTGTCAAAGAAGAGGGCAAACCCATTTCATAGAAATTAAGGTAGCTTATTTACATCCAACTTCCCTGGTATGTTTTCCACTGTGTTTAAGTCACCTGGACATTGTATTTTCAATGCCTAATATAGGCAGATGGAAGTGTTGCGTGCTAAACTAAAATGCAGTTGCATAGCCTCTGTGTTCAAATACAGTTATATTTGCTCAGGCAAAGGAGGGGAAAAGCTCTTTTCCTTCTAGGTATGGTTGCAGTGCTTCTAAGTATGTTTTTTATTTCCAAATAGTTGGTGTTAAATTTACGTGAAGGTAGTTTCCTTAATTTCCAGATTTTGACTTTGTCACCTTCCTGCATAATTTAGTAATACTAAATAATATTATAGTATTAATGCTACTTTTATCCACATCTCTGGTGCCAATTGATCTTTCACCATTTTTTTTTACAAATGACTTTTAATGGTAGACTGGATTAGCTTCCTCTGTCATAGTTTCATAAACACATATGGCCTGGATTGGTTTAAATGTAGATCTGATGATATTTATTTGCCTGTAAAGAAGTTTTCCTCCTCTTTCTCTTTAGCTACTAGCTTACATGTATTTTCTTTTTTTTTCTTCTTCTTTTTTCTTCAGTATTTTTTTAAATAAAAGGAGCACCTTAATTATGCATCTAATCTAAATCAGTTGCAGGTTGACTTTTGCACTGAAATACTCTTACTTTTTCCCCCATTCTGTAAAAAGCCACAGTAACCATCCTTAATTTCTTCATGTAAAAAGTGTACATTGGTTTGATACAAGTTCTTTCTCTGAAATTCTTATGTCACTGGGTTCGTATTTACTTGCTTCTGTCATTTGCACTTCTAATGCATTTTACCATCTATTTTTTGACTTACCCTGTGTTAGTAATATATACTGTTTTAAGAGATGATGTAGTGTAGGTATGGAGTCTTCACATTCCCCAGACATGTTCTGTTCTACTTTTTCTCATTGCAGCTTAAAAAAAAAATGTTTAAATATTCATGCCTGACATCTGAAGCCTCCAGTGCTGCTTTACTCTGGGAATCCATTTATATCTATACTAAATTCAATTATTTGTGTGGTTGTTGATCCCAAGCTTCTCTATTATCTCATGTATTAAGAAGCATGAGAGGCTTCTTCTCAGGAGGTATTGGAACTCTTCCTCCTTTCAGTGGTTTGGGTTACTGGCACACCAAGTTATCTTGAAAGTAGCTTAGAGCTTTTGTACTCTTTGTGGTCTGATTCTGGACTGCTAGCTGTAGGCAAAAATAAAAATAAATCCCTTTGCTGATATTCTGCAGCACACAATACTTTAGAAGATTACTCCTGTAATATTTTATTCTCTTAGACCTGCTGGTCTCCAATAGTACTACACAACTGTTTTTTTAGCCTGAGAGCACAAGCCTCATTTATTTTGGGAGTAAGCTGGGTGCTTTCTTTTTGGGGGCTTCTTCTCTGACAGTAACCTTTGGCAAAGGTTGACCAAATGAAATGCAGACACCCTGAGGATACTTATGTAAGTTTTGTGAAAGCTAGTGTTGGAAAAGGGGGCATGTTAATGCCTTTACTAGGGGAAGGACTATGTGTGAACTTGCATCTCTTTAGAAGCCAAAGAATCGACATGAAATGTCAGAATGAAGGCATAAATACATATCAAACCATGCTGCATTCTTTTTACTGCTCAAAAAACAGTTGACTTTTAAAAAAGTTAATTGTATGCAATTGTACTGTGCTATCCCTCCCACTGGTTTCTTCTTCTGTGTCTTCTCAAAAGATAATGTACTTTTTAAGTGTTTTTTGGTGTGTGGTGTTGATAAATGAAGATTTTCATCTAGCTAACTCTAAAGGAATGATCTCCCCTACATTTGTCCACAATCTTTAGTAGGACAGAGAAATTAAATATTTTTATCTTGCTTTGGAAATTGTCACAAGTGAGCTGAATAAAGTAAGGCTTTTATTCTTTATGCTCCTCAGATATTTCTCTTATTTGGAATTTAGCTTGCTATATGCTCAGGAATCAGCCTAAGAGGTTGTCAGGAAATATGGAGATATATTGAATATTTAGACAAAGAATCCTAAAGATCTACAGATCGCTATCTACAGAAGCTCTTTCAAAGCTCTTTAGCCTCAATTTCTCTGTATTAATACTGCATTTCTATCCAAGTTATTGACAGTGAATGCTGCCTTTTTGATTATTCTCAAAGATGTATTTCTCTATGTTGTGTTTTCATTACCATGACTGAGTCTTGATGACTGAGTATTCCTAATAAGATGGAAATTGCAGTTTAAACGAGATGCTTTCTACTGTGATGAATTGCACAGACAAAACAATGTTGAAAGAACAGTTTAGGATCATAAAGTCAAGCAATAGGAAAATATTAGGATTAAGTGCACTTTGTGCACTTGATCTTTTTTCATTACAACTACTTTTTTTTTTTTTTTTTTTTTTTGCCTTCAAAACTCTCATCCTCTTACCCATTGCCCAGGTCATTGCATATACACTTGTTGGGTAGTCATTGTCTCCAGGACTTTTGCCATCTTTTCTTCAAACACTGGAGAATGAATAGTGAGTGAAGCCACTTGGAAGAGAAAGGATGTTTGTAGTTAAATTAGACTATAATAGAAAACTGTATTCTGTTACTTTGTGTCACACTTTGCAATCCTGGGAAATTTGCAATCCTGGGAAATTATCACTTAACTGATATTTCTGATCAAATCGTAGTTACTTGTTTTCTGGTCACCTAGATTGATAATCTGGGCCTATTCTAGGCACCTAGATTCATAATCTAGGTCACCTAGATTGATAATCTGGGCCCATATCACAGAAGTGTTGAGTGTTCTTTAACTGCAGAAATCAATTGAAGCTCCATTTTTAAGAGACTGATACAAGATATGTAGTATTGAAAAACCAGGTCTTTGTTGCCTTTTTGATACCCAAAATCAGTGGACATCATTGTCCTTTATCTCTGTATGCTTCACTTATCCCTTTGTAAAAATATTTATTAAATCAAACCCACATTTGTCTGGTACAGAGAAAACAAAAGTGCATTTTTTTCAAGAATTGTCATGCTGAATACAATAATTTAAAAATAAAAATAAAAAAATACTCCAGGAAGAAATGAATATTTGTATCTAAAAAACAGTATTTAACTAGCTTTTGGTAAATGAGGCAAATACTTGTTGAAAATTACTATGAATCAGAGTACAGCACAGGTGTGTACTTGTCAAGAACCATCCATTCATGAGGCAATGAGGGTCCTCTTCTCAAAAAGAGTATTATCCAGTAACTGAAAATTTCACACATGCATATGGAACCTAAATTAAAGTTGCATGACTAACCTGATTTTGTAGTCCTTATCTTTATAATAGAAGTATTTTTAGCACTCTGAAGTATAAATTAACTTAGTTACTGGAATGAAAATACTAAAAGCTACCAAGAAACTACTGAATTTTATCCTATAAAACATAGGCATAGATTGCAAATTGGAGTGAAGTTAGGTTGCTGTTTTCATTCAAGTCACTCCATTTTCACTGTGGTATGTGTGTGATAGTATTCTTGGAAACAAAACAGCAGGTTTCCTGGAATACCCCAAGACAAATCCTTCTATATGGACAATGTAAACTCAGGGGTTGTCAGATCGGTTTCAAAACTTTGGATTTGGACTTTGAAGTTGGAACAGAACAGCCTGAGTGTCTTGTTCTTTGAAGAATACAGAAGACAGTACTCATAAAATAGGTTTCAGAGTGGTAAGGTTGGCAGGGCACTCAATGTCTTTTCCCCAGCATAGTCGTATTGATGGGTAGATAGAATGAAAGGCCTTTGAGGCAGAAGTATTTTATAGCAAAGATCTGTGTTTTGAATGCAAGAACTTATTTGATGCCATTCAGTAATGTTGACTTTTCTTCATTATAGATAATAATAGCTGCAGATTTAATCACTCTCTGACAGCAGATGTTGGTGTAACTGTGACAACTGTTTGCTAATTAAGTCGTTCTGTTGGTTGGCTTTCGGAGAGATCAACTTTATATTTCAGCTAGAAACATTTACACAGGAAATTAAAATTTAAAATAATGTTCTACAAAGAGTCTAGATTTAGATTGGCTGGTTTTCTTTTCTTTTTTCTTTTTTTTTTTTTTCCTCATTATTTAAATTTCATTGGCAAAGTAGTGGCTTAGCAACATCTGCATATTTCCAAAAGATTTCTCATATCAGACAAATTTGTGAATGGAATCCAATATCATCTGAGACAAAAGACATTAGGGGCTAGTGGTAACTAGGTTGAGATTTGACTTAAAATTTCCCTTATACCCCTCTTTTCTGTTCCATTGTGTGTTTTGATGGAAAATTCCATTTGTGTCTTAAGATCATTGTTTCTAGAAATGCTTGTTCAATGCTCAAAATAATTTGAATTGTTGTTAGATGATATTGGGGCTGCAGAGGGTGACTTACATAAAGTCTGGTTTGAGATTTGTTAAATTATATTGTGCCCACAAAGCGAACTTTAGCTGCCTCTTGCCAGAATATTGTCCATATTGTCCTGCTTGCTGCAGGCCTTCACATCCTTTTGTGGCTGAGAGGGCAGAAGGCGAATACGGGGCACAGATCTATTTGAAGGGTAGCTCAAGAGGATTTTAAAATTCAGTTATTTTTGCATGCGTTAGTCATTTGGATTTTCCTACTGCCCCTCATCCCTGATGTGTTCTATTTTGATCTACACAGCAAATACAAATGCATATCATTTGTGAGTTCAAGGCTGAATTTGATGGCATCTCTTCTCCAAAACATTCAAGTGGCAAAACTGCTTAAGGCCCAACACGTTTGAAAATGTAGCTTCTGTTTCTGTGCTTCTCTGACAGCTGAGTTTTAGATATGTGGAACCAACTTGCATTGGCAAACTCACAACAATATGATGCTGAGCTATTCTGAAAATGTGAGCATATTCTGCTAGTTGAGGAATATGGGATATTTGCACACTTTGGGTCTGTGAACACTGCTTTTTGAAATTACCAGGGGAGTTGCTGTAAAGCAGCAATACTCCTTTTTCTGTTTCCTTTTCTTTCTTTGAGCTAAACACATACTGTCACACATCTCCCAGAATACAGATAATGGCTGTCAAATGTTGCTTCCATAGTTTCTGTTCACTTTTTAAATTGATCTGGCAATGGATCAGTGGAATTAAAATGAGAAATTTATGATTCACAAGACCTTTTGTACCATGGCATAATGTTTTTAATGGTGGACAAGCGATGGGCCAAACCTTTTGATAGTTTCCTGTCAAATATTTGTTCAAAAAAGACTACCACTTCTGGTCTGCTGGCTAGTTCTCATAAACCTTTAATGATCTTTGCCAAAATAATTTATATAATGCATCCAAATAGAATGATCTCATGCACTTCCAATAACAGAAATACCCACAGTTGTATGCGTCAGTCTGCCTGGTGTAGAGTGATATAATTAGTGATCACTAATATATATAGTGATACTAATTAAATTGAACAAAATACAAATAGTTATTAGTTTGTCTGCCTGTATTAGACATCTGTGCTGATTATTACAATTAGTGCATTTTTCGTAAGTAATCCTGTAAGAAGTAAGGCTCTTCCTTACTTACTGTAACCTCTCAGAAAATACTGAAACGGCTAGTTGCCTGAATAAATATACCATCACCTAATCCTTCACTTTCTCAGCGTCTGGGAAAACCAGCACACTACAGTGTGTAAAAGAAAAAAAAAAAAAGCACTCTCCCACTACATCCTGTAAATTTAAACCAGATATCTGAGTTGTGTCACTGTAGGAATAGAAAATGCAAAAGCATAAAGGCGTATTAGAGGTACCTTCGTACATTTCATTGCACCTGAAAAATGGGGACTGATGTGAATCTGAGGACACAGTTAACTACAGCTAAGGAAACAAAACATGGTATTTCTCAGCTGCTGAGTTTTCTAACCTTTTTTTCTAGCAGATGCTCTTAGCCTGGCTAATCACTCATCTGTAAGGTTGCAGAGATACTCAAGCCCTGAAGGTCTGTAAATGCTGAACTCTTTCAAAGAGTGTATGAAAAACTGCATAGGCTGCATACAGGATCCGTTGCCCCTAAATCCAGTTTGGTGGTTGTAAACTGGAGTGATTATAAACTAAATTTTATTTTATCTAGTTTGTGTCAGATATGATGTGCAACACTAAATGACATGTGCTTGGCTGTTTTATGGAATATATTTATTTTTCTAGATATGTATCACTGAAATACAACAAATAACAGTTTACATGTTTATGTGTGTATTGCAGTGTGTAAGTTTAAAGCACATAAAAGATGTGCTGTCAGAGCAACAAATAACTGCAAATGGACTACATTAGCCTCCATTGGAAAAGATATCATTGAAGATGAAGATGGTGTAAGTACTACTGTTATTTACAGTACTTTCCAACAGCTGTTTCTTCTTAATGGAAAAAAATGGCTAAGCATAGAAATGTTGTCATGAGACCCGTGGAAGTTAATGGTATGTATTCCTGAATGCTTTTCAAAGATTAACAAAACGTATTTAAAACAAAAAGTTGTATTTCTATCTTACAAGACAAGTTTAGTATCTGTGGGCTCTTGATTGCCCCTGTGGTACAAAATTTTAAAGACCACATGCAGAGAAACTCTGAAGCTGGAGAATTGTTCCAAGAATTTCTGATTGCTCGTATGCAAAAGTAGTATTTTACACCATTACGGGGCTCTTTTGACAATCTATTTTGTGTCCTCCTTATTGATAGCTATTCCCTATAAATTATTACAGTGAGTGCACTGAGAAAAGCTTTGTACTCAATTTAGGGACTGCTTATAGAGCTGTGACGTATCAGTCGTGGATGACTGAGGTGATACATAAAGGCACAAATATACTCTGCTGTCCTGCCCATTCTGAGCTTTAGTTATTTTGATTGGTCTATATTGATAGCAGTTGCCTTGCAAGATTCACTGTCATTCATGCTAGTTTGCTGTACCTGCTTTTTTGATGAGAGGGAAGAGCTATGGGATGCAGTTAAAATCTACCTGTAATTGAGACACAAAAACCTGTAATTTCTATTTCTGAGTATTTAACTTTTATGACTACTTCTTCACAGATAGCTATGCCTCACCAGTGGTTAGAGGGTAATTTGCCTGTCAGTGCCAAATGTGCAGTCTGTGACAAGACCTGTGGCAGTGTTTTACGCCTGCAAGATTGGAAGTGCCTTTGGTGTAAAGCTATGGTAGGTGCCATGAACCACATCCAAGTGCCTAAGATTCTGCCAGCTTTATACCTTGCCATTTTTTTTTCTTTTTCATTTCATAACCTTGCTTTTGGATTAAGTAGGAGTGGGCAGCTTGTGCAAACTCAGGTCTCTCTAACGTTCATCATTTCTCATGACTGTCGTACTTGCTTTGTTTAATTTTTAATACCCCCACAGATGCAGCTTTTCTTTAAAAGGTGTTGACATCCAGCGTGGTTTCTCTGCCTTCTCCTAACTGATAACTGAAGATTCTGCTGCCTGTTCTATATGTTTGATAATTATATGTTAACTTTCATGTCTCTTTTATAATGGATAATTTGCATTCATCTTTAAAAATATTACTGCAGGACTCGTGAAGTTCTCTTCTTCAGTATGGTCTGTAGGTTGCTCATTGAAATTCTGTAATGCAAAATTGCTCTTTCCCCAAAATATATTTTATTCTTTATTTTTTTAGCTTGTCTAAAAAGAATACTAGAGTATATGTTAGTGTACATATGCTGGAGTATAGAAGTGGAAAGCCAGCAGACTTTTTATTGTTGAGGCTTTCAGCATATAGATGTCTAAATCTCTGTGTGTAGGCAGCGGGAAATTATTAACATCTCCATCTTGAATTTCAAATCCAGGTGATTTGAAATTTAGGTGAAGTGCAGCACCCTCTGCATGTGTCTGGTTTTCTAGTAACTATGGAAGAGGCTAATACAACACACATTTTATGGTATACTAGCTATACCTTCAGCTGATCTGTCTAGCTTGATAGGTACGCTAGTTTTTCTGCAATAGATCTTCCAGAGTATCCAGGTGGACTGGGCAAGTCCAAGTCCAGAGCTGTAGCTTTGCCTGTGTACAGGGTGCCTTCTCCCCTCAGCACAGATGGTGGCTGCTGGGAATTTGGTCATACCTTGCTAGGGGATGGAGGTAAGTGATTCCCTTGAAAGTACAATTCACACCTGCTATAGGGGTAGCCAAAGAGGAAGTTCTCCAGACTTAGATCTAGTGGAACGAGTAACCAGCCTCTGTGGTTGAATGCTCATATGTTTTTGTGCAGTTCCACTCTTCAGTCTACACCTAAATGTTTTATGTGTTATTATTACATAGATGTTGTGTAAGTTATAGTTTCACCCAGAAATTCCACTGTAGGATAGGGAAATAATTTTTTCTTTCTTTTTTAGGTTCACACTGCCTGTAAAGATCTGTATCCTCGTAAATGTCCACTCGGCCAATGTAAGGTATCGATCATACCTCCAACAGCACTAAACAGTATAGACTCTGATGGTACGTAGTATTGTAGTGTGTTCAGTGGTAGCTCTGGCCTTGCAGTGTCTATATGTATAACTAAACAAGCCTAAAATCCCTCAGCTGAACAGGCAACTGCATTCTTCAAATTTATAGAATAGTAGAATTTTCCATATAGCTTTTTAGAGGATAATTTAACCAATAAGATTTAAAAATTGCTTTTGAAAGTTACCCCACCAGATTTTTTTTTCTATTTTTATTTATGACTCTTGGAAACTTTTCAACTGAATGATGGGAGTCTTTAGACAAAGTGGTCTGATGCCTGCCTGACATGCATCACTTGCAGAATGAGCTCTCAAATTCTGGATAACTTTGCTTTATGCTAAATGCTGGCTAAAGTAAGCTAGCTGAATGGCTCAGATCCAAAAGCTGTCTTACCAGGCTAAACAGCAGAATTGGTTACACAGTCTCTCTGAATTTCTTTTAAATATAAGCTGTGTAAGAATCCTGCAACACACTGATAAAGAAACACAGAAAATGTTCACAACTCAGACATGTTCTTTTGTGGCTCAGGATAGAGATACATGAGCAGTGGGAGACTGTATCTGAAGACAGGGAGTGGAATTAATATGGACTATCATGAAATCTAACAGCTTTCTTTTTATAGTTCCTGTTGATGACAAACGTAGACCAACAACTTTAATACAGTTTAATGACTTTTATTGTATGAAGTTAATAACAATCATAGTTTATACTGGATATATTTAGTCTTTCTATTTACTTGCTCTTTGGTGTCTCAGACCAGAGCATCATGCTGCTATCTGTCATTCATGCTAAGATTGTTTCATATGTGAAATTATTTTTTCTCACACTTGAATAAATTAAATAAACCATATTTTAAATTATGCATTATTATAATGTGGTATTATAGTAGCATGCTTTAAAGCCAATTTTTATATGTAGCTTTATTATTTGTTCTAGGCAATAAAAATGGTATAGTTATTTTAATATTGCCTGAGGGAAATGTCAACACCTATACCTATGATGTCAGGTTTTGATGAGAAAGCACTAATTCCATCAAGTGATAATGTTACTGACAGCAGTGTCCATTAGTGCTATTTACTGAGGGCCTTATAGAGGAGCCTGCTATAATCAGTTAAGTCCTTCATTGATGTTAATGAGCTTTGGATCACAACTGAAGGTCTGTTGTTTAATAATTCTATTATATTCAATAGTATAACTTCAGCCTGAAAAAAAAAAAAAAAAAAACTCATGTAAAGAGCAACTGAGTATGATAACTTATTCTTAGAAAGTTCAGATTTTGATAAGCAAGTTCAACCCAGTAAGGTTAAAGAAAAAATCAGATTAAAAAACAAACATTTCCAACTGAAATTTGTATTTAATTATGTGATAATCTGTGAAGAAGAGATTTGAGCAGTATTCTAAAAAGCTAACCGTGTTCACTGTAGAAAAACAATAAAGCTATTGTCTTCAGGATTTTACTAAATCTAGGCACTGAAAATACTTGAGAGAAAAAATGAACTGGTAAATTTTGAGCAATTATGTTTTCCCTGAAGGGCTACTTTTCAGTTTAGTGTTTATGTAATGCATGATAAGATGTACTCCTTTTGTCTTTCATTCCTTTCTTCCTCTTTCCCATGATTTCTTTTTGTGTTGTTCATATTAGAAAGCCTTATTTATTTCATTCTTTCTAACTATGTTCACAGGTTTCTGGAAAGCCACATGCCCGCCATCCTGTGCCAGTCCTCTTTTAGTTTTTGTTAACTCAAAGAGTGGAGACAATCAGGGAGTAAAGTTTCTTCGTCGATTCAAACAGTCGTTAAATCCAGCTCAGGTGTTCGATTTAATGAATGGAGGACCTCACTTAGGGTAATGACCTCGGAAATCTTGAGCAATCCTTTCTGCAAGGGAATATAGTGCAAAGGATAGCAATGTGTTGTCCCCTCATTGTTATAATTCTGTCACCAATATCTTCCTACTTAAATTTGGAATAGATAATAGAGTCTTAGTATAAATTCTGGTGGTTGAAGGGATTGCAGGATAACATTTTTGTTTTAGAAAAACTCATCTGCAATGGGTGATCATGAATACACCTAAACTTGTTTCATTGTAGAGCTATGTTCAGAGTATGATGTAGGCAGCATATGTGAGTGGTCATGAAGTTGAGCATCTCACAAAATTTGGAGTAAGACCAAAATTAATCAGGCATTCTACAAAATCTAAAAGTAGATCATTGGAGGGAGAGGGGTAAAATTTGCAGAGTGGTGGCTACAACCCAATCATCTTTGCACACTAATGAAGACTAAATTCATGCACATTTTTCTGTTACCTAACTTAATTCCACTCAGATGTAGCCTTATGGTTAAGTGGCCTATTAATATCAGCAACGTCAACTGAAAACACAATTTTTGGTAATCTTTTGGATGCAGAATTATGCTTGCATGATAAAAAATAAGACATAGTAAAAGAAAACAATAAGTTAAAACAGTGGGCACATACAGGGGAATACAGTTGTAGGTTTTTAGTTAGTACTTTAGTTAGTACTGTGTTACAGAAATGTATTAATTCTAAGTTGTAATATTCTTTTCATTATAATCCATTATGATTTAAATCTGAGATTAATCTAAGTCCCTTTCAGCTAACATTTTGTACATGTAATTATAATGACATAAAAGTAAGGAAAGCTTGTCTTGTCTGGAGAGAATTTTTGAGAGACAATCTGGAAAATATGCCTGTTTGAAAGTTCTCTTGCTTCATATAGTTTTATCTGAAATCAGTATGATTCAAGAAATTCACTTAGGAATTGCACAGTAATTATAGGTCATATGGTTGCTTTTAAATATTTTTCCTCAATCAATTTCCAAAGAGAGGTCCTTAGCAGTTATTTATCAGATAGAATGATGTCTTCTCTTTTCTAGTTGACCTAAAAAACACAGTTGAGAGAGTATATTTGTAGGGGGGTTTCTCCCTTTTCTCAGGAGTAGTAGAAATTCTGGAATCTATATTTTTTCCTCAAATATCTGCATCTTTTGTTCTGAATAGGTATCTACCTATTGTGTACAAGTGACATTATTTTATTTAGGAAAATCTGGATGCTTCAAAAATTTGTGATCTTTAATATGTTGCTTTTTAGAAACAGTTCTGAGGTTATACATATTCTGGAAAATAACATGCATTAAAATAAA
Organism: Heteronetta atricapilla; assembly: GCA_011075105.1. Lineage (NCBI taxonomy): Eukaryota > Metazoa > Chordata > Aves > Anseriformes > Anatidae > Heteronetta > Heteronetta atricapilla. The sequence continues at coordinate 175,633,678 of CM021731.1, forward strand.
CATCTTTATTTTTGTTATTTTAAAAGTAAACACTTTCAAATTCTTTATTATTATTTACTTATTTAAGTTTAATTCCCTGTTTTTACCTCTTGGCTGTTTCTTCATATCTCATTCCCCTTTTCTCTGTGTCTCACCTTTCTGCTTGTTCTGTCTTTCTTGTCCTCCTTTTCTGTACTGGTGGAGAGTGTTGCATATTGTAGAACAGAATGAGGAGCCATAGGAAGTGAGAGCAGGATACTGCTTAAAGGATCTAATATGAAATATGGTATTATTTGTTTTACATTGTTGTCATCACCTTGTGTGTAATAATTGCCTCGAATTGTCCTTGCATTTTGTTAGTCACAAGTTGGCAAAAGCCCACCTGTATTGTGAAGCACATCCTGTTGTCGTGTCATAACCTTTTCTTCTGAAAAATTCTTGGTGGTGCCTTGTGCTTCTGACCTAAGTGGGAAGCACAGAGCAATTGTCATTTCAAAGCTTAGAAAAATTTTGAATAATAATAATAAAATCCTGAAAACAATATCAAGGGAATTTTTTAAAGTAAAACTCTGCATGTTATTTATCAGAAATGTCAGTAGAAGTGGAACATACAGTGATAGATGAGATGCAGATGTGTTTATTACAGTAGTTGTAGTAGTATCCACATACCTCAGAACAATACAAGACTCAACATAAAGGCCTATTTTCATTTAATGGTTGCTCATTAGTATAATTGGTCTGTTGGTAACAAACATAGCTGATTCTAACAGGCCACATTTTCTCTCTAGTTTGCGGTTATTTCAGAAGTTCGACAACTTCCGGATTCTTGTATGTGGTGGAGATGGAAGCGTGGGTTGGGTGTTGTCAGAAATTGATAAACTCAGCTTGCACAAACAGGCAAGTGTGTCTACTTATTTCCTTCACTAAACTCACTATACTTTTGTATGTCTAATCTTCCTTAAGTTGGTTTATTCTCATGTTTATATGGACCAAACACAGCAGTTCTGTTAAATGAAAATTTTCTGGGAAGTAAACAGGGTAAGTTTTACCTAGATTACACATTTTGATTTACAGGCTTTAACTCACATTAGTTGCTTGAAAGAACAAGCATTTACAATATTTTACACTTTTTCTTTCTAGTTTTCAATAGTAGATTTGCTCCTGTGTTGTGTTTCAGTGTCAGTTAGGAGTGTTACCCCTTGGTACTGGAAATGACCTTGCTCGTGTCCTTGGTTGGGGAGGATCCTGTGATGATGATACACAACTTCCTCAGATTTTGGAGAAATTGGAACGAGCCAGCACAAAAATGTTAGACAGGTAAACTGAAATGTATATATATAAATGTATATAAATGTGCATACACCTGATTTACCATGAGATTCAAATTACATTTTTTTTGGTTTTCTGATGGCCTAAATCCATCTTAATGGGTGGAAACTTAATCACAGAAGCACAGAATGGTTAAGGTCAGAAGGGACCTCTGGAGGTCTTCTGATCCTCCTAGTCAACTGCTCAAGCAGGGGCATCTAGGTTGCCCAGGACCACGCTGAAAAGTTCATGTCTGTATGACAGGACAGATACTAATGATGAGAGACATAGAAATAGTTATTGGGAGAGATCAGTGTCCGTTTCAAACCGAAGAGTCTCTAGAGTGTTTTGCCCAAAGATGAACAAAAGGAGATTTTTAATTTTTTTTTTTTTTTTTAATAGCTGATGAAGCTGCATAACTGTCTGTTAGTAGAAGTTGTAAGTATTAAGAAATTGCATAGATTCAAAACCATTATGGGCAGTTTTACAGGCTTCTAGCATGATATTAAACATTATTAAAGGTAGCATCTTTATTTTGGAAATACCTGAGCTTTGTTTCCTTGGGTGTGAGGACCATTCACATGATGTCCCTTCATTCTAGTATGCCCGAGGCATTAGCAGCTGTAGACAAGAAGCTGGGCAAAGTGGATCTTTGGCTTGATCCAGTACTGCTATTTCAATTTGTTGTGGCATTTTTTTAGTCAAAAAAAAGTGATCTTCCCACTCCTGATTTTGTATGGTAATTGCAGGCTATCTGTTTCCATCTATAAAACAAAGGAACAATCCTGATTTTAAAAAAGGTCTGAGAAGCTGGTGGTCATGTCATTCTAATGGATATGTAATGCTCTGCTTTTGGGATGAGTACACATACGTGTGTGCTGGTATCTTTTGCTCAGTTACTTTCCTGCGTGGCTATTTCTGTTCTTATTCTAGTTACAAAAAACTTGAGTCATATCAAATGATTGCTTACTTATTTATTTTTAATTAAATAGAGAATTGAGTAATTTTTTATTTTAAGCAGTTCTGCAGGCTATTAGATCATTTTACAGCAAAATATATAAAGTCCTTGTAACTGATCTTTAGAAATAATCGTTGGCCTGGGCATTTTGGAATATACATAGATTAAGTCATGTTTGTCTTCTTCTGTACTGAAAAGTGTTTAGTGTCATTCTTTTTTTGCTCTAACATCAGTAGACTGGTTTCCAAGGCCATCTGCAGTGATTTCATTTTTTTCAGCATGCTTAGAAGGATGTTAATATTAGTAGTTTCATACTACCCATGCTGTAGAGTACTTTACCAGGGGAAAAAGTACCTATGTCAATGAAAATACTTCACCATGTGCTTTGTTCTCATGCCTTCACCCCATAGTTGAGACGAAAAGCTGATGATAAGTTAGAGCTTTTTCTGCAGGAGCCATATATATTTTCATTTGACTTCCATGGTTATTTTGCATGATTTCTTTCATAACACAAATGTTTTCCTGGAGTCTCCATTAGCTTTATTGGATGTCCCATGATTTCTTCACAAATAAGATTTATTATCAAATCACTAACAAAAAATAAAAGTAATAAATTGTCATTGGTTTTAAATATTTCACCCATATTCATTTAGCTTATAACTAAAATATAAGTTTTTGTTTGTTTGTTTGTTTAAGAAGTTATTCTGTGGTGTAACAATGAATTTGCTTTTTGTTGATATGTTGGAGAAAAGTTAACACTCTAATAATCTGGAAACATAAAAGCTGTTATGTTCCTTTTAGGTGGAGTATAATGTCATACGAACTGAAATTACCAGCAAAGCCTTCTATTCCTTCAGTCACTGCAGAAGAGGAGTCAGAGGAATGCCAGGTGAAGTTTTACTTTTATTATTATTTTTTCCTTTGTGTACTTAACTTTGAGCTGCTAGGATGAAAATATTTGAAATGTAATTGAAGTACTTGCGTAAGAGATAGAAACAGATATTTACTGATCTGCTAACTCAACTGACTTCGTATCTCTTCCCTGCACGTGTATCAAATAATTAGGGTTTCTAGTTCTGTATTATTTATGAAAAAAGAACAAAGCCACAGAGTCTTCAGCAGAGCAGTAAAAAAAAAAAAAAAATTAAAAAAATCCTGTAGTCATGTACTGAAAAAGCAAAATGTTTTCTACTTACCTTGAATTTGGAATAAGCTTTGAGAAAAACATTTTGAAGGCAGTGATTGTTATTCTGAGAGAAAGAAACTGTTGTGAGAAAGAAAGAGTTTATACAAGTGAGTTAGATCAGGTGATACCACCTAATGTTCCCTTTGTTCTTTTGGAGAGCTTGAAATCCTGTGTGACCTCAAAGAAAAGCTTAGTATATCTTTAAAACTAGATTTGTGTTTGTACTATCTGATGAGTATTCGATTTTGAGAGAAAGCAAGATGCTTTAATCAAATTAATTGGCATAGAAAGACTGATTAAAAATGACAAAATAATATATTCCTGAGAAATTCAATGCATATCAACTTTAGCTCAAAAGTACTTGAGAAGCAATAATTAATCAGCAGGTTCATGAATAATTTAATGATTCAGGCTGTTTTAATTGGCAGGGAGGTTATAACCTTTGACAGCTTGCTGGATATAGAGATGCAAAAAGACAGGTTCCACTGGCTGTGATTCTAATGTGGTTGTTGGTTGTTTCCAGTGTCAGCAATGTGGATTTGAGGCTTTATCTTCTCTAGTGTTGCAACACTCTTAACATTTACAAGTGTATCTTTTTAAGGTATAAAAAAAAGAAAAAAAATGCATGTTCTCATTTGTTCCGGCTTTGAAATTATGTTTAGCCCCTCCTGAAAATAGAAGTAAATGGTTACCCAAAACCTCTTGTTGGAAAATTGGTTCTGCAATCTATTACTCTGAGTTGGAGAAAGCTGTTTTCTTTTGAACACCCTGTTTGTTTTCTATTTTAACATTTTTTGCATAAATTATTGATTTGTGATATTTAAGAAAATAATGATTAACCTTACAGTATGTAATGTATTAAAATGTGGTTCAAAAAGCAAATAAAAATATACATCCAGTGCTTTTCCTTCTCTTTCTTTGAGTTTCAAGAGAATTCTTTCACTTGTTTTGGTACAGAAGACTACTGTTCTTTGAACATCAGTATGTTCATTCTTAGAGATTAGGTGTTTAGGTATTGTTTTTCTCCCTTGATTGTACAACTAAGGCTGGTTTTCAGGAGGAAAAAAAAAAGTTTGATATATCTGCCTGGTAAATACAAAAAAAGAGATGTATATCTATGCATATCAAGGGAAGAACACACTATGAGATTTTAAGAGATTCTTAAAGGAAGCCATCAAAAGGTTTCAGAGCTGCAGTTATTTTTAGCTTTAACTCTGGAATGTGGTTGGAATTTTCTCTTAAAAATGAGATCTGGATCCATGCCTATTTTGAGGCAGGATATAGTGTGTTAGGAAGTGATTCTGATCCATTCTGAATCTTTTCTTCAGCATTACAGAACTTATAATTCTTGTGGGTGAGAAGAAAAATGCACAGATTTTGTTCTCTCAAACAGTTAAAAAAAAAATTAAGTATTAACCATTAAAGGATTGTCTTTGATAACATCAAAGACTTTGAGCCTTTGTCAGAAGGGCTGGGGAGTAAGTTACTATTTGACAGTAAAAAGAAAATTAAAGAGTATAACCACAGATATTTGACTTCTTCTTAGACAAGTTGCTTAGTTTCCGGGAAAAATTGCTTGTTTTGGAAAAAAGGGGAATTAAATTATAATAATATAAATCTGAAAAGAAGGTAGATTGTTTCTATCTCATGGGCTATTTTTAGCCTAGAAATAAATTACTTTTTCATCTACAGGAGAAAAAGAGTTGTCAATCAAGTTATCAGATACAGTGTTATTTTGAATATTAAAAAACTGGTATATAAAATATAGTATGCAGATAGGAGCAGCACTGCCAGCTGCTTGCCCTTGCTGTAGTTATGCCATGGAAATCCTGCTATTTTTGGAGGTGTTTTAACTCACTGGTTGGTGTTAAAATGCTGAAAAGTGTGGAAATGGAAATCTTCTTTGCTCTCTGTTTTCAGATATCTGCTTATGAGGATTCAGTTGCTGCTCATCTTGCAAAAATTCTCAATTCTGATCAGCACTCAGTTGTCATATCATCTGCCAAGTGAGTTGGTTGTTATAATGTACAATGTATGGGATAAATCCCTGTGAAACATTACAGCCATAATAACCTTCTGTTTAAGCCCAATTTTCTCATGGTTGGCCCAGCTGGTTTGGCTTAATATATGTTGATTTATATGCTTTTGAGTGGATGTTTTCTTTGCAAAAGTTTTATATGGTATAATTGTAATGGATATCTTAATACTAAACATGTTAGTGTTTTTTAAAAAATCAAATTATCTGAAGTTATTTTAATACACTCAAAATCAGCATGCAGCTTAAATATGAAACTGTTTATATATAAATATAGGTATGTGACAAATACAGGTATGTGACCTGCTTCATGTTACTTTTTTTTTTTTCCGTTTTGTTTTATGCATATCTGTATAATTAAGAGAACAAACAGCTTCACCATTGAGAAGCAGAATTTCAATTTGGTAGCTTTGTAGCTGTCTGTATCAATTCAATAAACAGTGGTCTCAGACAACAGGGTGTTTTTTTTCTGCAAGCTGAAACACTTAAAAATTAGAGAGAATGGCTCTACAAATCATGGATATCATCTGAAATCAAAAGTATTCTGTGTATACTTCCTCCTCGAATCTTCAAAATACATCTGCTGTTACATCTTTTTTTTTCTTCTGCTTAAGTTAATAAAATTTTATTAAGTTAATTAAGCTAATAAATTTTAATTTAAAAATCATACATGGTGCATGTTGAAAATTAAACTGCAGAATTTTATTATTGCTCCAAATTCTAAACTGTCTGTATCTTGTTAACTCTCACTATTTAGATTATGTAAAGTAAATTTCAACCAAATGAACAGTACTAACCAATTATCCACACTGTTAGTAAGGTTGCTGTCTGTCTGCAGTGTGGGTAATAAGAACCAAGTCTGTCTCTGATTTACACAATGAAAATTCATTTCAGCCCCTATAGTTTATGTAGACATGCCTCAGGGTCAGCTGTGGTTCACCAGTACGAGCTAGGCAAGAGGATGTGTGTGGCCATACGTTTTCATCTCAGAAGTGCTCCCTTAAAGTCATTAGATTTTCTCCATGGATACTAGGCTTCATCTTCACGTGGGAGTTTGCAAGACTGTTTGAAGTTAATAAAAGTGAATGCAAGTTTACTAACTATGCTGGTATGGAAGGTTTACAAGCATGGGAATTGATAATATTAGTCATGCTCATTTCAGTTCTTAGAAATAGGAGACTAACTTAAATACAATGTGTGCAAAGGCTTAAATAAAAAGGGAGACATTTTTCATTTTATCACTTTGATTTTGCAACCTCTGGAGAAGAGTATAATTTGCTTTACAAGTATGAAAACAGTTCAAAACATGAATGGTGTGTAACTGTGTGCATATAAATCAATTGCTATAAGAATTTAGTATTCAAAACATATTTATTTTATTCCATGTGGTTTCTCTCCTCTCCTATTATTGCCAAGAATATTATGTGAAACCGTAAAGGACTTTGTTGCCAAAATAGGGAAGACTTACGAAAAACCAATGGAAAATGCAGATGAAGCTGATGCCATGGCCATTAAAGTAAGACTATGACTATTCTCAGGGTTAAAGGTGTGGGGGTTTTGTTTGCTTGTTTTTGTTGGCTTTGTTTTTGTTTCCTGTTGGTGTTTAATTTTTAAATGGCTTCAGGATATGCAGCTTGACTTACATTTCAGCCAGTGACTGTAAAAATATTCTCTTACTGCATAGAACTGTTATTTCCAAACCATATCTGCAATGTAAGATCTCTATAAATTCTATTTACTTTTTTTTTTTTTGCCTTCATAAAACACACAGTAACATATATAGAGAAAAATGGAAATATTTTGCATTAGGAATCTTACTTTTTGTCTGAAGGCGAATAAGTTACCTACAGAAAAACAGTGGACTAAGAGTATGCTGGGAGGATGAAGGGAAGAGAAATTACAATGTTAAAAATAACAGATTAAGATGCAAATTGTAGAGGTCATGTTGCAAAAACACTGAAAAAGACAGTAGGAATCTGATTTGAGGCACAAAGCTTATAAGAGCTGAAAAGAAAAGAAAAAACCAAAATCACTAATAATTCCAGAGTCTGGAAATGTAATTGCCAAATGGCAATTACTTCATGATTTCATGTTTCTGTACTATTCAGTGTATGATTTAGAAAATTTATCTTCTTTTTCACTGTTCCAAGATAAACCAGTATTGGTTTCCTTTCTTTTAAGCACAGCAAATTCCATCTTTTCTCATTTCTTTTACAGAGAGTTACTACTTGATGAGGGGTAGAGATGTTTGACAGTGTTTGCTTAGTGCCAATTCACTTTCTTAAAAGTGCAGGTGTGTAGCAGAAAAAAATAAAATAGTATGTATTCTCAGTCTAACTGCTGGACATGTGCCCATTGTTTGTCCACATTTGGGAACTGAACATCCATAATTTGTTATATTGCTTGGTATGGACAAATCTGTGGTAGTTCTGTCTGTAGTGTTGGCCATCTAAAGAGGAGTATAATCTAATTCGCATCCTAATTAAGAGGGTTGAGTTTAAGATTAGGAGGCTAAGTTTAGCACAATGTGTTATTTTAGTCAGAGTGCAGCTTTTGTGGTTACAATTGCTGCAAACTGGCTGGGTGTTGCAGGGTCTGTCTACAAAAAATCATGCAAACTGACTCATAATTTGATATACAAAATGTTGAACCTGAGTCTGGATTTTACACAATTACGTAGACATGTAGCTGCAACTTTAAATTATACCACATGAAGAATTTAGAACCGTCCCTATAACATGGTACTTAATTTCCTCAGAATGTTGATGTTCACTGCTATTTGGTGTATGTATGTTCTCTTCCACTTTGTCTTAGTGTTCAGAGTTAAATGAGAAGCTAGACCTGTTGCTCCAAGCTCTTCACACAGAAGCCCAGGCTGCTCCTATTCTCCCAGGCATCACTGCCCACATTGTGGAAGAAGAAGGAGAGGAGTTTTCAAGTGAGGAATCCTTGTCTGAAAGTAAAGAGCAATTAGCAGAGTGCGTTGCAAAGTCTTCCGCCCAGAAACTCTTCAAACCAAGAGAACAGTTAATGCTCCGGGCAAATAGCTTGAAGAAGGCTGTGAGGCAGATCATTGAACAAGCAGAAAAAGGTGCCCATTCATCTTTACTGATTATGATGCTTTTTCCTCTCCTCCCCTTCCCTCCATTAATTTTAATAATTAAACTTGATTTCTGAATTCTTACATCAATAAAATCATATGCCTATTACAAGCTGCAAAGACAAGAAATGTGTTTTGTTTTAGATGCTGATGACAATCTGTATATATGATTACATATTTGTGCATGTGTGTGCCCATATACAAGTGTGCTTCTTTGGTAACTATTATTCTCCACAGAATGAAAATTTCTGGCAGAAAAACATCAATAGGCAAAGGCAATTACTAGAATCTTTTTCACTGAAATGGCAATAGAACCATATTTTTTAATATTTAAAACTTAAAGCTATGGAAAAAAAGAAGCTCATATAACATTTATTCAGATTTTCATTAAAGATCATTAACCTTTCTGTCATATATATATATATATATATATATTTTTTTTTAATAAGCAGTTGTGGATGAGCAGAATGCTCATAGTGAAGAACAAGTGAACCAGTCCCCTGTAGAATATAGCAAAGAATTGGATGAATCCAAAGAAGAGGAGAAAGATGAAGATACAAAGGAATATGAGTCCCAGTCAAGTGAGTAAATTAGAAATAAAATCATTTTAAATTATGTAGTCTTCCTATGAAACCAGCATAGTTGGTTGCATAATTAAAACCACTTTGATTATTTCTATTGTTTTTATATCACTTTCTGAAAAATATCTTCTGTGTGTATAAAATGTTTCTGGCTGTTGGAAAGCCTTGCATTGCAAGCAGTAGGAGAATGGAACTTGTGTGAAAGCTTACAGCTGTGATTGTCCTTTCTAATTAGTCTGAGAGAATATTTTTCCATGAATATACTATTTGCCAAATACTGGCATGTTGTTACACTGGAAGCTAGTCACAAACTTTTAGATTTGGATAAATAACAGTTGAAGGAAAAATGCCAGAGAAGATGAACACTCTTTTGGAACACATTTGCAAAGCTGAAAAGGTTACTTGCTGGGGAGAGAGGTGCCTGCATTTAATCCAGCAGTTGTACTCGTCTTTCTATATGAACCTGAGAAACGACTAGAACCTATAGAAGAGTGGCAATAGCATGTCTCAGTCACAGGCATTTTAGGGCATATTACAGGAATTTCTGTCAGTCGTTTCTGTTGAAAGTGCTTCAAATTGTGCAAAACTGACATACTTACTCATTGTACTGACAACAAAACTGCGATTCTCAGCTGGGAACTTACCTTGAAACAGAGTTTTTTTGGAACTGAGAGAATGCATATTTTTAAGCATTTTCATTTTATATGAAGTAGAACAGCTTAAAGCAGGAAAGAATATAATAGAAACATGGAAGCTTCCTGAGAAGTGGAAGTATGAGGGTCATTCCCTCTAGTTGTCTAATCCAAAGCAGAGATATGAAACCAAGTCTTTAACGTTCTTGGTGGGTCCAAACTTCTGGCTCATCTGGCAGGTAATATTACCATCACTACCGCTTCTACATTCATCTTTTGCTCACGGTTGAACCATTAAAAATAACAGTAGAGTTTCTTCATTCATTCGGTTTCAATTAGATTTTTTTTTTTTTAAAAAAAAAAAAAAGATAGCATGGAACACTGTTCCTGTTGTGTTTGTTGAGCAGCTCCAGGCACCAAGGCTGGGATGGTTATGGATGTTAAAAGGTAGTCTAAATTATAACAAGTGAAAAATTTAATTTCATTTTTATTAAACGACTTATTACTGTCTGGATCCTCCTTCAGAGGAGCAGACGTAAATAGTTCAGCAATACCCATTACAAAATACTTACAGAAATTAACTAAGTTAAGTCATTTAGAAATGGACTGGCCAAAGAATCAGGAAAATGAAGAAAAATAGCCCGATCTTAACAATCTTGCTAGGTAGCCTCTGCTATCATCTTCAAGTATCCTACACTTTTTCAGCTTTCACAGCTTCTTCTATAGGCAGAGGACCACTGTCAAAGAAAGGCTTTTACAAGTCCCTCAATGGAAAAGGGAAGACTAGGAAATGTGGGCCCTCTCCTGAAGGAAACAGAGGACCTGGCTATCCAAGACAGTGAAAAGGCTGAGACACTGAATCCCTTCTTAGCCTCAGCCTTTACCAGCAAGACTGGCCTTTAGGAATCATAGGTCCCAGAGGCCTGGCTGAAAGGCTGGGGCAAGGAAGATGTGGCTTGGGTGGAAGAGGATCAGGTCAGAAAATACTGAGCAAACTGAACATTCACAAGTCCATGGGCCCTGATGGGATGCACCCAGAGATGCTGAGGGAACTGGCAGATGGGATTATGAGGCAACTCTCTATAGTCTTTGCTCAATTATGGCACATGGGAGAAGTTCCTGAAGACTGAAGGAAAGTAAATGTCACTTCTGTCTTCAAAAAGGGAAAGAAGTTTCCATCTGAACATCAGGAAGCACTTCTTTACTGTAAATGGTGATGGATCAGTGGCATAGGTTGCCCAAAGAGGTTATGGAGCCTCCCTCCTTGGAGATCTTCAAAAGCCATTTGGACTTGATCCTCGGCAACCTGCCTTAGCTGTCCGTGCTTGAGCTTGGGGACTGGGCCAGAAGACCTCCAGAGATCTCTTCCAACCTTAACCATTCTCTGATTCTGTGGAAGTTACTAGGGCTTCTTTTCATAAAAAAATAAAAAATTAAAAAATAATAAAATAAAAAAATTGAGTCCTTATTCCCAAACCAAGTTTTCAGTCCAGCTAGTTCCTTACAGCTATTGGCTGCTGTATAGCAAGCCACTCTACCAAGCTATGCTTGCTTTCCAAGCTGTACACCCCCTTACCTGCTCTGTCCTTGTTCAAATGAACTGTATCAGCTATTCGTGCTGAAACGTTCCTACTTTCCAGTAGGAGCATCATGTGTCCTCACTGTGGGCTTTGTAGGCGATTTTCAAAAAGAGGAAGACAGCATTTATGCATGGGTAGCCCATGCTGGGTTTTAAATTGCAATTCAAAGTAACCCACATGTATTATTTGTATCAATAATTGTACAAAGCAATTGGAATATTGAGTGATCTGAGTCCAAAACAACTTTCTTGGAAGGCAGCATTTCATAAAAGTAATAGCCTATTTTGTTGCATAGTGTTTGGTTACTGTGTGTGAAATAGTTTTTATTGAATAGTATTTTCACTTATGTCCTGAAATAGCATAGCAATAATTCCCACATTCAAATGATAGGGAAAAAAAAAATCTCTCTTTCATGTTTCATTTACAAAACCTGCCAATGAGTGGCTGCAGTGAAAGAAGAGCAATTTGTCTGTGATGGACCTCTTCTTCTGCTTGGTTTTGACACCTAGCAGAACCAGCCAGAGGTTGTATTTGGAAGTTGCCCATCACACATTTCAATACTGCTTTTTGTGTTCATGTACCAAGGTTATTCAAGAGTCTCAAGCTGCATAATAATTTCAGGAAACCTCATTGTTGCTAGAGATGGAAAATTCAGTCTGCCATATTAGCAAAGTCGGCAGTAATGTACTGCAGGTGAGGTCTCAGGAGAGAATCCGAGAGTCATGGAGAAACAGTGGCAGTTGGTGTACAGCAAAAGCCATCCTGTAGATATTTAGGGAGCAAATTCCTGTGGCAAAATAAGTTACCAGCAAAGTTATTTGGAATTTGCATCTCCTTCTATTAACCAAAACCACACCAAATTGCCAAGATGTGATGTCTTCCTGAGGCTTTACACTGAAGTTGGTGCCTGTGTCCATAGCTCCTACCTTAGAAATGAATCGTTAGTTCCTTGGGGCTTCTGTTGATTCAGAAGCTCACATTTCCTTATCTCCGGGAATGGATTTTAGAGTTTGTCCGATGGTTGTCTCTTCATTGTTCTATTTCCTCTAACCGTTGTTATCGAAATCAGTGTGTGTTGTCCAAGTTCAACAGTAGCTCACAGAGGATTCTGGCACTAAGGATGACCTGGTCCTACTGCCATTAATGTAAAATAAAATAAAAATACATACTTTTGTACATGCATTTATATAAGTATATATATATATATAAACTTGTTTCTTGGTGATACAATTTCTGTGCTTACTGGGGAGTTGTGATATTCTTTGTCCATCCAAAATGTGTGAAATAGAGTGTATATTAATGCCGTCAATGGGAAATAGGTGTTTAGGGAGAAAGCATGAAACATGAATTCAATTATCTACAATGAAACATTAGTTTTACTCATTAGGGCTCTGCTGTTTTTATCAGAGCACGAAGAGCAAAAGTTTATCTTTATTGCAGTTATCCCCATGAGTCTGATCTGTCAAATAAAGAGCAGCTGCTCTGTTGATTTTCCTATTTAATATAACTGCCTTGTTCCCAAGTACAGACAGAACAGTCTGTATGAATAACATTGTGAATTTTTCAGTAGCATTATGAAAAATTGAAGTTAATTGTGTTCTGAATATTATATTTTACCCTCTGAGATTACATTCATCTATGACAAGAAATAATATTTTTCCATATGTTAATTACCATCATCTAAATATTTAACAACTCTGGTTAGATCTAACTAGCCATTTTAATTTCATTTTTTAAGATTATATTACAGTGTATTATCATGCCCATACACAAATAGTTGTGCTATATTGTTATAATGCAATACCACAGCATTTTGTAATAATTCCTAAGGCTGGTTTAAAGGTGTTAAGGTAAGAAGGCACTGTTAGACTCCTTGGTCAGACGTATATAGAACGACACAAAAAATTTCACCTACTCATCCCAGTCCTGCATCTAATAATTTCTGTTTGCAAGTCATCCAGAAAGATGTGTGATCTTTTTCCATTCCTGAGATACAAGAAGATGAAGAATTTACCATTTAATTGTCTGTTCCATGGTTCCATGCTAGATAACCATTATTAAGGGAAAATAAAAAAAAAAAATAATAATGGCCAAATTGTGGCCAGAATTTATTTAAATACAATTTTTAACCCCTGGTTCTTGTCCTTACCTTTGTCTTTAGATTTTCCCACTGTGGATTTTCTTTCTATTAATATACAGAATACTTACATTACTCTCAGGCTGAATTATCATGATTGACATAAGCTGATCTGTCTCCCTTCTGTCACAAGGATAAAGATTATATATTTCCTCTCCACACCACTTCCTGGTGGTAATTTTGGGGCTAGTCCTACTCTTTTCTTTTTTGTTGAATTAGTTTTCAGGTATTGAGAGGAAAATTTCAGATCACTTTGAAATTATTTCATTTTTTGACTGTTTTCAATTGGTCAATGTAGAATTTGTCCTAAGTTGACCTATTTTTAACATGTGAGATAATTTGGATCACAAGTAGCCAAGAAATAATATGACTGTGATCACCCGGTGTGCAAAACCTTTCTGCATGTGCATGGAAATGCTGTGGCAAAGTGTTCAATGATACATAAACTTTCTTCCTTGGGCACCAGATTCCAGTGATGGGGCTGACTTTCATGATTAACTTCCTTAGGCAGGAGTAGGCACTGGTATATTCTGTCATCCAGTATGAAACTGAAAAGCACCTGAAGTCAGCCCTCTGAAAAGCCTGTCCTTTTCCATTACCTACTGAGGCAGCCCCTGGGGATAACTGGCCTCACCAAGCCAGTATTTCTTTTTGGTCAATATCTTCTCTTGCCTCTTTTCTTCCCCTTCTTTTTCCTGAGATGTTACCTGCTTTTGTCACCATCAATTTGATCAGCTACTAAACTTTGTGATGTGTCTTAAGGTTTTATTGATCCATATTCTGTAGAATTTTAACAAATAAGTTATTTCTATTATTTTGGGAATTCCTGCTTTTTGTGAAAAGGAAAAGATAATGGTAAGCTGATCTCCCCCCGATCTCTCTAACTGCAGAAAACAAAAATATCTGAATATGGCTTTCCCTTCCCTTGCAGTTTTCAGTTTGGCTGTAGATAAAGATGTCAGAGTTGACTGATGTTTTCAGAAACCTGATGCAGGCAGAGTGTCAGTTTTAGTTGCTTAAAGCAAATAGTTGGCTGTTGATAAGGTGGCCTAATTTGGGCATGAGAATAGTATAGCTATTCATACTAAAACTGTTATAAATAATAATGAACTGTATAATACGGATATATTTATAATTAAACATATGTCAAAATTAAGTTTAATTTATTTATATTTATTCTTTTTAAATAGTTTTTATTTTTTTTCCTCAAGTCTGCCTTTTTGTGAAACCTGTTGTTAGGTTTATCAGAAACTTACTACAGTATTAAGTACTATTGCATTTTAAGGTGAATTTAGTTTATTTTCTTGATGTTGTCTTGAAGCATAAATTAGGAAGTCCCCATACTAAATGCCATGCACACTCACTCATTTTTATTTGTGCTTGTCACTTGACTTCATTTCTGAGTTTTCTTCCCCATATTCAGAAGAAAAAGTATCATGTGAGGGGGCAGGATATTTCTCACTAAAGGGTAACAGATTAAACTAATGGGTTTGAAATATTTTTAGGACTGTAAAAAACAACAAAAAACCTATGTAGTTGATATTGCCATAATAGATCTAATTAGTGCTCTTTTATGTCTTCTGCACAGTTAAAACTGCACCTAGATCTCCAGATCGACGTACAAGTCGAGGTATCCATTCCCAGACAGGTTCTTTCTCTGCTCCCGCTTTGGCTGCCAGCAAAGAAAACCTCCCTGTGCTTAACACTAGGATTATCTGCCCAGGTAATTATGATTTTGAAATTCGCTCTTCCTTACACTATGTTAATATTGCCCTCTGTTCCCCTTCCTGCAGCCAAATAACAATTTTTACATCATGCCAGGGGCTCTACCTGGAAATGCCATAGAAAGTTCCAAATTTGTCTAAAGTGATACAGTCATCTTTGTGTTGGATCATATAGTAGAAAGTGCAAAGTAATGTAGAATATTATTGATTGTTTGGCACATTACCAGATATAGCAAGTGTTGTGTTTGATTCTGGAGGATGAAAAACAAAATTCAGAATCTTCTAACATTCCTTCTAACCGTTGGACAGAACCATGAAAGGATCAACCTTCTGGATAAGAGATGTCTATAGATACCTCTCAGAAAATGTATATCTGAAACTACACAAAGCTGATGTGTGGTGAAAACGGTTGAAAAAAACTTCCTCCTATCCAAATGCAATTAATACCAGGGAACACCAGTAAAGCACAGTTTTAATTGACTTAATTGATATAGTTAAAAAATAATAGAACGGAACTTATATTTTTCTTTAGGTCAATTTAGGTGAAAGCTTGTAGAAAGTACTTCTTTTTGTTTATGTGCGTTACACAGTATTTTGTCGTGACTTCAGTATTAGTCAAAGTAGGCATGGCAAGGCTGTGACCTCACCACTAATTAAATTAAATCAATCAAACTATGACTTTTCCAGTTCTGAAAAGGATAAGGGTATTTCTTACCGTGCCAGTTAGCTTCCTTAAGCCGCCAGTTATTTTCATGTCACTCATTCTGTTTTCTTTACATTTTTCAGTCTCCTTTGGACCAGGCCTACCCAACTGCAATTTGTTTTCTAGTTTGTTTGTTTTGTTTTGTTTTGTTTACATTACTACCTTGTTCTATGCTTTTTTCTTTCTTTCTTTCTGCTTTTCTCCTAATCTTGTCTTGATACCCATCCTTTCTTCATTCCTCCCGAAGACATCAAGTCTTCAAGAGCCTTCCACTCAGCTTGTACTTACCAAGCTGAATATTTAAGCATTTACTGAAGGATAGTTAGCTAGTTGCAGAACCAACCACATGAATGTTGATCTTATGACAGTTGCCTTCTAAGGGACAGGACCGAAAAAAAATTGTGATCAGTTTGGAGATGAAGATCAGATTAGACTCTAATAATCTTTCTGAATGTTGGATAGCTCATTTGGTTATTATTTGCCAGCCAGTTCATTGAATTTTCTTGAATTTTCTTCTTTTTCTTTTTTTGGTGGTGATATCTGAAAATTTAGCCACCACACTTCAGCATACCTTTCTTTCTGTTCAAGAGAGCCAGAGATCTGAAAAGACAAACAGTATAGGTAAAAATTAAGATTGAAACCCAGTCCCTCCACACATGGATTTGATTAATATTTTATCTCTCAAAATTTTGTGGTTTATATTATGACAATATATGTTTCTCTGTTTAACATATCAAAATTGTTTATTTTTTCTTGTTTGTTTGTTTTCTTTTTATCAGGTTTAAGGGCTGGCCTAGCTGCTTCTATTGCAGGAAGTTCAATTATTAGTAAAATGTTGCTAGCAAACATCGATCCATTTGGTGCTACACCATTTATTGACCCGGATCCAGATTCACTGTAAGATTTTTTTTTCTAAATTTATTGTTTTGCTTTAGTTTGCTTTACTTAATCTTTTTTGTCATATTTTCTTTTCATTACAAAATTTTGTTTTGCAGTCATTTTTCAGTAGACTTAAAGGTCTGAAAACACATTGGATTGTGCCATTTTAGAATAAGCCTTCAGTTATTAGTAGTGCAGAATTGTCTTGCAGCAGCAGAAATAAAGGAAGATGTGCTCACTTATTCCTTGCATACTGGATGTGAGTGGACAAGAAGAGCAGTACATCAGAACTGGGTTTTCCTGCCTGAACTGCTGGTCTGAATGCAAGCTAAGCTGCCAGCCATATACTGAAGCTGGCAATATATCTCTATATGTCTTGAAGTGGAGGACAACAGTGTCTCTCTAAGGACTGAGACAGCGAGGTGTAAAATTTGTGTCCTAAGTTGTCTCTGCATCCTAGGGTGTAGCAATGACAGATTCTTATGGATAGCATCTGTCTTGTAGGCTGTAGCCCTACGTGGAAGCCCTAAAACAAAGCACTGCTGTGCTAACAGCATCAGCCAAACATCCAGCACCAACATGCCTAAATGCATCCCACTTTGGTGTGACTGTCTTAGAGCTGTGTCAAAGGCAGCTGTTGCCTTGTATGCCTTTATTATTTTGGGTATGGTGGAGATAATGGGTTATGTTAGAGTTTCTTCTTTGTTCTATGGGAAGCTGCTTGCACTTGCAAAGAAGACAACAGCCAATCTGTCTCCTCAACTACCATTAGATTTCCTCAGGGAGGTTCAGAGGAACCATCTTGTGATGTCTTTTGCTGATGTATCCACTCTGAGACCAACCACAATCTTGGTCAAAGTTCTGTGTGTCCAGGAACTGTTAAAATGTGCACCTAATTATCTCTTCTTCTAACAGGGAGGGATATTCAGAAAAATGTGTCATGAACAACTATTTTGGAATTGGGTTAGATGCAAAAATTTCACTTGAATTTAATAACAAGCGAGAAGAGCACCCTGAAAAGTGCAGGTAATTGTCAGTGACAGAGCCAAGACATTTCCATAAGTTTTATTTTCCTTATCTCTTTATTTGAAGTTCTTCACTTTTTCTTTCTCCTACAAATGCAAAACGTAATAATATGTATTTCAGTATGTGAATCTGTTTTTTTTTCTGTTTTCAGAAGTCGGACAAAAAACATGATGTGGTATGGAGTTCTTGGCACAAAAGAGCTGCTGCAGAGAACTTACAAGAACTTAGAACAAAAAGTTCAACTTGAGGTAATTTTTATTCATGGGTAGAATGACGTCTTTTGCTTCTGCATTATGTAGTGAAGAATTCAGTGTTCCTCTTGAAACCTTTCAGAGTTCTTTTGTCAGACTAAGCTGATAAAATCCTGTCCTCATATGCACTGTCTAAGAATGTGTTACATAAGAGGTGATTCCCCAAGTGATTTCTTGGAGAAAATATCAGTATTTAAATATCCCAAAATATCAGTTTTCCCATTTCTTGTAATTGATGTTTTGTTTTATTAAAAAAAAAGTATAGAAAAAATATAAAAGATTTTTCTTAATGTCTATTACATTAAATTGGGAGACCAGGTTTTAAGGATAATAAGAGAAATGTACATACACTAAACAGAAGGAAAGGGATAAGGAGTCTTAATCCTTCAGGTTCACTTTAAACTATCTGACAGCTTGAGTACACATATAGAGAGAGCACACAGATGGTCTTACAAAAAAAAAAATCCTGACAAGAGGAGAGATTCTGAGTGTACATCACAAGAAGCTTAGCTACACCTACAGAGACTTTCTCAAATAGGTGTTCAAGAAAGCCACACAGAGAAATCAAAGTATTACCACAGCAACAACAAATGCAATCAATGGTAATTATCTGAACATAGAGAGCTTTTTTCTTTTAAGCTCTAGCACCAAATCTAAGTCTTCTTCACAATACTAGGAGCTTAAAGGAGATGATATAAATACAGAAAAAGACTGTGGGATGGTTACAGCTGTGTTCACCTGAAGAATTGTTTAGGTTGGATGTTAGGAAGAACTTCTTTACCCAAAGGGTTGTTAGGCACTGGAATGGGCTGCCCAGGGAAGTGGTTGAGTCACCATCCCTGGAGGTCTTTAAAAGATGTTTAGATGTAGAGCTTAGGGACATAGTTTAGTGGAGGACTTGTTAGCGTTAGGTCAGAGTTGGACTGGGTGATCTTGGAGGTCTCTTCCAACCTAGATGATTCTGTGATTCTGTAATATCTAGGCTGGAGTTTGAAAGAGAACATAAATGATTTCTCTTTTTTCTTCATATTAAGTATTTAATATGGAAGTTCAAGATATGTATATGAAAATACTTCTAAGTTAAAAGAATAATTTTAATTTACTGGAACTCTTTCTCTTCATTGAGCTTCAGGAGGAATTTGTATGGTAGAGGCAGATTGCTGTTATCAAAGGATTGAATAATTATCATGGAATTATACAGTAGTTAGTGAATATAATGACAGGAAAGAACATTATGTATGCTGCAGACAGAATTCTAATTTCAGGATATCTGAATACGATTCAAATAAGATTCAATAAGGCATTCATATCTGACCTTTCCATAATTATTTTTGAATATATCTGGAAGTAAACCAACAAGTAGAATTTTCATATTTAGTGTTGCCTTGCATAATATCAGCCTTATGCTAAAACTTGTGATGAGCTCAGACTGAAAAATTAAAATTATCAATTTCAGGAATTGGAGGCAAACCTCCACTATAATATAAATGACTAAGTAGCATCTATTAATATCAGGGCACATGTTGGATACTGTCATGTTTTGATTAAAATGTTAAATTGTATCTTGTTGCTGAGATTAAATCATAAAAACAGAGTGCTAAGCATATTCTGGAAATACTTAGCATTTCTTTCTCATCCTGATACAATTGCTGAAGATTTCCTCATCGGCCTATTAGAGAGAGTCCAGCAGAGGGCCGTGAGGATTATCAGAGGGCTGGAGCACCTCTCCTACAAAGACAAGCTGAGGGAGTTGGGGTTGTTCAGCCTGGGGAAGAGAAGGCTCTGGGGAGACCTTATAGCGGCCTTCCAATGCCTAAAGGAAGCCTACAGAAAAGGTGGGGAGGGACTCTTTGTCAGGGGATGGAGTGATTGGACAAGAGAGAATGACTTTAAATTAAATAATGGGAGATTTAGATTATATGCTAGGAGTAAATTCTTCACCCAGAGGGTGGTGAGGCACTGGCACAGGTTGCCCAGAGGAGCTGTGGATGCCCCATCCTTGGAGATGTTCAAGGCCAGGATAGACCGGGCTCTGGGCAACCTGGACTGGTGGGAGGTGTCCCTGAACATGGTAGGGGGGTTGGAATTAGGTGATCGTTAAGGTCTCTTCCAACTTAAGCCATTCTCTGATTCTATGATTGGTATAATTATAAGATACTTTGATGGGACTAGTAACTCAGTAATTTAGCAATGTTCTTTGAATAAAACTTTACCTGAATCCAGCATTTATGACATTACATGTCCTACTTGCTTCAAATACACATTGTGGCCCAGATACAGGACTATACTTTTGACTCCCAGTTAAATGGTTTGAGATTATTGGGCTCACCTGTGCAGTTGTACCGCTTTAAGTCAAGAGTGATTTCATTGTAAATTTACTCTGGTCATAATTAAGATAAGCTTGACCAGACTAACATGATTCTATGGTTGTGTTGAGTAGCACCTGTGGTTGTTTGTGGTTTTTGGAGGATAAAGAGGACCAACCACTTACATTTAAAAACCTCCCAAATTTTATCTACAACCAAAGTAACATGAGTCCTAGATTGGCCTTTGCACTTTTGGAAGGAGACTGAATTATTTCCACAGGAAGCCAACTATGCAAATACTTAACAACAGTCATATTTAAGTATGCTTGTTGCAATGATAGAAACATTCTTGTATTTTGTGGTGTTTTTTTTTTTGTTTTTTTTTTTTTTTTTGTGTGTGTGTGTGTTTCCCACTTAATAGGCTTACTTAAATAACAAGTGTATTTCAACTTCAGGAATGCAGAAACAGGATGGGCAAATCAAGCTTTTTGTAACATCAATGAACATTGCTGGCTTACTGTGTACACCCAGGGAATTAGCTTTTTTCATTGCTAAAAGATTTCTAATCCTTGATAAGGGTGAGCATGGTTTAAGCGCATGAGAAATTTCACAGGTAGGGATGTGAAAATGCTTATTGGAAGAGTCACGGAACACCTCTCCTGTAGATACTCATATTTTGTCATCACTGCAAAAATTGGTGCTGAGATTAGGGAGTAAAAGTTTGTATTAGAGCTGTTTTGCAGTGTGGGTGGAATAGGCTTGTGTTAACCTATTAATGACTCTGTCCTCCCCTGCCAGCTCCGTTGAGGTTTCATGTATTAAAAACAGCTGACTACTTTTATCACGTTATTTATATACTGAATGAGCTTTTATTCATTACAGTGTGACGGACAGTACATCCCCCTTCCAAGTCTGCAGGGCATAGCTGTGCTAAATATTCCCAGTTATGCTGGTGGGACTAATTTCTGGGGTGGAACCAAGGAAGATGATGTGAGTAACACTGAAGAGAAATAACCTTCTGGGCAAAACCTACAATAAATACCATGAACTGCTGTTCTTTTTTAATTTTAATAGTACAGTCTGGATAACAACTCTTATTCAGGGAGGTTGCTTGGTTTTAAACTGTATTGTGTTGAATTTGATTTTTTTTTAAATGGAAAATATATACCATGGTTTTACATTGTCTATTGTCTTCTGTCATGTCCTTTACATTCCAACAAAAAATTCTAAATAAGGTTTAATTATTTTAAAAAAAAGCATCTCTAAGAGATAATATAGTTAGAAAATAATTTTAAAGAAATTACTAGTTTCCCTACATATTATTTGCAACAGTTTATAAAACAGAGATTCCTCTGTTATATTTTAATAATAAGGAAGATGGACAAAGATAATCACTCACACAGTTTATACTTGAATTTTCCTCCTGTTCTACAAACAGCTTTGGACTAAGGGATGGTCATTGAGAAAATTTAATGACTCGTAATTAATGGGGATAGTAATCTGTTTTTTAAAAGTTATTTTCAATGAGCTTCTTAAAAATTTTGGAACAATATCTTTTTTTACCTTCTTCCTCAAATCTAAGAAATGTTGTACTACATAGATGCCTGAATGTCTTACAGCAGCACTAAGACTGTTTCATGTCATCTACTTCATGCACAGTACAACCATTGTAATTGCTTGCAGTCTACCCATGTTCTGAATATCCTGATTTCCTGTGAGGTCTGACTCACCTAAAACTGTACTCACCAATTAGATTGTGGTTTTAATCTCAACAGTTCAGGACTTTTTTCACCAAAATGCTTTTGCTTTCTGGTGACTTACTATGCTCAGTTTTTATACATATTTCAAAGTCACAACAAGTATTTCAACATGTTTCAATATCCTTTTTATTTATTTATTTTTGGTATACGTTAGAGAATGGCAGTTATGTTTATATTTGGCTGGAGGTATCTAATGTTTCAATATTCTCCATGTTCACATTCATAGCTTGGAAGTGTCTCTGACATCTGCTCAGCTCCTATTCGGGAGTTTATTTTTCTCCCTGGGCTGCCTGACTGAGAGAGAAGATCTATCCTAGCTGTCATACTGGCATACAGCAAATGTGTATGTCTTGGAGCAGTTTTATTGATATTTTTAGTCATCTGGTAATCAGAAGTGCCAGCAAAGTGACATGTTTTCTCTGGACAAAGTTAGGAACATAACTCACTGCTTTACTGCAATCTTGAGAGACCAATGGTTAGAGATGGTGGTGGTCTGAAATGCTGTCACTTTTGCTTATCTGGACTAAAGAAAGATGTTGCCTTGATGGCTGCAAGTATTTCTGAAATTGGTGAGTCAAAGAGGGCAGCTGCATAGTGAGCTGAGCAGGGCTTCTTTAAACATGTTGTTTTCTTGTCCAGAAGACAAGTTGGAAACATGACCTGTGGTGAGATGCAACAGGAAAGGAGGGAATTGTTTCTTGAGCATTGACCTGTAGAGAGTTTTTTGGCTTCATTTGAAAAAACAATTATATATATATCCATGGTTGTTTTTCAGTGCAGATATGTTTTACTTGTGGAGAGACACAGTAGATTAGGCTGTGGTTTGTCCATTCTTTTTCTAGAATGGAAGCACAAAATAAATGAACTCTTGGAACTACTTTTCTTAACCCCTGCTGAGATAGCCCTGTAGATGTCAGCTATTAAAGCTGGATCAGGGACTGTCCATACCTTTTTACCTTGGAAAACCAGAAATTTTGTTTAGGATCTTTTCAAGCAGTTCACTTACCCATGATAAATGAAAAAAATCCATCAGTGAAAACTTTTGGTTCAGAACACACTAGGTATCTAGTAAAATTGCATTTTCATTCTTTGACACTGATTTATTCAAGACTTACCTATGCAATCCTGGGATGCTCTGAGGGCAAGTGCCACAGCTGTGGCAATCTTCAGCGACTGAGGGCAAACTATGGCAACTGTGCTGCGCAGCCCTTTCCCTGAGATGACTTGCTCAGTCTCCAGGTCAAAGCCACACTCACTGCACTGGGGTGAAGTCTCCCATTGGCTTGTGAGGACCAAGGACCAAAGTTCCTCCCCATTTCCAATCCTCTTCCTCACTAAGCCATCACCGCAGCCACTAGCTGGACAATGCAGTCCTGGATTTTCACCCTCTTATTCTCCATCTCCAGGAATGAGGCACCTCCATTCTCAGAGGGCAGTTGTGTCTTTTGGGCTCCTTTCCAAGATTTTCTCATCTGTTCTCTGGTGTACGATGTAGCTTACTTCACCAAGTGAGGTTGTTTGAGTACCACTCAGAGAAATTTACCCATTATTTACTCATTGTAATCTTACTGGAGTGATACATACCTCCTGCTGACTTTTCTCCCTTACTGCTTCTTATTCTATATCACTATGAAGTGATCAAGCTTCAAGTGACCATAGGGCTTATGGTGTCTTCTGGTTCCCTTGAACCAACTGCAATCCAGCCTAAGACTTCCCCCCAACATGGCTGAGTTCTCCTCCAGGACACCAGGTGGCAATGGCACACACTCAACTTCATGCAGCTTTGTGAGCCCATGGGAATTCACAGTCTTGCCTGGATCATGACATTTGTTAGACACATATATATATATTTTTTCTAAAGTTTATAGCAGATAATTATACATACTTCAAGCATGATTCTCCTCAGTATTAAAGCACCATTTATCAAAGCTAAGAGTGGATCAGATGTTGGTCTCCAGAGAATTACAGGAACATAAGCACTTCTGAGAAAAAAGCACCATTGCTCCTCTTAACTTCAAGAACCTCTTCTTAACCAAGTGGAGGTTTAAACTGGCCTTTCATTTTGCATTGAAAAGCATTTCTTAGGCTGCATGTGGGAACATGCAGCCTTTTGTATATATACATCTTTCGTATATATAAGGATATGCCTTGTCATTCAGATATTTGAAATGCTGTTGTCATGCTGTTTTAACATAGCATTTGCAGGCTGTCTGTGGTATTTCATTCCTATAATGTTTATAGGGACAATGTAGTTATTCTAAAGCATTTAGATGTATTTAAATGTTGAAATTGAATCTGCAATGGACCTACAGAAAAGAAGGCTGAATTTGTGCTCCATTGGCCATGCACTCTAAGCAACAAATGTACCATGGAAATGAAATACTTTATTTTTCTTTCAGATATTTGGGGCCCCATCTTTTGATGATAAAATCTTAGAAGTTGTAGCAGTATTTGGCAGCATGCAGATGGCAGTTTCAAGAGTTATCAAACTGCAGCACCACCGGATAGCTCAGGTCTGTTTCTTGATGGAAAGCACATGACATAGTTGGCATCTGTTTGGGATGCTGGAGAATGGTGGTACTCTAGATGACCACTGCCCTATACATTAATAAAGCACTGACATTGTTTTAATGTTAACGGGTAACAAATTGTCTTAAATGATGGATGAAGTATAAAAGAGCTTCACCCTTGAGGCAAATCTGGAGGGAAGCCACAGCTCCTAGTAATCAACATATTTCAGGTGGTCCGTCAGTTTGATTAATATTTATTGCTCTGTAAAATAACATGTTTGTTCTTTTCCAGTGTCGGTCAGTAAAGATCACCATATTTGGTGATGAAGGGGTTCCAGTGCAAGTCGATGGAGAGGCATGGATCCAGCCCCCGGGAGTTATTAAAATTGTACATAAAAACAGAGCTCAGATGCTAACACGAGACAGAGTATGTTGAAGAAAGCATGTTATAAGATACCTTTGCTGAAATTGTTTTCTGTAGTAATTTGATTTAGTTATAATAGGAAAAAATAGTGCTTACAGAAATGTTTTATAACTATTTATATTACTTACATAATTACTTGCAGTTATCTAATTTCTGTAATGAGCTGGATAGAGAAGTGTTCTTTTGTGTAAGTGACACATCTCTTTACTAGCTTTTTTCAGTTACATTACTGCTGTTCCCATGTTCTTATTTAATATATACTAAGAGGAAGAATGCTCAAAATTTTCTATGCTTTTTTTTTAATTGTTTTTATTTTTTTCCTTTGAGGCACTAAATGTATACACAATCATATACTGGAAATTTTTAACAAGTTTCAGAAATAGTGAAGTTCTATAACGTCTATTTTTCAGCATAATTTGTGCAGATTTCTCTCATCTCTCTGTCCTACTAATTCTCCATCTTCCACATAACACAGTCTTAGAAAGAAGAGACACAAGCAGACTCTAGTCACAAAGCCACTAGAGAGTTCATGCTTGTCTAGGATTACCATGCAAAAGGCTTTATTGTCCCTCAGTTCTCTGTCCACTAGCTGGATGTTGAATCTAGTGTGGAATTAATAGCATTGGAATTGTATTTTATTAAGTTTGTTAACTTTTTTCTGCCATTTCTTTAGGTTTGAACTTTCTATTACTTTCAGATTTGGATCCTACTATACATGCAAAATATGCTTGCATTATTATTGCCTTTGTATTCTTTCAATTTCAGAAGACATTTGTTAAGAATAAGAGGGAGAGAGATATCATTCAGAACTGAATTATTATCTTCTCTGTTTTATAGAGAATCAGATTATTCTCTATACTAAGTTTTAAACAAATAAATGTCACTTCATTATTTAGAGAGCTAGTACTACTTATCTAAAATTGTGTGTCATTCCATAAGCTTTTACATATATCAACAAAAATACCACAAGTGCTGTGAATTGACTGCATATTTCATTTTGATCAGGCCTTTGAAAACACCCTGAAGTCTTGGGAAGACAAACAGAAGTATGATTCCTGCAAACCTGTCATCCGATCTCCCTTGTACCCTCAACAGGCCGTTGAGTTGGCTACAGAAGAAGAAGTCACTCAGATACAGCTTTGTTCACAAGCTGCAGAAGAACTTATTACCAGGTACAATAGAATTAGTAAGTTTGTAAACCTATACACCAAGAGTGAATTATTCATACAAGTGCATACATAGATTTAGTAGTGTGTATTTTCACAGCATCATAGAATGGCTTAGGTTGGAAGGGACCTTAAAGACCATCTAATTCAATCCCCCCTGCCATGGGCAGGGACACCTCCCACCACACCAGGCTGCCTGCCCAAAGCCCCATCCAGCCTGGCCCTGAACACCTCCAGGGATGGGGCATCCACAGCTTCTCTGGGCAGCCTGTGCCAGGGCCACACCACCCTCTGAGTGAAGAATTTCCTCCTAACAGCTGATTTAAATCTCCCTTCTTGTAGCTTAAGGCTATTCCTCCTTGTCCTATCATTGTCTGCCTGAGTAAAAAGATGCTCTCCAACTTTTTTCACAAGCCCCCTTGAAGTACTGAAAGGCCACTATGAGGTGTCCCCAGAGCCCTCTCTTCTTCGGGCTGAACATCCCGAGCTCTCTCAGCCTGTCTTGATAGAGAAAAGAAATCAAAAGTAATTCTTGGAGTCCCTGTTTAGTAGCACTGATAACATAAAAAAGGTATCAAAGAACTATGTATTTGTAGTTCTTCAATACTTTTTGTATTGTGCTGGTGACTTAAGTAGACACAGAAAGATGATTTAGATTATAGTTTACCTGAAGGGAAATTTAGCCAAGACAGCTTAAAAACTTCTTCACTGTTAAACAGATAGTCCTGAGGTTGTAATTATGCTGAACTTCAAATAACCTGCAATTATTGCAGCCAATTTTAATGTAATGTCTAAAGGAGTTCTTAAGCTTCTTGTTTGTGGAATACATTTAATATTTTTTAAGATAATTTCAGATGAGTTATCTTAATATGTGAGAGTTTTCCTTTATGGTTTATTTGAGTTAACAGCCTCACATTTTTTGGGTCCAAGTCTTGCCTAGCATTTGTGTTCTAAGACAGATAAATGCATCTCTATTTCATAGCAGAATAAATCTTCTGTATTATACATATCATTTATATGAGGTTCTGTGTTGCTTGAAGTGATGCTTATATAAGAACTTTTTGTAAGAAATATTTTTCTCTTTTTCCTATTTTTGTAGAATCTGTGAAGCAGCAAAAATACATGGCCTCTTGGAGCAAGAGCTTGCTCATGCTGTTAATGCATGTTCACATGCATTAAATAAAGCCAACCCACGGTTTCCTGAGGTAAAGGAAGAACAGACATTTATGCATAAGTAAATACATGATAATATCTGTGAGCATAATGTTGTGACACAGGATCTCTGTTGTTCTCCCTGCTCCCATATTGCAACAAGTTGAGTGATAATTCTTGAAGTTTTATAAACAAGACACCTAGACATATACTCAAGTTTAAAATGAAGTTGCTTAACGGATGATTGGATGCTGTATCTAAGGTGAAAATAAAGGGAAAGTTACTTCAAATTCTGAAGGTGCTAGTCTGCACTGCAGCAGGAAGTCCTAGCTCTTCACATGCCTAAGGAAACACTCCAAAGCTGATAAATTTGGGAGAGATAATGCTCAAAGATTCTGGAATTTCTTAATACTGGGAATATGAGTTAGAAAAACTGTCTTCCTACAGAAGAGGGAGAAAAGTCCCCTTCTGATCTGAGATCAATATGATATCTGAGAAAACAGATGATGTAGTTTCTGCATTCATCATTGTCCTCCCCAGTTGATGTTCCCTTTTGTGATTACTGGATGTTCGAAAGGGACATTGATGACTGAATATGTGGAACATCTGAGTTTTGTTGTGGTGTGGGAGTAACCAAAAGGAAGATTGGGTGAGGGGCATGGTGAAAGTATGTCTGTTGCCTTTTGGAAACAGTCAAGAACGTCCGCAGTGGAAATCCACAGCCAGGGGTGTTCATCCTGAAGTGATGCAGCAATGTGTATTAGTCAAGCAAGATGGTGTACTCTTGTAGATCTGAGCACAAGTAAATCAAACTTGTGTCAGCAAATAGCAAAAACAATAGCCAAAGTAAGCTGACATCTACTTGCAACTTACAACAATGTAGGCATATCTCCAGACACAGAATAGAGGCATGATGAAGGCTCAACAAATTATATTACTACACACAGGTAAATTCTCGTGAATGTTTTCATAGAAATTTTCACACATAATTGTTATACAAACATTATGCAGAGAATACAGAGGGGGGAGAAAGGAACCATAATCTCTCTTTGCACTAAGCAATCCGTGTGTTTTCAGGGGTTGGACCCAAAGACAATTAATTAGATAGAGTCTATCTATATAATTTTAACTGACCTAAGCTTACCCGTGGCAAATATGTTAGTTAACCTGCGCTCCTTAAAATATGACTAGCAGTTTACTTCTGCTAAGATTAAGGTGAATGATTGGTATCAATGGTCTGTTAAAAAAAGCCCACAACTTCTCAGTTGCCTGTAATGCCATCCATAAAAGTCATGGATTCATCTCACAGATGTCTTGTCACTGGGCCTTCAGGATTGTATGAGGTCATATTTAATAAAGTTGGGGAAAAGATAGTAAATAAATAGTATATTTTTCTTTTTTGTATTCTCAGTGCTGAAGAATTTGTCAATGTAGAGCTAAATTGATGTATTTCTCCGAGTACAATATACAGTATATGCTGTAAGCCCAAAGTGCTTATTCTCAGACCAACTAGCATCCCATCAAATAATTTTTGTGCTTCTTATTCCCCAGAGCCTTACCAGAAACACTGCCATGGAGATAGCCGTCAATGTGAAGGCCTTACATAATGAAACTGAATCCCTGCTAGTAGGAAGAGTTCCTTTGGTAAGGTGACAAAATATGTTATTTTACTCCTTCATACTTGATGTGATCTGTTCTTTGATTTAGAATACTAACATGGAATTTAAGATGTGCTATAAGCAGCTCTGTAAGGCCAGATGGAAGATAGTACACTGCATTTGTGTCTGGAAGCAGAATTAGTTACAAATTCTTGTCCTAGGTTGGTGTCCATCTTCCCTCACTTGACATATCTAAAAGTCATTACCTGGGCTGCTTTTTTCAAAAGTCAGTGGAGAAAAATAAATACATCTGTTGAGGCTGATTCACCTCCAGATGTCTTGGAGGCTTATCTTAGAAAAAGATAAATCATCTTCTGGAGGTTTAGCATTGAAGAAAACTTCTGGAGTTCTATTATGGGCCATCTTCAGATAAATAGAACTGGGGGTGACAGCTACAGAGCTAATTTGGTCAAGTAAATCTCACCCTTGTTCTTATACCTAGCAGGAATTATTTTATAACCTTTAACTGGTAAGTGTTCAAGAGACCACTAATGGTACTTAAAGACTTTGCTTCATCTCCTTTGGTGAGTGTTTCTGTCCCTAAAATGAAGAAGTCTGCTTAAGAATTGCTGTAGCTGGATATATAATTAGAAAATTCATTTATCTGAAATTGTGAAGAGAAGACAGATGTCAGGTTCTCTATGCTGGTCCAGTTTTACAGTAACAAGATTACTCAGTAGGAACAGATATATTTTCTTTGGATTCAGAAACAGATGTACTGGTACCTTACTGTTGATTTGAATGTTGTAATTAAAAATGGATGTCAGTAGGAATATACCAATTTGTCTGAGATCAGGTGTGAAACATATTGGGGCAGGTTCGGATACATTTTTTACATGCAAAAAATTGTCCAAGTTCATTCTACATTACCAAGTGTTAGCATACGGCCTAAAGGCTAATAACCACTTAAGTTCTAGCAATAGAATAGAATAGGTTAATTGGAAGGGACCTACAAAGATCATGAAGTCCAACTGCCTGACCACTTCAGGGCTAACTGAGATCTAAAGCATGTTATTAAGGGCATTATCCAAATGGTTCTTGAACACTGGCAGGCATGGGACATAAACCGCCTCTCTAGGAAGCCTGTTCCAGTGTCTGACCACCCTCATGATAAATAGATGTTTCCTAATATCCAGTCCAAATCTCCCCCGGTGCTGCTTTGTGCTGTTCCCACGCATCCTATCCTTGGTTACTGGAGAGAAGAGCTTGGCACCTCCCTCTCCATGTCCCCTCCCCAGGAAGTTGTAGGGAACAACGAGGTTGCCTCTTACCCTTTTTTTTCTCCAGACTAGACACCCAAGTGTCCTCAGCCTCTCCTTACAGGTCATGCCTTCCCGCCCTTTTACCAGCTTTGTTGCCCTCCTTTGGACATTCAAGGACCCTAACACCCTTTTTATATTTTGTAGCCCAGAACTGCACACAATATTGAAGGTGAGGCTATGCCAATGTTAATTACCGGCAGATAATCACTCACTTCTTTTGACCGGTTTTGCCCTTCTGGTTTGCCAGGGCACACCGCTGGCTCATGTTAAGCCAACTGTTGACCAGCAACCCCAGCTCCCTTTCTGCATAGCTTCTTTCCAGCCACTCATCTCCCATTCTGTACCTATGTCCAGCATTAGTCTGTCCCAGGTGCGGAATCTCACATTTTCCAATCATAGAATCATCAGGGTTGGAAAAGACCTCCAAGACCATCTGGTCCAGCCATCACCCTACTTTGCCGAACTTGATGCCATTGATGATTGTTCAGTGTTCTAGGCTATCTAGATCCCTCTGCAAGGTCTCTTGTCCGTCCATAGAGTCCAGAGCACCTCCCCGTTTCATAAAATAGTTAACGATTAAGCTCATATGATCTATTTTATGAAGTTTTAAAAGGGAAAAATATTCATTAGCTGATTTTGTTCAAGACATGGGAAAAATATCTACTGGTGTTTCTCTCTCTCTCTCTCTCTCTTTTTTTTTTTTTTTTTTTTCTCCAGATAGCTATTACTAATTCCCCATTTGAGATTGATTGAGGAATCAAGAGAGAAAATTGTTTAATTTTTAAAATAGTTTGGGAAGAGGAATTAGAGGAAAAAGTTGCTGATGCAATACTAGGACTAGTGTAATTTATCAAGGCAATCTAGGAATAATGTTATTATGGAAACTTTCCAACTGAAACATTACCTCTCATTGTGTTGTTGAGCTGATCTGGTGTTCAAACTCCTAAATTTAATTTGATTCATTTGTCTGTGTCTGATTTTTGCATATTTTATTTCTGTTTCTCATTATGGTCTATGCATATGTCTTCATGGGTCTATATCAAAGATATTTTTTAATAAAAAGGTTGTTTGGAAGTTACCTAGGTATCTTCCAGAAATGTTCATTACACTCATTTGACAGCATTGTTACTCTTCTTACTCAGAATAGTATTCCACAGTTAAAACAACAAGGCACCGTTGTAGTCTTATTGGCACATATTTTATACGCTATGTGTATGTTGGTTCCTGACTTTGATTAGAAACAGATGAAGTGTAAGGTGTTGCCTGATCCATCTTCTGCTGTTCTATCATACACCATTTCCAATTTGGAACAGAGCACTGTTTTACTGTTTTACAGTATACTAAGGGATAAGTACAACATTCATTTCAGTTGAATGAAAGGATCTGAGCTCACTGAAATCAAATATCATCATATGAAAAATTTTATTTGGGAAGAAACTGAAAAATCCTTTATTTTAAACATCTGATTTGTAGGGTTAATTTTCAACTTGGAAATAAGAAGCTTTTTCTAGATGTTTTAGCAGGAGAATTTACCCTAAATGTGATGACTCCTTTACCAGAATTGCACTGTAGGTTGTTTTTATTTTTTTCCTTTTTTTTTTTTTTAGTAATATTTCTAATGCATAAACTTTCACACCATCGAGTGAGAGTTTCTTGGCCCTAAGCAAAACATTTCCCTTTGAGAATCAGGCAATTAGATAAGTGCTTATTGAGAGGGAACTTCAGTCATTTATAAAAAAATATGAGACTTCATAAATAATTTTTAAAAATGAAAACACAAGAAAATTTGTAACTTCTTCAAAGACAAGTGGGTCATCCTCAAAATTATCTAACCATTCAAATTGAAAAAATGTAAGGTAAAAGAAAGATCTGCGTGCTTATAAGGACTGAATTCTCTCCCCAAGTTCTATGGACTTTAGAAGAGAAAAGGACACTATAGCAAGAAGGTGCTAATATTTCCAATATAACTATACTAAACAGTGATATCTTACTAATGATGGTCTCTACTCTGAAAAGTGGTAATATATGCAAACTATTGAAGGAAAAGAAAAAAAGTTTCTAATGTAGGGTAAATTAGTGGGGACTTGTAATTTATCTCCAAAAACCTAAAAAGTCAAAATCTTTTTCCGGCACTGGAGATCAAAGATGCTCTTACAAATTCAGTTAAAAAATACATTCATTTGTACGTAACTTCATTAGATCTTTTCAAAAAGATACTCTGAACTGCTTTGGGTCTACTTTTACTTCAAAGAGAAAAATCGATGTTCAGATTGCTTGCCTAGTGATTCCAAGGAACTCGTTCCAGGATACAACTCTTTATTTCAAAACGGTGCTTCAGCAACCCCAGATAAGCCCAAAACAGCCTTGCCTTGGATGAGCTGTTTGCCTTACCCTTTCCACACAAATTTCACTCACACAACAGCTGCAGAGCATGGTTTTCTGACCAAGGTTCAGAGGAAAACTGATACATCCATAGGATTCTCGAAGTGTTGATAGAGTCAAATTCCGATAGGCCAGTTAAGTCCCAAGCTTTTTATACTTTCACTTCCTCCCTGGCCTTCACTTTGGCTTTTTGCCTCCTCTTGGAGGCTGCAATCTCATTCCCCTTTTGTGCCTGGTGCCTGTTCCTTCACACCTTCAGCCAGCAGCAGTGGCTAAAGTGGCTCCATTGTCTCACCTGTTAAGAAGGGGTAGTTCAGATCTTGTATCACCACTGGAATGCCTTTGGGCAATGGGATGTCTTTCGGAATGGAATGCCTACTACATCTACTAATTTTTTTAACATCACGCTTCATACAAAGACTTTCCAGGCTATTGTCCTTCTGGTTAGTTTTTTACTCCCCTGTGCTGGAAGCTATCATTTCCAATGTTGTGTTCTGGTGTTGGCGTTATCAGACAACTTTTGTTCTGTGAAGGCTCATGAATGTGGTGAATGGGTCTACACTAAATGTAGTGTCAGGGTGGACTGAAATGCCTCTGAAGGAAAATTTAAGTTGGTAAGACATGTTTTCACATTTTTCATTTACATTTGCTGCAGTGTAGTCATCTGTTTATGTGGGGTAACAACATATTCAGATATAAAAAGTTACATGGTAACAAATCTTAAAGAACTATTTTTCTGGCATATTTATAAACAGCAGTTAGAAGCTCCCCATGAAGAGCTGCTGTCTGATGCTTTGCACAGCGTGGAGACAGAGTTGAGAAAACTTGCTGAGATACCTTGGCTTTATTATGTTTTTCAACCAAATGATGATGAGGTGAGTTTGATTAATATTTTCTGTTTCTAATTAAATTTTACTTTTAAGGGGGAAGAGTAAGTTAGACTCATAATGTGGAGAGGCAATTTCGGTAATGATGCTAGATCATATGTGTCTGCTGTTATCGAGCCCATAGCTTAGGGCATTTTTTTGTATTCTGTTCCCCCTTATGTATTGAAAAGGCTTCAGATGGTTATTTAGCAAATGAAACTAGTATGAAGTTAAATCCTTACATAATTCTTTGCAGAAGTAAAAACATCTTAAGTATGTAGTTTAAGTGTTGTTGTCTGTTAATTAAAGGTAACTATGTTTTTCTTTCATCCAGGATCCTCCTTTGGATTATGCTAAAAGAAACAACAGAAGTACAGTGTTTCGCATAGTGCCAAAGTTTAAAAAAGAAAAAATTCAGAAGCATAAGACCAGCCCTCAGCCTGGTATGTGTTTAGAAATTACAAGAAAAATAATAACATTTGAGGAAAATGTGATTTTGTGTTTGTCTGTGGGTTGGTTGGGTTTTTTTTGTTTGTTTGTTTGTTTGTTTTGTATTTTTAGTGAGAGTTGAAATTATGTGCTCTACCTAAGAGTAAAGTCCTGACCCTGATAAATGGAAAGGCAACTGAACTAACTGGCATCTTTATTAGGGTGAACATTACTTCAATGCATTTAGAAATCATTCAGTAGGACCCCATGACTTCCAGGCAAAACAAAGAACTACTGCAAAAATATTTAGATAGCTACTGGTTTATCACAAAACAGGACCCATGTCTTTGCTGGTGGTTGCAGTTGATTAACGCATAGCAATATAAGCCATACGTAGACCCACAGTTTCCCTGTGAAGCTCCAATTCAGGTTTTTCAGGTTAGTTTCAGGAGCTGTGCAATACCTTTATCACACTGGTTTAATTAACCAGATAGTCTTAAATTTCAGGTGGTTTTCAAGTTCAGTGATTTAGGCAAGTCAAACAAAAAGCCATGATAGTCAATATTGATCTTTTAATTAGTAGAATTTGAACAAACTCCACTCTCCTCTCTTCTCACCATTATCCATGAACTTACTTCCTTAATATTATGTCCAGGAGTTAATCAGTGATCAGATGGCCCTAAAACTGTTTCTACATTTTTGTGTTTTTAATGGACAATCTGCAAAATCTTGCCATTGTTTACTAGACTTTAGTTTCAGATTAGACTCCAGATTGACTTCACTTTAAAACTAAAACAGCATTGAACAAAGTTGCAAAATTATAGCAATAAGTAGCATAGCTTTTTTTTTTTTTTTTTTTTTTTAATAAATGTGCTCTTATTAGGACTAATGTGGGCAACTAACCTTAGAGAACAATGTTTTACAGAGAGCTTATTAATGACCCATGTAACACAATAGTTTAAAGAATACTTGTAGCATTAATTAATACTAGAAATTGTTCATTAAAACTGGACTTGCTTGCTGCCATTGCTGTATCTGAGGTATGGTTTATATATTAATTTTACATGTTGCTTAGTTTTTGAAGGCTTCTCCTCTTCCTGGATCACTACTAATAAATTAATGGTATAAAGCAGAACATTAGACTTTGCATCACTGATCCTAAGATTGTTTAATGTGAATTTGTTGGCACATGAGGTTTTAAAGGCTTTACTGAAGAAACTGTAGTAAAGCTGAAAGCATGGCTGCAAAGCAAAGAACCCCAACTTTGTTTAGATACTTTCTCATGTTAACTGCTAACCTGTAACCTGCATGTATAAAGGAAATTGTCGTTTTTTCTGGAAATGACACCTCTAACCTTTCCCTTTGCTAGCACGGCAATTCTACTCTGTTTTCCACTCTCTTTGGCCTAACCTTTGCTTGTAATGCATTTGAGCATGTAGAAATTAAGGGGGTTTTGCTCTTAACTTTGGTAGTTCAAAAATGGGGCACAGATGAAGTTGCTGCTTGGCTGGATCTGCTCAGTTTGGGAGAGTACAAAGAAATCTTCATCAGCCATGACATCCGAGGCTCTGAGCTTTTACATCTGGAAAGGCGAGATCTTAAGGTATTTCCTTTGTGCTACTTTTCTGCTATTGACCATTTTCTTTGACAAAACAACAACCAACTTTTCTTCTTTCCCTGCACTTGTTATGTGCTTGTAGCTTGGCTTACACTGTGCAAATATGCAATAAACTAATATGCGCTGTCCTTTGGCCTGAATTTCTTAAGTGCTGAATTGTACTCGCTACCAAGAATATCTGTGTTACCAGACATTTCCTTTTTTGCACCTTATGTAGTATGATAGCATTATAGTTTATGTCAGAAGGCATAGGAAAAGCATGTTTGATATCTTACTGACATCAGCATAATATAATGTTATCTTCAAGAGATCACTGTTCCCATTAAACAGGATCAGTGTGGATCAGTTTATTAAGCTGGTGATAATAATATTGAATATATCTCCCACAAGGTCAGCAGCTGCAAGCAGCTCAACTGCTTCCAGTGATTTGTTGTGTATATACTGGATAAAGTTGATGTGAGAGAGATGAGCAGCTTAATAAACTGTGGTGTTGGACTTAAATGGTATTGGTGTTTTTATGTCAAAGTAGACTTTCACAGTAGGTTTTCTCATCCCCAGCCAATCTCTGCCTGATTTTAACTATATGGACTTAAAAAAGAACATTTTATTTTGTCTGACTGTCTCAAATATCCTAAAACTTTCTTCCTCTGAGGTCAGATTGGTAAGTTTTGCAGGGAGAAGTGTTACGTAGCAGTCTGAGGCTGTTATTTGAGCTTGCTGGTCTTTTTCAAGAATGACTTAAGTGCATCCATTATATGTAATAGAGGCTACATCTTTGGGGATTCATTACATTAGTTTTTCCAGGAACTTAGTAGTAATGAGTTCTTGATAATGTGTTTTGCAACTGCTTTTAGCACGTAAGAGAGGAAATAGGATATTGCATAAATCGCAAACATTTATGTTTAGAGTGCAAGTCATTGCTCTAGCCACAGTGCAGTAGTCTCCTGGTATGGGCAATACTTTCATATACATGTGCCATTCTTCATGAAGTTTCTTACATAGTTTCAAATCCTGACACTATAATGTAGTGCCTACATTGTGTGACTTTTGCAGTAGACTGTAGCTGCTCAAGATAGTTTTATCTGATAGGATGTCTTTAGCTGTTGCCTGTTATTTTACCCTTTTGATATTAGATTGCCTAAGCTTCTCTCTGTGGAATTCTTTCAGGATAGTACAGTCCCTCCATGCACAAAGCTGCCCAGGCAGCCCACCACAATGTTCCAATGATGGATATTGCAATTTTTTTCTGAATGGTCACTGAACAAATGTAAAGCTTGACTGGGAGATTCTGCAACATACAATGCAAAGTTTTGCTAAAATGTTAAGGAATCTTAATAAAAACAAGATACCAAATTTGTTAGGATAAGTAGAATGGTTCAGTTGAAAGGGACCTACAAAGATCAAGTTCAACTGCCAAAAATGGTGGGTAAGACCACTGTCAAACTAGGCATGGTTTCAGGCCCCTGACAGGTACCAGTCTGACTACATACCCAGATGACTGGCACTTCAACCTAGTAAATAACTGCAGCAGTGTAGTCATCAAGCTGTTCTCTCTGTTACTAAGACAGATGAGGATTCAGCCTAAATGAAACCCCATCACAAAGGCTAAGCCCCTGAAATTTGTGTCTTAGAGCCTACACAGAGAAAGACTTCTAGTTCCTTGAATAAGTTAAGCAGTTTTTAAGTTGCTGTGCATATCTGGGCTAGTGGAAGTCTTGCACTAAAATTGTCCCTTCTGCTTGTTATCAGAGCTGGAAACTTCCAAAGTAGTACTTTTCGTAAGGTAGGCCAAGCTTTTGGCCAAGCGTGGCTTGCACTCCATGGAGCAACTCTAAATTTAAATAGCAGAGTTGAGCACGCATCTTGTTCATTACATGTGGGTTCTGATCTCTGCAGGTAGCTAATTAAGGATGGCTCAGGGACCTTGCAGTTTTCTGCCCAGTGACACAACTGGTGTCAAGATGTATAATGAGATACAAAGAAAATGAGGAACATATCATAAGCTGTCCTGCTAATTTGTCCTCTCTTTGGCTGTTGAGATGTGAAGATGAGTCTTCAGTGCTTTTGTGAGCGATAATCTGTCTACAGCTTCTCCTCCAGTGCAATGGTAGTGCTTCCTGCCAGACTAAATGGCATAGTCATTGATTCATAGTCTCTTAATCCACGTGCTATAGTTACCTCTATGACCTCTCAGGTATACAACAGGAAAAATAGTTGCCCATTTTCAATTCTGTGATTCTGTTATTTTAATTTAATCCTCTGGGCCTGCTTTTCTATGTTCAAAAGTAGAGATAAAAAGCAGTAAGAAGAATTTGATGAAACTCTCTTCCTTTGCATGCATCACTGAACTAGATCAATACCTTGACTGAAGAGCTGGATCACAGAATCATAGAATCACAGAATTGTTTGGGTGGGAAAGGACCTTAGACATCACCCAGTTCCAATCCCCCTGCCGTAGGCTGCCAGACCAGGCAGCCCAGAGCCCCATCCAGTCAGGCCTTGAACACCTCCAGAGACTGGGCATCCACAGCTTCTCTGGCCAGACCGTGCCAGTGCCTCACCACCCTCTGAACAAAGAATTTCCTCCTAACGCCTAATATTAATCTCCCCTCTTCAGTTTAAAGACATTCCCCCTTGTCCTTTCATTGTCTACATGAGCAAAAAGTTGCTCTCCATCTTTTTTACAAGCCCCCTTTAGGTATTGAAAAGCTGCCTTGAGGTCTTCCTGGCACCTTCTCTTCCCCAGGCTGCACACCCCCAGCTCTCTCAGCCTGCCTTCACAGCAGAGGTGCTCCAGCCCCCTGAGCACCCTCACGGCCCTCCCCTGGCCCCGCTCTCCCAGCCCCACACCCTCCTTGTGCTGGGCCCAGCCCTGGACGCAGCACTCCAGGTGGGGCCTCCCGAGGGCAGAGCAGAGGGGACAATCCCCTCCCTCCCCTGCTGCCCACCCCTCTGGCGGTGCAGCCCAGGACGCAGTTGGCCTGCTGGGCTGCGAGCACACACTGCTGGCTGCTGCCCAGCTTTTTGTCCCCCAGAACCCCAAATCCCTCTCTGCGGGGCTGCTCTCAGTGAGCTCTTCTCCCAGTCTGTGCTCATGGCTGGGATTGCCCCGGCCCAGGTGCAGCACCTTGCACTTGGCCTTGTTGAGCCTCACTAGATTCACATATGGTGACTCACCATCCCTGGAGGTCATTAAAAGATGTGTAGATGTAGAGCTTAGTGATATGGTTTAGTGGAGGACTTGTTAGTGTTAGATCAGAGGTTGGACTCGATGATCTTGGAGGTCTTTTCCAACCTAGATGGTTCTGTGATTCTGTATGCATTTAACATGGCAGTAATTAGAACTGCAACACATTTGGTAGGACTAGGGTGCTGTCTCCTTAGAACTCCAGAGCAACCTTGGTTTCCTTGAAGGGTTTCCGTGTCTCTTGCCAGCTTAAGGAGGAGAGAGTGTTAAGCTGAAGTTTGTGCTGAGGACTGGCATTTCATCTTTGTCTTTGGTAGTAGTGCATTTTGGAAAAGTTCTTGTACGGGAATTGGTTTGTAAGATTTGCTAGACTTTAGACACACATGATTTCTTTTGACACTGGGAATACAAGTAGGGTAGGTTTCTGACCTGGAAGATAATTGTATTCAGGAATTTTTATATAAATTGCTTGGTCGTTTCACAGTCTTGATACATTTTAGCAAAATCTGTGGGCAAACCTGGAATAAATGTATTGCTGGCTAAGCAGACTGGGGGCTAATCACAGCTGAGTAATACAGATGAAGAACTCCTGAAAGTTGTTGCAAGAATATTCATCTGCTTCTTCTTCTTGCTCTTTTTTTTTTTTTTTTTTTTTTTTTTGAGTCATATCTGGCAGAGGCATAAAAATGGTAAAGTTAGGGAGAGCATAAGGAGAGGTGACCCTGTAGTTTTATGGCCATAGCTGGGGAAAAAAGTCTGTTTTCTTCCTCAGTCTCTGGGTAGAGTCTTGTCTTCAAAACAGAGTTTTTGGAGATAATTTTGGGAATGATGCATGGTAGGCTGCTGTGGCAGACCTGTTTAGTTGAGATGACAGAACTTCTACAGACTTTCCAGCATCAGTATTAAACTGGGAATACTAGATAGTATCTATTGTCAGAAATGTTTTAAGAAATTTAAGAAATGTCTTAATTTCCTTCAAACCAGGCTGTTACACAAGCATGATGTTTTATGTATTTATAACATGGTAGGGTTTAACAAAAGGGTCCCCTGAACTTCAGTAAGTCTGAATGTCACTCAGGATGGAACTAAAACTAAAATTTCTTGTCTCTGTAGCATAAGAGTGTTGATAATAATTTATAAAGGTTGGTGGAAAAGTGGAAAAGTTTTTTGGGACTTTCATAATATGATTCTTTCTTCTTATCTTTGAAGTCTGATAGTACCTCACTATGTTGCTTATCCAGGAGTTCTACTCATGAAAAATGTTTTTGTTTGTTTGTTTGTTTGTTTTGTTTTGTTTCTAAAAAATTGGAAGTTCTTTAACACATGTGATTTCTTATAGTTTTGAAAGTATCATACAGGTTTTTCTTTAGATAGAATTTCTGCCACAGAGCATCTGGGATATTTCAGTAGTTTCAATAGTCATATATAATTTTGTTTAATTGGAAAATTAAGTTTGACATAAATAAGAAAAGATTTTCCAACTACAAATCTATAATGAAAAAGGTTAACATCATTGTTGGATGAGTTTAACCAGTCTGCCCACATCAAGTCTCTTAACTTAAAAATGAGTATTATCTTTTTATTTTTATTTTTTTAACTTAGATGACCACTCATTAACGGAAACAAGATATAAATGGATGTGAAAAAAAATCTAATAGATTTATGAATAGCATTTGGTTTGGGGACTTTCTTGAGCACATCATGAACTGAAAAGTTCACTGAAAAGTTGACATTTTCGTACCAAAGTTCTGTAAAAGATGGTGACATATTGTAGTATTGTCAATTTTCTACTAAAAAACAGCCTTTTTAAAAAAAAAAAAAAAAATCTGACATAACCAGAATTCAATTTTGGCTCTGAAAATTAATCCACCTGTTCAATCCGTGCATTTACTCTAAAATAATTAATGCCCATCTTACCAACCCTTTCTTATTTTGGACAAATGCCAAATGAATTTCATACTAACAATTTCAAATAATATGCAGTGCAGATTTTCTGAGGTTTCTGTGGCTGTAGAAAGGTAGATGTAACGTAAAGCGTAAAGTGTGCACAGAATACTATATATGGTTTCATTTTTCAATCTGTATAAAAATAATTATTTCAAGCTGCTTAATTCCACTCTTTTCTATGTCTTCATAATGGAACATTTTC
The DNA here is from genome assembly GCA_011075105.1 of Heteronetta atricapilla. Lineage (NCBI taxonomy): Eukaryota > Metazoa > Chordata > Aves > Anseriformes > Anatidae > Heteronetta > Heteronetta atricapilla. Next base: position 175,674,626 of record CM021731.1, read on the forward strand.
TTACTAAAATGAAAGGATTTTTATTTCAGAGGTATAGATAGTGAATTTTGCTGAGACTTTTATTTAATCACAATGTATTTATATAATGTTTATTTTACAAAGAACTGCTATTTGAGTATGCCACTTGCTCAGCATGACCAACACAAGGATTTTAGAGTTTTTCAAAGCTGGATTTTACAGATAACAGAAGAAGATTTCCACCAAACTGAGATGAAAATTCATTAGTGCAGTTGGTGATCATTAGCACAGCTGGGCATCCCATTCTGCTTCTCTGACCATTGGACCAGTAAAAACTGAAAAAGGATGTTGTTAAAGCTGTTATTAATGATGGAAGAGTTTTGCTGCAATTTCTTGTCTGTTGACACTCACAAGTGGGTGACACTAGAGTTGGGTCCAAAAAAAACAGTATTAGAAATATTTAAACTAATATGATTGCCTCAGTGCTGGCTTCATAGAGATTTGCATTTCTGATTTTTATATTTTCCTTTGGGATGTGAATGTCATCTCTCTGAGAATATTTCTCCCAGCTTTCTAATCATCATGGATATCCACATTAGGAGACCGAACCATTTTAGAATGAAAAACAAATGCTTACGTTTTCTATTGCTCTCTAAAGGGAAGTTGTCCTACATGCCTGTAGATGTTATTTCCACTTTCCCTTGAGAAACTGGGTATGTGTGTGCTTGTTGATTAAGACAGGCATCATAGGGCCACAGATCAAGTGACATTGCTGGACAGAAGTTCTAATCCATCACATCCTACTGAGCATTTGATTTCTGTATTAGAGAGGAGGGGGAGATTGTTCTTTTTCTCCACAAATTGTAAAAGGATTTGTACTTAGAAGTCAAGCAAAAGATGTTTTTGAAGGATATTGCAGTGTTTTGGGTTATGATTGTTGCAGGTAAGTATTTTTCCATCTGCCAGACAGAGAGGGATTCATTGTATGCTCTAAGCATTTGTTGTTGTTAGATTGTTTTTGTTAAGCAACACTTGCTAGTGCCATAGAATCCTTTCCAGTTAATGTTGATTGCAGTTAGCACATTTGTAGACATCTGTTGCATGGCTAGAGCGTAATTGTTGCCTTTTTTTCATTTTTGTAAATAAACTTTCTTCTTTTTCTTTTTCTCTCTCCTTTTTTTTTTTGTTCTTAATTTCTGTAGGACCTGGGGATAACGAAAGTGGGTCATATGAAGCGAATTCTCCAGGGAATTAAAGAGCTCGGCAAGAACACCCCTTTGTCTGACGTGTAATTATTCTGGTACTCTCCTGAGAGAGACAGGGAAAGTTGCTGGAGAAGCAGAGCTGTTGCAGGCACTTAGCTGCCTTTGTATACTGTATGGAAGAATAAGCACTGGTGTATTTGTACAGGCTAGTGTCTCTGAATGCTTGTATGGTGAAGAGCTTGTTGCAAGAGCATAAAAGGATTTGTGCCAAAAAAGAAAAAAAAAAAAAAAAAAGGAAAAGGTTATATGTTCCATGATGGCATTTTCTTGGTGTTCAAACTTGGCCAGTTCAGATAAGCACATTTTGGTAAATGAGTTGGTTGACGGCGGTGAACTGCACTGACTGGAAAATATAATCAAGAAATGATCGCTTTGCTTACATGCAGCTCAGTATGCCTCTCTTTAAGACGCAGCAAGATGCCACCGTACAGCATGAGGTTGTCTGGTGTCCTTTCCAGGCATGGCTTCTGTAAAACCTCCCATGCAGGAGACTGAGAGGTGGCCGCTTTTGAGGTTCAACACGCGAGTCTAGCAATGCCTCAGGTACCTCGCACTCACAGGCCATGCAGGATGGGGAAAGATACCTTGTTATACCATGAATGCAAACTATAATGCATGGTGTGCCTGCCTGAATTGTCTGTTCCGTTGCATGACACTTCTGATACTTTAAACACTTGAACAACTTTTATATCGGTTTGAATGAGATTTAATTTATTACTACTTGAGTGTCCTTTTTTTGGTTTCAGGCACTTTTCTATTCTTCAGTGTTGTGTTATTCCTAAATGTGTTCTATGGCAAAGGATGTGTGGGTGTGGAAATTTAGCATTTGTGCCATATTCAGCAAATTATATGCATTATATATGATTGAAACACTGTACAGTTAGATTTTTAAATATACCATGTACAGAAGGTGTATCAGGTAACTAACTTATGAGTATTTTTGAAAGACCGGTACCTCACAAAAATATCAATTGGCTTCCTGCATGGAAAATTATAAAGAATTTTCTCATGGTGCATTTTAATGTAGTTATTCAGTTATCTTAAACATCTGTAGCTTATTTGAACTTGTAGGAACTAATGGTTTTATTTATTCTATTGTTCTAAAAGCAGGTTGAAAGATTAATGAAAATTTTTATGGGAAAATTTAAAGTATTTATCATAAGTAAGAAAAGTGTTAAAATGTAGCATCTGATTTGATTTTTGTGGGGTAAAAGCTTTTACTCATTACTAATTTACTATTAATTTAAAATTTTCTATGTATGCATTTCTTTACAAAGGCATCAATATGTTTCTTGTCAGCACTCCTACATCAGTAGATCATAAAAAAAAAATTAAACTCTAAAGTTTTACACTATGCATGCAAAGATGAATCACATGCAAGCCAATAATCTATGAGTGTAAACAGGTTAAAAAAATGAAAACCATCTTTGTTTAGTAATTGCATTAGACTAGAGTTTATAAGGTTATTTACAGTTTACTTAAACAAAATATAGCTTCATAATTCAATTTCCTGGTTAATTTCTCACAAAGTATTAATCCAGTAGAAAAATAATGTGCTTTATATTTTATATAAATATGAAATATATCTAGGGGTTAAGACACACAAAAAAAAAAAACTACTTAAATGTTTGAGATGAGATGATATTGCATCACATGCCAGAGAACTCACCCAGAACCTCTGTCTCCTTGCTGTTCTGATTAACGTGGCATTCCCACCAGAGGAACACTTGACTTATGCTCTATCAAGTATCTCTGTCGATTCTTACAGGTTAAGGAGTATGCTAATATGTATTTCTGTTTTCCTAGTAGACAATAGAGTAAGGTTTCATTTGTTTGGTAAAAAGCTTTCCCCTGCATAAAGGGGACAACGTCAAGTACCACATCCTGGTTTTGTCATCCTTTTCTCATGAGGATGATGGGAATCAACCCTTGGAAAATCAGATGGTTTCCCTTCATTGTTTTATCACAAGAGATGTTAAAAAGCAGTAAAACAGGCTTCATTTATATCCAGTTAGGGTACTATGTGCTCTTGCTGCTGTAGGTTAAACCAGCACCACTCTGGTTGCTTTGTGGACATAATTGATTGTTCTGGTCAACAAACAAAAGTAAAGGGCTATGTTCCATTAGGTTTTCAGTAAAAAACATCACAAAAGCTGCTTGCCAAGTGACATTATTTTCATGCTGTTGTATTAAAAGCATATGTAAACAATGGAAAGTTATGCAAACAATGGAAAGATATATGTTTTTAATGTACTTGACGTTGACCCCTTTAATGATGTTCAGATGGCATCTGTCAAGTCTTCACAACTTGTATTTCCTTTTTTTTTTTTTTTCCTCTGTAAGCAGTGCTGTATTTTAACGTGCAGCAACATTCTAATATGTCAATGTTATGGTAGACTATGTAGTTAATATTCCTGGTGAAGTCAAGGATGTAATTCATGAAATAACTTTCTTTGCTTTCCTGATTGTAGGATTCACTCTCTCCACTCTCTCAAATTTCAGTCTTGCTATATGCAATGTGGTAAGATGGTCCATAGAGCAGGATATCTTAAGTTAAGATAACATGATGATGGCTATAGAGGCCTAAATGAGTATATTAAAAAATCAGAGGTGCTTTTACGCAGGGAGAATGACCAAGTGTTGTTTTGTAATGCGATTTTCTTATGACACTCTTAGATTACCTCAGTACAGAACAACTTGTCTTTGCAAAGTTCCATTTTTTTTTAAGTGACCACCAAAGAATTCAACTTGGATTGTCCTAAAGCAAAGGGTTGTTTTTTTTTTTTTTTTTTTTTTTTAAATGTGCAACTAGAAAAAGTATTTTAAGCATCAGTTATGCTATATTTAATAGCATGATCTGTATGCCCAGGAGAGCACGTTTTATGCAGCTCTATGCCTTAGAATAGTTTTGAATATCAATTCCAAATGCATTTGATAAGGAGGCTCAAAATATTTTATGGGATTTTGCTACTGAGGTCATGGGTTATAACTGTCTTATGTGACGTGGCTTTTCTAAGGAAAGATTTTTGAACACAGTGTTAACTATCTCATGATTATTGAAGATTTCCGAGTATTGTTTTTTTTTCCTTAGCACTGTCAAAATCTCAGCTCTTAGAACTGAGGACATACATAGATTGTATATTAGCAAACAGAATTATTTATAATTTAATCCCAATGTTTAAAGTGATTTAAAGTGCTTTAAAGCATACTTTCTAATATTTCAATACAAACAAGATAAGCCAAATCACTAGAAGTAGTTACTTTTCTAGAAAACTAGTTATCCCAGAAGCTGTTGTGGAGCCTGCTTCAACATGCTAAGTTCATCAAGACAAAAAACACTGTGTAGTGTTTACTGGATTAATTTTTCTTTTCCCATTAGTCTAATATACTTAACTTCCTTGGTCAGTCAGCATACCTTAAAATCTGCAAAAGCAATGCCAAGCAATCAACATTTTTTGAAGCGGATGGTATTCATGTAGATTAATGTGCTGTACTTCAGAAAGTGGAAGAGAAGGTATTTAAATGGCAGTAGATTGCTTAGCATGTGTTTATATTTTGTCATTTTCAAGTAGATTTTTTTCCAGCTTGTTGTGTTCAATTGTTATAGCAGCCTCTGATTTGGGTGATGGATGTATTGCCTTAGTATTATGTAACGCCTTCGTTTTAGAAACTGAATGAAGTATGGCAAGCTCATTATTTTATTTATTTTTTACAATACTTTACAGAAAAAAACTTGTTCAAAAATATTTTTTTTTTACTATGATACTACAAATTTTCTTTATGATACCTTTTTGTGTATTTCTCCCTAACCATTATTTTTTCTCTTGAACACCTCTTTCTTTCAAAGAAAAATATTTTAAACCTCTGGAAGAACAGTAAAAGATAAAGCATGTGATCAAAAACCTTCCCAGACAATTTTCATCCAGTATTTCTTACTTTGGGACTGGAGTAAATATCCTTGGTCCTATAAATAATAAATAGAAAACATCTTTCTTTCTCCATCCCCACCCAAAGAAATTCAGACTGTAATGTTTATAATTGTAATTCAAGTAATTGGAATTGATTTTTTTTTAAATGGCCCATTTCATATATTCATTTTTTGTTGTTTGTTTTTGTAGAGAAATACAAAACCTGACAATTTTTAATTGAACTCAGTGATGCTCATGCACTTAATGAAAATTTCATTATGCCCTGATAATTCACAGTTCTTGTTGCAAGGCTAAAATAATCAGTCTTTTTCATCTAGGTAGAAAACCTTCCCATGTAATGGAAAAGTAATATTTAAACCAATTAGGAGAGGAAGTACAGCAGTATTACTTTTAAAATAAATTTAAAATAGATAATTCCACCAAGGATATATAAGAAAAACAACAAGAACAACAACAAAACCCACAATAATTCCGTTTTGCTTGATGCTTGCTATTAATGATTGCATTACTAATGTTTGCTGCTTTCTCTCCATTGCTCTATCTGTGCCCCTGAGTAAGTATTAAGTTCTTGAATACAAGTTTGAGAGTTCTGGTTACTAATAATTAGCAGTGTAAAGTGTATTTGTGAAAGTTAAAGTTGCAAGCAATGTATGTTGTTGAGGATAACTGAGCTGGAGCAATATATTTAGTGTACAACCAGGAAATCATCATGTCACTTATGTCAGTGAGAGCCCCAGAAAATTGTATGAGTTTTGTTTTTAGTTTTTCACCCCAACATACCTCTCAACTGCAATGTCCTGAGTGTTGCATTTAAACCATGGGCTCTCCTATTTTTTGATTGTTTTCATAGATTGTATGTTCTGTGGTATGATTTTCATATCATCAAGGTTTGATGCTGCTTATGCTAACTGCAAAGATTTGATGTTTGCAGGAACTGTACATGACTGTATTGCTGTCTTGGGTAAAAGGAAGAGTTTTTGATGACTCAAGGAAGCTGAGGAGTTTGGACAGGACTTTAAAGCTGTCTGCTGCCTCTTCAGAGCTGAGTGATAGTGTCAGTAGGATTGATAAAGCATCATGTGGTAATTATCAGTAGAAGATCTTTACTGGTTGTATAAATTCATGTATTTATATATAGAGCATAGTGTGGAACTTGATCTTTTCTACACAAAGAAAAAAGATTTTCTAGTTCTTTTCTACTACTGTTGCATTAGGTTTAATAGCTCTGTTAATGGTTAGCTTATGTACTTGAAATGCTCATTTCTGCCATACAGAAGCCCAGTCTGTTTCTCAGAAATTGTATTCCATTTGGAAACCATCTGGATTGTGCCAGGAGTATTCCTGCTGCCAGTTGGAGCTAATACCACCATTCACAGTAACTTTTGTAGGCTTAAATTGATTGCCCACAATTTTATAATAAAAAAAATGCTTTTGAAAGTTATTTTTTTAAGTATGTAGAACTAAACTCAAAACATGCTCCTTTCATTATCTGTAAAAGTGTGTGTGTATATATATATATGTACGTATGTATATATATATTAGCACTGTTAACACTTTAGTAAACTAGCAAAATGCTGGCAATTACAGACCTGAGAGTATTCCTGGACAAATTGTAATGAATTTATCTGCAGTGCTTAAAGAGCTACCACCTTCAGAGCAGCCAAGAGAAAATTCATATATTTACGTGGTAGAATGATAAAAATCTCTTTCAATAGCTGAAGACCTTGTTTCCCAGTTGACGCACACTTTTTATGTTAAGTATTTGGATGGGATTTTGAGTTCATGTTCATGTAACCTATTGCTTATATTAGCAAGGGCAGAAGAAGCTGGTGTGTAATTTGCATTTAACACAGGTCATGTCTGTACTCATGTTCCCACACTTTTTCCCAGCTCCTATGTCTGGATTCCCAGCTGCTTGGCAAGATGAGACCCTCGCACATCTCCCCCAGTTTCCATTCAGAACAGCAGGCTAGGAAAGATCTGTAGGATGCTCCAGGAGGTCTCCTAGACTGACCAAGGCTTCAGGCTTCTAAGTCTCCCATAGTCATAGTGGGCTAAAATCCTCCAGGATGTACTTCTGCAATCCCTGTTGAAAGCGTGATTTAATTTGCCATCTCGCTAACAATTAGCACTATCTGCTTGAATGCCCTTTGAAAGAGAAGTGCTTGGGCAACTTCATCAACTGTGTCAGATTTTTGATACTACTAGAACTTATGATAGCTATTAGTAGGACAGGTATGCAAGTGACTATTCTACAGAACAAATACTTTGGAAAAAATTGTAGTATGATTGAAAGATTAGTGATAGGACTGAAAAGAAACAAAGTAAAATATGGTACAAAGCTTAAAGCCATTTTATTTATTTATTTATTAACAAATAAAAACCTCTACAATGCCCCAAATCTCTACTATGAACATTTGAATGGAATTAGCATTTTAAGTCCTAGAATAATTAGATTGGAAACTTTTTAGTTATTACTAACCTGACAATGACTTTAACAGGGAAAGAGTTATAGATCATACTATGGTTTTCTCCCTCCCTGCATTTGTTGCAGTAAACTTGGCACGGGCCTGCTTCTCATTCCAGCTGTGGTCAATTATTATGTAAATACAGAGGTTGTGGAAAACTCTTAGAAGCTGCTTGGGTTTGTTTCTTCTGTGAGGGAGAAGATGTGCTGACAAGATATGACATGGGTGGGTCTTAGTGAGATTTGTAAGATATCAGAGCTTCTTCTCAAATGATTTGTGAATGTTTATGATGAGTACATAGATGTGGAGACACTCGCCCAGAAGGTTTCCAGTGGCATTGTCCTCTCAAAAGATGCCATCTCTCTCTATTGAAGTAGGTATTTCGATATGCTTTATATTGTACCATAACTCACATACATATCAACTATCTTAATAAACAAATAGTGTCTTAAATACCAGTAAAATCCAGAATCTAAGTAAGCGCTTGCCTTATCTCTCTCCACTGATAGTTATTTTTTCAGAATACATTCATTGGTATTCTTCACTTGGGAAGGGTAGAAAGTTTCCATAGGATGTCCAGAGCAGGTTATCTTTAAATCTGAGTGCTATGGAATTGCTGTGGATGTTCTGGCATTTTCAAAATGCGAATTTCTTCTTAGGGTATTCCAGAGGTGCTGAGAGGATCCTAGCACAACATGAGGTTTCTCTTATTAGCCAGGCTTGTCTCTCAAAGTAGTATTCCAGCCAAGTGCAGCCATTAGTTCTGCAATAACGTTCACTTATTTGCTTGAGTAAATGTGTAAAGTACACATGTAAATATTTCTGGATGCATCCCATTCAGAGATGTGACACTGTAGTTTTCTACATAGCTCATATATTTGGGTCTGAATGTGTTCTGAAGCAAAAAGATGAAATAAGCAATTTCTGCTTTTCCACTTTTTTTTTTTTTCCGCTTTCATCGGTTAGAAGATGAAAATACATAACGTAGTTTGTACTGTTCTAGTCAGGTGGAAAAAAATAAAAATCACAGAATCAAAGGATAGTTTAGGTTGTAAAGGACCTGTGGAGGTCATCTTGTCCAACCTGTGTGCTCTGTAGCTTCTGCTGTTCATTTCCTCTTGGTCCTGCTTACCCCACAGGGAAATTCATTGTCTTTGCAAATATGCAGATTAAGGCCACAGACTGTTGGCACTTACATGTGTGCTTGGCTTCAAACAGCACTTTAGTCCCTCTTTGAGATTACTCATGTATTTAAGTTTTAGCATTTACGTATAAGCCTACAAGAGATTTGGGTAGGTAGAAATTGTTCTTCACATGGAAGTCATCGTCAGACAGATCATTGGTAGACTTTTGAATGCCATACCTATGAATGTTGTTCTCTTGCCAGTATTTGCATGTGCATGTATGTATATATGCAGTATCTAGTTAGTAGTGTGTGTGCACGCACACCTGTAGATATATATGTATATATATGCCTGGGTTTTGCCCAATATAATGATGCCAACTTGTGTGTAGAGCCAAAAAAAACCCTTAAATATATACAATGCTTGAGATGCTGCATTGTTTTTATTATAATATTTTTATATCAGATGAATTGCAGGATGTTTACAGATGCTTATTAATATTTAACTTATACAATAGATTGGCAGGATGTTTATGATTGTTGTCAGCTAAAGAATTGTACAAGATTCTGGGTGAAATTTTGGCTTTGTTGATATCCTTGGCAAAACTCCTATTGATCTCACTGGGGCCAAGATTAAACCCCTCTGAATCTATTGTTTACTAGCTATTTTCCTACTGTGATTTTTTTTTTTTTTGAATGACTGAAATGTATTTATTTATCCCAATGTGAAATCTGCAGTTGCTATTTGGATTTTTCTACAGAACCTGCAAAATACAACACAGGTGGGAATATATGCCTCATTGAATGTACAGACGTATTCATTATTCTAGTCCTTGAATATGTCTAAGAAAATAGCTTCTAAAATAACTTTTGTAAGTTTAATATAGAATCTTCTAAAAATAGATCATTTTTCATATCTTCCTCCACAAAGTTGGCATGCAGTGTAGTAAATTAAGATGAAGAATTATTTATACAGTTCACCTGGCTTGGCAGATCTGGAATGAAACATAAAGAACCTCATCCAAAAATACCTTATCTAAACAAACAAACAAAAACCCAACCCAACTTTATATTATATAGTGTTTTAAACTTCTCGTCAAGACATGAATGTATCTTCAGAGCCAGTCTGTAGAATTATTCTTTTAATATTTCATGAGCGAATACAATTATGCAAATATTAAGTGGTAGAGTAAGTCAGACAACTGCTTGACATTAAAGAAAGCACTTATTAAGAGACAGAAGGCTCAGTTCTTCTAGCACCAGGGAGGAAAAATACTGTAATGTAGTGCTTCCTAAATCCCCTTCCAGGGTATCTTTTAATTCTTTATGCTCCAAGTATATTCTTCCTGTAAAGAGACAGAAGGCTGTGTAACAGCCTAATAAATACAAATTATTATTACTTATTATTAGTACTTTTCACCTAAGGCTAAAAAATTTGTTTTCAAACAAGAGCTATTGTGCACTTTGAAATATATGTGTCTGGAACAGGTAAGTTTGTATTCATTGTAGGTAGGTATCCCAGGGGTACAGTAGGACTTGCAAAATTAGGTAGTTATCAACAATGTTATCAAATGTTATCAGAAGCTGAAGAAGTAGGGAGCCAGCCTTATTCCCCTGTGAGGCTCTTTCTGAAGACATCTGTAGAGAATGCCCACCACCCCCAAGCTTCTTTTGCTATAACTTTGTTTAAGAAAGGATAATACTTGATTGACACTCTTCCCTTGCTAATAAGGAAGGAAGTATGCACGCTGGTTGAACTTTCCAGGATTTTGTCTCTGTTGGCTATAGAAACCTCAAAAGAATAATCAGCAGTGGCTTATGAAGGATACACAGGGCTCTTCCTGGGCTCGCTGGTCTGCTAATGGGGGATCTGATTGCAGATTTGGGGAAAAAGCTCCCATTGTGCTCCCTCTGTGGTCAGTCTCCATGGTTATTAGTGAGAGCAGGTGGGTGCCCAAGTGAGCAGATAGCTTTCCTTTTGCATGTGCATTGTCTTTCTGTAATTGTAATCAGGAATCAGGACTTGATGTTATTTGTCTGAAAGGCCATGACAAGTACAGCATATCAGAGGAAATGAAGAGGCAGGGGCTGGAGGTCTGGGTTCTGCTTTTGGTTTCCTGATGGTAGGTTGGTAGGACTGGGGGCAAGTCGGTTACCCTTGGTGTGCCTTGCTGCCCCTGCCTGGGGCAGGAAGGATGCTTACCAGCCTGAACAGCCCCTGAGACCTATAGATGAGTGGTGGTCTATGAGTGGCTAATTTTTACTGACACTGTTGTATGTAGTATATATAAATTAATTTGTCCATAACACTGCAAAAAAAAAATTAAAAAAATGCTTTCTCTGGTTTCAGTTCTGACTATTTAATGACCAACTACATTCTGGGTAGTCAGTTTTGAAGCTTAGCAATTGCTACAGTACTTACAATTACACACATAGTGGGCTCTGTTTGCTGCAGAAAAGAGTAAAACTTTAAACTGCCTGACAAAACTTGCCAATTAAGTATATCTAACAGAGCAGGGGTGTAACTTTTGGCTTTATTTACTTGTAATAATGGTAAGGAACAGTGAATTTTGTTTGTTTACATACTGTTTACAATGGCACAGTTTTATTTTTAATATATTAAAACAATTGAGGTATTTATTGCATATACTATTTTAAAGATGTTTTATGTGTTTTCACCTTTGGAATATATTGTTACATTTCCTTGTACAGATAATTTGGGTGGCTTTGTTAATATAGTTAGTAATTTTTATGACTACTAAGTGACCAGTTTTCTGTGCCTTTTTATTGTTGAATGCATGATTACATATTTATTATTGTATGGAAGTCACTGAGATGTGTATTTTTGTATTCTGCTGGAAGCAATGGTTGATTTTATTGTACATGATAAGAGATGCCTTCTATAATGGGCACTCATATGAGATCTTCCTTCTCAAATAAACAGAATACATTCAATGTGTGTAAGTCCTTGAATTCTTTGTGTGTCTGGAAATTGATGGAGATCCTTCAACATCATTACACTGAATTTTAGACGTTATCCACTCAAAATATGGGCTGGTAACAATGTCATCAAATCTACAACAAAATTCCCCATTGAAATCAATACAATACTAAGTTCTTGGCACACTGTAAGCCTTTGTAATTTAAAAGAAAACTCTGTATGTTAAAGCTAAATAAAATTTGGATGAATGACTATCAAGCATCATTTCTATTCAGTCTGCCACACATTGCACTAAAATTGTTTCAAATTGTAGGCTTTGAATGCAGCTTTTGAAAATCCTTTATATGGCTACGTGCGAGTCCCCATGTAACTAGTAAGTAGGTCACTGTGCGTGTAGGTGTTTACATTTGCAGGGATCTTCCGCTAGGTCTTGCCGGCATACAGTGTATTAACTGTAAAAATAGATTTACACTTGCATCCATAGTAACAGCAGTTGTTAAAACATAATATACATTTCTCCAAGGTCAGTGGCAGTAAAACAAACACATTTTTTTCTGGGTAGTATATGCTGACCCTCTATAACTCCAACCCAGGTAAACAGTCACTGGAGCTGATTCCACGCTAAGAGCTGAAGACAGAGGGCAATTCTGCAGGTAACGATCATCTGCTGTGTTGTGGGTCCGTGAGCTACTAGGCTAGCACTTAACACAAGACGTGATGTGAGAGTAACTACGATCAATGGCATATGCAGAAGACAAAGTACAGTGTACGTGAGCTCCAGCCAGTTGATTAGGGAGCCAGGTTCCTGTTGTCCTGATGTGAGTGTATATGTGAGAGGCATTTTTATGGATAACCCGTGCTGTTTAAAGGTCAGAGCTGGTGCTTTTAGCAAACAGTGAACTCCAGGTGCTTACAAATCTCGTAGGATCAAAGCTTGTACTTTAATTTTGGGGGTGTTTTGTGTGTATTCCATTTCTTTAATAAATCCTAAATGGTTGTAATAATCTCAGCCATGGAATAAATGAGAGGCTGTATTAGGAAAAATAGCCAATGACCTAAAGTAGGGGATGCTGCTGGGGTGGATCTGCAGGGTATGAGGAGACTGAACATGATGGTGCATAGACACCATGAATTCTCTAGAATTGCTTCTGGCAATAAGATGCAACACAAATAGGTTTCATGTAGTTCATCGTGTCTGTATGTTAGATTTATGTGACTAAGAATTCAAAGTGTTGAAAAAGTGGTGTTGTTACAATCTTTAACTTGGGATACATACTTAAGGAAGTTTTTAATTACATTTAAAAGATTCAGGTTAAATGGATTAACTTCCTACCACAATGTATATTTTAGTACTTGTGTTTAATCAATTTGTTAATGCCAATGACACTGAATACCTGATGATAAATTCTTTGAAACTGGGCTTTTAACCCCCATGACAGAATTTATCTGACATGTCTATCACCTCTGAAAACAAGAGGTGGTAGACATGTCAGAGTTTAAATCAGAGCTCCTGAAGGCATGAAACCCCGAGAAGCAAATCTAATAGAATTATTGCCTGGAAAATTTATCAAAAAGAGCCATATAGATGTCTTGTCTAAAACGTGAAATCAAATAGAGATTGCCTTGATGCCAGGGAAGATCATGAAGCAGATAATCTTGACTGCCAGCACACAGCACATACAGGGCAACCAGGTGATCAAGCCCAGTCAGCATAGGTTTATCAAAGGCAGGTCCTGCCTGACTAACCCGATCCCCTTCTGTGATAAGAAGTCATGCTCAGTAGATGATGGAAAGGCTGTGGGAGTTGTTTATCTGGATTTTAGAAAAGGATTTGATACTGTTTGCCACAGCATTCACCTGGAGAAACTGGCTGCTAATGGCTTGGATACACTGTTCACTGAGTAAAAACTAGCTGGATGGCTGGGCCAAAGAGTTGTGGTGAATGTAGTTAAATCCAGCTGGAGGCCGGTCACTAGTGGTGTCCCCAGGGCTCAGTACTGGGGCTACTTCTCTTCAGTAACTTAATCAGTGATCTGGATGTGGGGATCAGGTGTACTCTCAGCAAGTTTGTAGGTGACACCAAGTTAGGTGTGAGTGTTGATCTGCTTGATGGTAGTAGAGCTCTGCAGAAGGATCCGGATAGGTTACATTGATGGTCTGCACCCACTTGTATGGCATTCAGCAAAGCTAAATGTCAGGTGCTGCACTTGGGTCATAACAACCCAATGCAGTGGCTTGAGCAAGAGTATCTGGGAAGTTGCCCAGCAGAAAAAGACCTGGGAGTACTGGTCAACAGCTGGCTGAACATGAGCCCCCAGTGTGCCCAGGTGGCCAAGAAGACCAATGGCATCCTCCTGGTCTGCATCAGAAATCAACTAGGAAAGTGATTGTCCCTTTGTGAGCAACACTGATGAGACTGCACCTCAAATACTGTGTTCATATTTGGGCCCTCACTACAAGAACAATATAAAACTGTTCAGGTGTATGCAGACAAGTCCAATAAAGCTGGTGAAGGGACCAGAAATTGAGACTTATGAGGAGCGGCTGAGGGAACTGGGGCTGTTTAATCTGGAGTATGGGAGGCAGATGGGAGACCTCATCGCTCTCTACAGCTACCAGAAAGAAGTTTGCCATGAGGAAGGTGTTGGTCTCTTTTCTCAGGTAACGTAATAGAACATGAGGAGAGGGCCTCAAGTTGTGCCAGGGGAGGTTTAGATTGGACGTTATGAAATATTTCTCCACAGGAAGGGTGGTTAGGCTTTGGAACAGCCTGCTCAGGGAAGTAGTGGTGTCACCACCCCTCGAGGTATTGTGAACGTGGTGCTTAGGGACATGGTTTAGCAGTGGACTTCATTGTGTTAGATGATGGTTGGCCTTGATGATCTTGAGGGTCTTTTCCAACCTAAATCATTCTATGATTCTTTTTGAAGAGTTTTAGTGGGCATGGAGTGACAGACTACAGAAAGAAAAGTGAAACTGAGCAGCTATCATCAACAGCTCCTTCACTTCATGTTAGTCTGTTAGTCATGCACATAAATACATGTGGTAAAAAGTGGAAAAGAAAGCTATTTTAAGATGATGCTATTCAAGCCACTCTAAGTCTGTGTTTAGATTAAAATCTGCCCCATCCTGGAAACAGAGGTAGGAGTATGGTGTTCACCCAAACTGTCTGGTTGAGTCGTACTGTTTCCTTTGGAGTTACTACAAGTTGGTTTTGAATTACATAATTGCAGTTCAGATCATATTTATAAGCACATGTTTAGGAAATAAAATAATCCAGAGCAAGGGAACTGTGGCCTTGTTCACCCCACAGTCATCTAATGACAGGAAGACTTCATGGATCAATCTTGTATGCTAGGCATGACAGCATAAAGGAGACACAGTATTTTCTGACCTAGCCAAGTGTACAACATATGAGTGAGAGCAGCAGCTGACCCAAGTCCTCTTCTTTTAGGAAAGAACTAAGAGGATCTACACGGAAGGTCATCTTTCTTTTTATAGGGGGAGAGGCTCATAGATTTCACAGTTACGAAATGGGACATCCTGGAACGTCAGGATTTCTGCTGGAGCTTTATTTTCCATTTCCTTTTTTTCTGGCAGCAGCCCAGAGCTGTGCCTGCAGTTACCCCTCTGAACTCATGCCTCCCCTCTGACCTTTAGCTGCTATTTGCTTCTGCCATGTCTCAAAGCTTTCGGTTGTTCTCAGGTGCCTACTGTCATTTCCCAATTTAAGTTTGCCAAGTGCAATTTCCTTTCTTCAATTTCATTCAAAAAAAAAAAAAAAAAAAAAAATCTGTCTGCTGACTGTCTACTTCAGTGTGACACCACATATACATCCTCCTGGCAGTCATGCTATCCTCTGAGTAACTCAGTTCATTAATTAAAAATCAAACATTTAACACCTCTGAATCCCTAACACACTGTCCCTGGTAATAATAACCTGCTAATATTGTAACAAAAAGCATGTTTTCTTGCATGTTGAGGGAACTTCACTTTGCTGAGATTTTCTGGGATCAGCTTCTTTGACCCTCTGTGGGAGCATTCAGTTCTCTGGAGGTCAAGTCAGCAAGTTTTTGCACAAGAGCCTGCAAGCAACTGTTGAATCTCACACAGTATCAGATTACATCCTTCTAATTTATGCTTGATGACTTACTTCCCTAATAACTATTTGTCTAAAAGCATATATTCAGTCAATAATTCAGAACTATTAGGTGAATATTTTCAGATTAATAAGAAGGAAGAAAGTTTGGAAGTGGTTGAAGATGTCATGGAGCTGCTTCCAAACTGCTGTTTGGACTAGGGGATGCTGCAAATTTAAGCACAGTAGGTTCACAAGAGACTTCAGAATATCTGCAAAAATAACTCAGTAGGTAATGCTTTCTAGCCAGCCTTTCTCAACTTCTACAAACACTGAGAGGAGCAGGTGGGTTCTGGGGTCAAACCCACATTTGATCCATAGTTCAAGTTTGGAGAAGGATGCCATAAATCCATGGAAATGTTTGTACATATGGAGTACTTGATATAAGAGATAGAAGAACATCAGACAGCATTGACTGCCTTATAAAATCCAGTTGAAATCTGAAATTATTTTTCCATAGGGCAGTTAGTCACATCTGTCATTTGCTTTCTTACTTATGAGAAGAAAATAATCAAATAAGTTTATATATGAATAAAAATCAAGTATGTTTCTTAAAGAATTTATAAAGGCATTAGCTAAACAAGGGGAGATGGAGTAGACAATACTTGTGCCAGCCCTGCTCCACCACAGCACCTAGAAATGAGCAGTGTAAGTTTTACAGCTTTAGTACAAAACCTTTCCTAAATTGTATTAGGAAGGTAAATAGTGCTTTACAAATCAAATGTCTTCAGTATTACATTTTCAATATAATTGCATCTCCCTGTGGCCACTCAGCCATGGAAATGATTACTGTGTAATTCCCAGAATCTTAAGCCTATTTAAAATATTGATAGGAATATTAATTAAATCTTCCAAACACTATAGAAAGAGTAAATGAGCAAAATGGGCAAATGAGCCTAAATTCCTGAAAAATACAATAACCATTAATTATGTCAGGACAATCAATCACCGTTTATTTCTCAGTCAATAAGAACCATAGCTAATGGCTGACTAAGCTCAGTTAAGGTTTGATGAAATACGTTCTTTTAAATAGAAGTTAAATTAACCCGTATTATTTGCCAGCAGGATAAACAATAGGTTGTCTTATTTACTCAACATAAAATCTGTCTCAAAATGTATATATTTTGAAATGAGATTCATCATCCCGTGTTTTCTCAGATGGCCAGTCAATCTAGAATATTAAATATTTTTTCCCTTGATGGATTAAATGGAGAAAAATCTGTAACATCAACCTTTGTGATTCTTTTATATCTGTTAATCTAGTACCTAGTTTTTGATATCCAGACTAATTTCCGGGGAAGTGGAAAAAGAAAATATTTCTCATTAATTTAAGGAGCACTCCTAGCCTCAGTAGACCTACTTGCTTCATGATGTGTAGGAACTTGGCCCTTAAGCTATCTCTGGGTTGGTGGAAGAGGTCTGTCTGGGAGAAACCCCGGGAAGCATCCCTGGAAAGCTGTTACATGACATATCCCCAACCTGTTAATGTACCTATTGCAGCTGCCAGACTCACTTGTTGCTGCTGTCAGGTTCCCACCTCCTATATTAAACAGATAAAAATGAGGATGTTAAGGTCCATGACATGCTAGAATCTGCTGCAGCTTTGCCTTGAGTATAAGGTGATCCTGGTACCTACAAGATCCTTGAACATGAAGAATGTATAATAATTCTGCTGCAACTTCTTGTTAGAGTCCTTTACTGTTGTATCAGAGCTTGGCCTGCTTTTGATATTCACTGAAATATATATATATATATATATATATATATATATTTTATTCTTTGTGGTTCAAGATATTTACAAAAAAAAAAAGTTGAATTGTTTCTTTGCAATTATTTTTTTAACTGTCCTAGAGCAGAAGATACTCTCTTTTAGAGGTACACAAGTTACATCTCCTAGCAGGACCCATTCTGTGGGCTTTCCCAGAAGACATTCATGTGCCTCAGCCAAAATGCAGTTTTGAATCACATCTTTACTTTTTCCCTCATCCTTTCCTTCTGACAGTCAAAAATAAAACTGGAGCAAAACGACAGTTGGCACCACACTTTGCAGAGCAGCTGCATCTCCCACCTTTCCTTCTCCTCTGCCCGTTGGTAGCTTTGAAGGTGTCTAACACCAACACTGGTGGTGACTCTTCCTTCAAGCATATGAGTATCCTTTTACAGAGGAGTTGAAGACTTATTATTGGATGGAGTCCGGGAATGGGGAAATACACCTCTGAAAATAAAAATGGCATTGTTTTAGTGTACAGAATTCTTCCTTAATTGCTGTCATTGCTGTTTGTTGAGTTGTAAATATGGTCTCCAATGGCTCATGCTTATGATTATGTCACAGGATAACACGTCAGCTGAGCTGTGGTAACTCTGCATCTGTCACAGTAAGTTAGAAGTAATTCAACTTCATCTTCTATGAAAGAAATTTAAGCTAAGATACAGCGAGAGCCTGCAAACAGTTATTTTCATTTATTAACTTGACCCTGTGTCTAAACAATCTGACAAATGACCTCTAATATTTATGAAGTGAGTATAATATTCTGTGATTCCACTGCACTGCAATAAATAGCAACTAATATTCCCTGAATTCTTCACAGAACAACATGATTTATAAAATACTTACATAACATCAAGCAAATTGCACTTTTAAATCTTCTCTTGCCCACTGAACTAGAGGTGATTTGTAATTTCCTTTAAAAGTAGGCCACCTAGCGCCTACGGGGCTACATCACAGTGAAAAACCCACTGCAAACAGCTTGTTTTACTCCGTTTTGCACTCCCTTTAAACCATAAAGCTGCTTGCTCCTTTTCAACACATATTATGAGTTATAACAAAATTTAAAGAGCGGAAATTTTGGGTTGTGATTTCACCTCAACGGATCTTGCCCATTCCCTGCCTTGCTCTCTGCTGTTTTCTGAGCTCCAGCACTGTTTTCTGTCAGGCCTCTTTGCCAACTAGTCTAACTCCCTAACATGGTCAAGAACAGGCGACGACCACAACAACACGGTAGGGATCTGCTGGGTTAATGAGCTAAATCAAATTACAGCAGAAACACTGACAGCTCCTTTTTCTTCAGAATGTCACTGAGCTGCTATTAGAGGCGAGAAAGAAGGCCCCAGTCCTTTACAAGTACTATTAAAAAATCATGAGCTAAGCAGTTTCCATACTGGAATGTGACATCTCCAAAGAAAGGTGAATAGCATAGCTTGAAATGATGTTGCTAATGCTGTAGCTGCCTGATTAGTTACTGATGATAGCTGCTGTTGTAACCAGTGTCCAGGGAAGAGACTTCAAGCCAGCATTTTGCTGGAGCTTTCCTTCCTCCTCCCAGTGAGACAGAAGGAGTAAAAAACAACCATTTGTGGTCATTGAAGATCCCATGGTCTTTTCCATGGTGTGTCCAAATTCTGGTAATGGTCAATATGATTTTCGCATTGGATAAATCTTCTTGACATTAGCAAAATTGTCTCCGTGATCTCAAGTGAGAGGTGAGTTATTATTTTTTAATGCATGTGTAAGTACTGCAAATGTTGAACTATTCAGCCTCGCACATGGCATAGCATAGCTAAAGTCAGCCCCATGTGGCTGCCAGTGTATTTGACAACACTCTCCTTTTTTTTTTTTTTTTTTTTTTTTTTTTTTTTGTCTGTAAATTCAGCCTTTCAGTTACAATTCTGTTTCCATTCCATGAAAGACAGAAATTTCTCATTCTGGTTGGCTTTTGAAGAAGTGCAAAGCTTTTACTTAAACAAACAAACCTCATCAACAAAACAAACAAATGAAAAACCAACACAACCACTAGTTAGGGGATCAGATCCATATTACTAACAAGAACATTTGTAGAAATCCTACAAGTGTAATGCTTCAAAAAAAAAAAAAAAAAAAAAAAAAAAAAAAAAAAAAGATTAAATGTCAGAAGCTATAAACAAATGTTTTCTATATTTGACCTAAATCAGATAATGGACTTATTGCACTTTCATTTAACACGTCTTTTGTTAATTACTGTCAGAGGTGGTGGATAGGCTGGATTGTTGGATCTGACACGGACATGATGCCATTTCTGCTGTGACAGGAAATTTAATAGTCTAAATGAGCTTCTTTTGGTCATAAATTTCAGAAAATTACAGAAACATTCTGAATTTTAAAGAAAACTGTTCTTCAAGAGAGATGTGGCAAGCTGATCTGTATGATACAGTACTGCATGCATACTTTGTGCAGCTGTTTGTCAGCTATGTCACAGGAAGTGTTATATCAGATTGACCGAGTATTTTGTCCTTGGTAAAATAGTATGTGCATAGATGGACATCAGTTCTGTAACAGTGCTCCTCAATTCTTTTTCCCTTTTGCAGAGTTGTACTTTTGACTTGGGTTCATTGCTCATTAATTTCGAATGGTGAAAGACTATTGAATGAAAAAAAGAGGTGTGCATGATCACACTTCAGCTGAATGTCAGAGATTTTTATGTAATGAATGTAGTCCAAAAAATGTCAGTCTTTATGTACACACAGCACATTAGTATTTTAAATTAGTTTTTTTCTTTCTAATTATAGAATCATAGAATCATGAATCAAGGCATACTTTACAAAGAGCCATTCAGCACCACGTCAGGATTGCTACGGAGAACACTGTTACAGAAATAACTGCACTTCCAATTTTTAAATGATATCTTAAAACTTGTCAGCTATAAAACTGGCATTCATTTTGACTAGAAACTCTGCATTAACACTATCAATACTGATCAGGCTTCTTCTCTCTTCTCAAGTGCAGCTATATAGAAAATTATCCTTTCCTTGGACGTATTAGGTACAAGGGGACAAAATAAATGCCCTGAATTAAAAACAAACAAGCAAACAAGGCTATAATCTCTACAATGGATCCTGACACATTTTCCGTTTCTCAGGTTTGGCTCTTCCTGCACCACATACCAACTACGAGGACTGGACTTGTGTGTTCTCATTAAATATCCTCTATTTTCTGTGATAAGGAAAACGAGCCAGTCAGAATAGGAGGAACTGCAATGCTCCAAAGGGTTTCCTTTTTGTGAATGATGAAGGAGGCAGGATGAGAAAGTGTATCTTCAGGCAAACCTGCCTTGCCAGAGCTTGAGAGAATTAGGATCTGAAAACAAAACATTTGACTATTTCCTGACAAAGGATGTGTGCAAACTCTGCAGTGATTCTTCCCAAACCTTGATGTTCTCAGCATTCTTCACAAAAGCTATTCTTATCAATCAATTTTCAGAAACAAAAAATGCTTTAAGGCCTGGAAAATCAACATAATTTTGCCAATGAGGTAACTAAATTATATCAATGTAACTTTGTTTTCAGATATAAATATGGTAAAGTTAGGCTTGTAGAAGAAAAGAAATCCACTTCCTTTTTTTCATCTGTACATTATTATAACTTACCTTTCAGTGACTTTATTATACAAATATAAAATGACTTTATTATACAAATATACAATCCTCATAAAGGAGCACATAATTCTGTTTATGACTACTGTATACTTTTTAGCATAAAGGGGAATAAACACGAGTATTATAGAGGCTTCAGCCACTAGTTTATTTCCTGTACCCCAACTTTATTGCCCCTAAAACCCCCAGAATTGCAAGTTGCCAATCTTTACTTCACTCTTAGTAGTAGGAAAATTATTAGGAAACCTTCTGTCTGCAGTCTTTCCTGATAACCATCTTGCAGGGACAAGCCTCAATATTTCCACATCTTCAAAGCCAATGAAAGGAAAAGCTGCTGGTAATTCTGGAAACTTTTCTGCAGATAAGGAAAAAAATGATACAATACTTTTTACAACACAGCTTTCAGGATCAAAGTATGACTTATCTACAGCACATCTGTTTTATTATGCAGCATGTGGTCTGGGCAATCATTTGAAAGCAAATACATTTCTCATTTTCTATTCACTTATAGATAGAACAGTGTCTTATCAGATAAAAATGATGATACACCGTTAAAGTTCAAACAATTTGATTTTAATATACTTTTACGATTATTATTGTTTACATTTCCAAATATTCCTAAACGGTTTCTTGCAAATGACCAAAGAGATAATTGCTTATTCCCCTTTCAACCAATGACAAACATTTTTTAGAAAATATTTTTTAAATTAAAAGAATGACTAATACATCATTGGCACACTGTCCAATATTAACAACAAATGGCCTTACCAGGATGTATAATTTTACACTATTTCTGAATCTCAGAAAACTCAATTTACTGTCACAGTCAACTGAGCTGTAAGAGAAACTACTGAAAATGCTTCTGAATATTTTTGCTGCTCTGCAGCTGATACTCTGTTTTCTGCATATCACAATTTAGCAACAAAGAAATACAGAGACTTGTTCTTAGATTCTAGTTTGTTCCGTTCACCTGCAGTTTTCCTGGCCAAACTGAAATCATGGAGGTGCTTCTTTGCTCTTTTTCAAGCTGCACCTTGACTCAGTGCCTGACTATTACAGACATTACTGTGGTCATTATCCTTATGTCTAGATGCAGAAAATTTTAAAGTCATTACTATTTACTCAGGCATAGTTTAACATTAACTTGCCCGTTGCATCACTGCCACAATAGACTTCAGATCCTGTTTTCCATGCAATTTTTAGCCCACAGTTACCATGTACGATGAAGCTATATTTAGATATCAGGAGGACATGCGGTAACCATCACTCTAATTCTGTAGGTAAACTAGATTTATTCTAGAAATACATTTCAGTCTTAGTTGTTTACATTCCACATTTCTGCTCTGATCTGCTCCTGTGACAGTTGAAAAATTAAATGTGTTTGGCTCTAAATAGGCTGTGTAAATGTAGCATTTCTGAGCTCAGAAACTTTCCTGGGAAATCTTGATTGGGAAAATGACATAGCATTCAGTAAACATAGCTCAGAAACAGTCACTCAGGAATCTTACTGCCGTGGTGAACAACTAACAGTATTTCTTTCAGGCATTTCTATTCTTTGTCTCATTCTGGCCAAGATTTTCAGTCTTCAAACCATGATTTGCAAAGAGGTCCTTGGAACAGAGCTTTAGAGTGGCCATCTTTCACAATGGCAGTCATTGGGATAATTGCCTTTCTGTGGCATAAGGGTTTAGGGATTCTTTGCATCATGATGAGCTTTTATACAACCACATACATGCAAGAGTGTGACACTCCTGGTCTGTCTTAGTCTGACACTACTGACACTCCTAGACTATCTGATTTCTTCCTTGTCACTCCTAGTTTCTTTTTTCTTTCTTTCTTTTTTCTTTTTTTTTTTTTTTAAAAGAGAAGTGGAAATGATTTTTTTTTGAGAATCTACCGGTACTCCTATTACTGCTGAAAAGGTGTCATGAAGCAGTGTGAGAACTTGTTAGTTTCCTTTCAATATTTTGACAGAGAAGACAGTAAAATGCATTAAAATGCACTGATGTTTAAAGAGCATTTCTTCTTTTATGTATCGAATGAGGGAGGAAATGAAACAATTTCTGAGTATGTGGTACAATTGAGGAAATTAAGAATCAGGGAGACTTAAATGATTCACAGCAGCAGTTATTTGTGCGTGGAATATAAAATTGGGCAATCCAAATGGACATATTGACAGAAACTGACTTAAACCTTAAACTTATGCTGAAGTTATTGTACCATCTGAGAGAAATAGCACATTTTAACATATGTTGCAGCAGTGCACAGCAAACTGCATAACAAATCCACTAGGAATGAAGAAAGTACACCATGAACTGCACATTAGACTATCTTCAGTGTGGGAAAAGGCTCACAACACAAATTATTTCCAGTTTGAGCATATACTCTGTAAAAACAGCAATAAAGTGTGACATGCATAGGAAAGACAAAGGACAAAGGTCAGTGAACAGCAAAGCAACCACCATAAAAATAATTTGGAAACCAGATGGTAACAGGATGGAATTCACCAAGAATGCTGTAGCACCTCCACTGTAGTTGAATGAGAGAACACAAAAATAAAAGCCAAGTTTATTTACAAGTAGAACGAACAAGATTTCAAATGTAGCTCAGCAAAGCATCTGTTGTTCCTCTGATTTCACAGCAGGAGTGTAAGAGACTACTTAAATAGATGAAGTTGCAGAAAATTTAATTATCCCTAAACTTTTATGAGGCAGTTCATTATCTCCTGGAGTTACCACAGCTAAAGTAACAATGTATATGACATCTCTTGGCTTTAAAGAGAAAATATATGCAGCAACTGGTTGGCAATACCCAAGTGATTTCTTGTAGAAACTTTCTTGAAGAGTATACAGTATCTGCAGATTTTAAAAATGATGAGATTTATTCTAAAACAGAGATGATCTAAACATTTTAAAAAGCAGCTGATGACTCTGTCATCTTAAACTGCAGGAAGGCAAAGATGTCCTTTTAGTAAACTTTTCCAATACCTTTTCCAAAAACATTGAAACAGAAAGATAATTTCAACAATTTCAACAGGATTCTGTAGTAATTTCTGAGTCTATCTTCAGCAAACTTAGCACTTATGCACTGCTGGTTCAGAAAATGAAGAGTGCTCTCTGTATTGCTGTTGACCTCAATATTACCAATTACACAGTACGGTGTAAAGATCACGATCCTTTACATAGTTCAGATGTATTTGCCTAATGACTGCACTTTGACAAGTTCACCTTAACTTAGATTCATCCATAAATACAGACTGAAGACACTGAGACATATATTTGATAACAGACATGAGTTGATTTCAATCTAATGGTCTATCATAACGGTACCTTCTGGATATTGGGCATATGCAAACAGATATTATTATGTATTCATGGCACATAACAACATTCGGATAACAATAGTCATGATACTAGCAATGAAGGACACCCTAAAAACTCCCTTCTGGGCTTGAGTGTCATCTGTGATCTCTAAAGAAAGATCTGTTGATGTCATAAACTCACACTAGTGGGGAAAAAACAAAACAAAACAAAACAACAAGTTCATAATCACAAGACAAAGTTGAAGAAATCCATAAGGAATCCAAAGTGAAGTACAGTTGCATTCCTTTCTGACAGCAGTCAGTTATTGGGAGGGTGTTTGTGCACTTTCTAATTGAACAGATTGGCATTGGAAATGTTGGGTAGTACTGGTTCCATCACAACTTTTGAGAGAAGCTAAAGCCATGACATGGCTGTGGCAGCTGGACAGAAGTCCACCCAAGCTGGCTGTATACTTTAGCTCAGCTGACTGGCCCTCTCTCTCCCTGGCAATACGCCGACTGCTCAGTTGGTTTCTTGGCTCCCGAGGCATGTCAGCTGGCAAAGAAATAGATTGTTCCATTTTTGCCAGAAAGGCTGCAGAGCCAACGCTTTTTGTTGCAGTGCTCGATTAAACAAAATATTGACAAGCTGGAATTTCCTGTAGAATAAAAATTTCACTTTCCAGCCAGCTCTCGTTATTATTGTACACTCCTGTGTAATGTGGTGACGGTGTTATCGCATCCTTTAAGTAAACACAATGCACAGAAAGGATGTGACTCTGGAGTGTTCTTGGATAAGAACCTCAAAGCATCTGAAGCCGTCTTTATGCAGTACAATGCATCTCTTTATAAAGTTATTTTGCAACGCTTTCCATCTTGTATTAAAAGGCTTAATAGGTTGGCTCTGAGAAGCCATTTGTCAGCAGGACATAACTGGTGAACTGAGTGATGAATTCTGAATATTGTCTGTGGGTTATGTCTTTCATGCATGTTGTTTTGGGAGATGATTTATGTAAGTTACAGATCAAACTCCTGGGTAAGAAAATAATAATAACAGTGCAAGATAGTTATATATAAAGAATATTAGTTTTACTGTTAAAAAAAAAGACAAAAAAAATCGAAAAACATGCAAATAAAAATTACTTCTGAAAGATGTCACTGGAAACAACACATTAGTGAAACAGCCTAAAGAAACCATTATGCCATAATGCCCCAAACTGAACCATTTGTGAGAGACAAATGCCATGGCGTAGCACATGTGAAAGATTCCTGACAGGATGAGTAATGAAACAATGCACTCAGATGAAGAGTTCCAGTTTTGGAGTTGGTAGGTGTGTCAAGAGTGTTTTCAAGGCAACATCGAGAAGGGCAATGCAAGTCGTCACATGGGTATGCACTTGGTGGCAGAACAAGCCAATTTAAGCTGTTTCTGTTCGCGGTCGTCTCTGTGCTATCCCCAGTGAGACGCTGACACATTTATTATGCTGGTGAACTGGATCAGCAAAAAGGAAGGAAAACAGGTTGTTTTTTAGTCATGTCAGTTCAATCTTATTTACTGCTTGATTTCACAAATGTTCATGCCGGCACAGTCCAGAAGTGCAGATGTAAAAGCAGGTAGGTAGCTGGGCTGGGCTGTTTATAACTTACGTTATAAACAGATAAGCCACCCAAAATCATTCTTGAAATTGTATCATTAGTTCACATTAAATAAACCTTAGATTTTTTTTTTTTTTGGAGAAAAAATAGTATCAGGAATGGCAGATCCTTCCCAGCCTACTGCAAGGGCATCAGTGGAAAGGCTTACCCAGGTTTTCAGACTATAAGTGTGTCTATCTCAAATTAAAAGTAGGAATAGCAAGACTATAAATTATCTCCCTGCCTTTGAGAAATAAATTCTTCTTATTATTAATTACATCAGCATAGTTTATAGGATGTAATTTGATGTCTTGCCTGGACTTAAAATAGCTTTATTTATAGAGGGAGATTTTTCAGAGGTAGTATCATCCAAAACCAACCAACCAAAACCAATAACAACAACAACTAACAAGCCACTGAAACAACTATGCAGCTGTGTAGGTTTCATGTGCCAAGGAAAAAAAATATTAGTAAGGGACTAGTAAGAAAATGGATGAGAAACTACCATAAAATCACCAACTAATCCTTCATCTCCTTTTACAAAACTCACCTTGAATACCTTTGCAAGATGACATACAAGTCAGTCTGAGACGATCCTTCAAAAAGTCACTCCAAGCCAGTGATCTTGAAAATACCAAGCTTAAAAGACCGGTTTAGATGGTGACTTAGGATAGTGCCAATGACATAATATTTCTGACAAAAACATTCTACAGATACACATTTTTGATGCAGGAAGAGCAGGCGGAAGACACTACAGGTGCATTGCTCTCTCCAGCCAGCTTCACCTGATGCTGGTTCCTCTCTGGGCCTGATCCTAATCTGTGGGTTGATGTCCTGGGGCTGTAGCTGGCCATGATTCCCCTCCCCAGGCCTGATCCTGTCCCCCACATATGGACTGATATCCTGCATGGCCTCGACCCGTTTCTATTCCCACAGAAGAGCCTGATGCTCTTGGCTGGGGCTGTTCCCAGCTTGCCCTTCCTCCTGACTGGGGGCAATGGGACAGGCCCCAGCTGGGGAGGCCCAGCTCTGAAAAACATAAAACTAAGCTATACAAAATGTGCTGTACAGGACACAAAATATTGGAGCCCAGAAATACTCATTTCTTCATAATTAATCTACATTTAAGAAATGTTGGCTGACCAGCCAAGTTTCCTGTGCATTTACATAGGCAGACCTTAAATCAATTGAAAAAAAAATTATAATTTCAAAGCTATCTCAATTTTTATTATTGTATAAAAAACTTTTTTTTTTTTTTTTTTCTGACAAACAATGGCATGCTGTGGGTTTTGTTTCATAGTTTCCTGATGAGGGTAAATCTTGATTATTTAAGGGTTTGGCAGGAAGCCATAGGAACTCATTATTCTGTAAAGTCCAAGGGGAATTATAGAACAAAGGGAATAAAAAGCTTGAATTTATTTTTAAAGCCTGCTTTCTCATGATTACATTATTTCCAGATCTATTTTGTTTTGGTAAATGTTTACCAACTGTAAGTCTCGATATATGAAAAACAACAAACCCCTCTTACAGAGTGTTTAGTTTTCATGAAAACTGAAGGGTATTTGGATTGAAGGAGTTGGTCAAAAAGAGCTGTTTTTTGGTTAACCAAAGATCTGCAAAACTGTTACAATTTCTTTACTCAAAAGAATATATTTCCAAACCAGGATGGTCTCAATGGACATTGAAATTATGATAAACTTGGGTTAAATTTGATTCAATTATTCATTTACTTTTTCCCCATCCCATAGGGATGTGCAGTTGCTGGGAATATGAGAAACCTTTCATTTGTCCCACTTAGCTAACACTGCCATACTTTAGAACCAGTAGTGCTTTGTTTCTTTTATCCTCCTCGGTTGTGCATGGCTTGCAGGCTTTGGCCCATAGCTTACTAGTTTTTAGGGTAAATTAAAATGTAGTTTCTCTATCTGTTGGCAAAACGAGTAATTGAATATGTATCCTCTGACTTCTAAAGCGTCTGAAATGATTATACAACCCAGAAATGGCCTGTGATCAGGGACTAAATGGAAAGGTAACAGCCTAAGTAAAACTAGAAACAGGAATTATGTGGAAAAGATGATACTCAGATGGTACTGGAAAGAAGAAAGAAATGCAGATGATAAGAACTCAAGGCAGTCTCTGTCTGTCTGTAAGTCACACAGTCAGTCATCCTCAGTACTAAAAAAGCTACAGGGCTTTTTTTTTTTTTTTTTTTTTTAAATTACTGTTTTCTTTTCTACCTTCTGCCACTGTCTGAGAACACGTTTGAGGACCGTTTCCTTCACGTCTTCCAGAGGTTGTCACAGCCAACTTGCCTCTGTAGACACGGTGGCACCCTGGTCCACCAAGCCTCAGCTAAACCTGGCTGGGCACTGGGAGTCTTTTGGAGAGGGGCAGCGTCATTAGTGTCGGATTAATGACTGTGCATTGTCCGAAGAACATTAACCATTGAGTACTGCTTGAGGAACTTCTCCATCAGTGCCGCCCCCCCGGCAGCAGCTAAACGCCCAGCCGTCCCCTCGCGGGGCACAGCCCCGCCCCCTACGGGCGTGTAAAAGCCGTAACGGCCCCAACGGCCAGCGACGACGCGCGCCCCCTCACAGCCCCTCCCTTCCCCCGAGGTGCCCGACCCCAGCCAATGGGGAAGGCGGAGGGAGCCGCCACGTGACCCCGGTGGGGGGGGAGCGGGGGGGGGGAGAGGGGCCGGAGGGCGTCGCGGGGGGGGGGGGCGGGGCCGCGCGGCCGTGACGGGAGCGGCGGCGGCGGCGGCGGGGCCGGCGCTGGCGCTGGAGGAGGCGAAATGGCGGCGGGCGCTGAGGGAGATCGACAGGTACGGGCCGGCCGCTTCCTTCCTCCTCCTCCTTCTCCTCCTCCTCGCGCTGCTACAGGTGGGAGGGGGAGCGGCGAGTGCTGTGTGTTGGCTTTCCCGACTCTCGCTGAGGGGATTTTGGGGGATTGTATTACACCTGAAGTGCTTTCTGTAGGGCTCTCTTAAGTCCCTTATCGAATGGAAAATAAGGTAACTATGAACTATAGATCTGGTATTATAACGCGGTTATTGAAGTTCTGGGATTTTACCGGAGAGAGGCATCGAAAAATAAAGCCTCCTGTTGTACCTGGACAAGATCAATGGTATTGAAATCAGTATTTCTTAAATAGCCCCATTCTGTACCCTTCACTAGGAAGCAGCCTTACATCACTTCATGTTGGCAAGGTTGTTTCGGAATTGTCCAATTGAATCTAGGCATCAATGCTGCCAATATTAAATCCTTTGGAAATCAAATGTTTTTAGAGAGGGTTTGGTTCCATTTGTCCAGGTGGATTTCTGGGCCCACAGGCAAGGTAAGTTTTTGAGGCATGATAATTGAATTATGCTATCTTGGTTGATCCCTCGTAATTTCTTACCCCTCGTGGTTTCTTTAAAATCTTTGGGCAGCTGAAAAAGGACGCTGATGGAACGTGTTACTCAGTGTGGAAGCATAATAAGGTGAATTATATTATTCCCTCTTCCTGTTAATCATTTGGTGTGATTATAAGCTGAAAAAAATGCCACCTAAACAAGGTATTCTCTGGTGAAGGTCTTTCTAAGAGGGAGTAAGTTCACTTAAAAAATGCTGCTGCTTGGAAAACAACATCGCCACCCTTAAATGGTTTAGTTATGCATGAAACATGTGACAGAATAAAGATCAGAAACTTAATTGCACGGTCCCCCCAAAATCTAGACTAATGGATAGTTCTGGTACCTAGAATGATATATATATATATATTTGATGATTTGATGATATATAATGATATATATATATATATATATATTTTTTTTTTTTCCAAGGCTGTATTTTGAGAATTCAGGTCCAGTCCTGGGGGAAGGCAAGGGCAATGATTTTTAACAGTGATCTAGCCAGAGAAAAGGAAGGATTCTCTTGAAATTGGTGAAGCTTGGTGTCTTTGAAACAGGGGAGCAAAAAAATGACACAGAACCAAGCAAGAACAGGAAAATACACTTCTAAGACAGGTGTATTTACCTACCCCACTTAATGTGGATGTGGCTGTGGTCAAGGCAGTTTGTCATTTTCATAAATAGGCTGTTTCAAGGCTGCCAGCCCAATTAATAAAAGTGATAAATTACTAGAAAAGAGAGAAAAGCATAAAGGAAACTGAAGTTAATAAGAACTTATTATGTATAGTTCAGATTTATTGCATGTACAGTTCAAACGCATCAAACCCTTGTATATCTGTAACAGAGATGTGTATGTGTACACATCCATGCAACATAGACACGTGTATGTGTCCATATAGCTACTTAAAAGATTTGCTCCGCACTCTTGTGCTTACTGACAAAAAAGATTTCCTTTTTGTTTGCTAATGATTATTAGTACACACTGACTTTTAGTGAAGTTGTGTGGGATAAGTTTGTATAAAGAGTTACAGTTCATGGCAAAATTCCTCTTGAATGCACTTAGGCTGATTTTGGTCCTGAATTTTGTCTGTTACGTGCACTCAAACAAGATTGGGAAAGCTAGCTGAATGCTCATTATGTGGTTTGATGAGAAAGCTTAAAATCATTTTACCAGTGATTTGCTAAAGAAAACATAATAAAACTTGCTAGAAAGACAGAGATGCTTAAATGGGCTTTTATCACTTATTCCCACGTTTGTTTAATGAACGCTGATAGCTTTTCAGAACCGGGAAGGTTTTGTTCCTCTTCCATCTGGTATTTGTGCCATTTATTCTTTTTTTTGTTGAGTTTACAGTAGGAGGAAGTGTAATCTAATAGTAAAATACAGTATGAAGAAGTAGAAGTTACCATGAATGTTGGGTTTTAATTTACACATGGTACAAAAAATTTCCAGGCTGTTTTGTTTGTCAGTATTTTTGCTTCCTTTCCAGTTAGTTCTAAAGTTTGGGTACTGTAGAAAACAGATAATTTTATTCATCTTCAATTTTTGTTCTGTGTTGCTTTCCTGGATGAGCAGGACCCCTGAGATTTCTCTGAAATGAGTGACAGACCTGGGAGACCCTAGGTGGTGGAGGGAACCTGTGTAGGGTGGGATGCAGACAAGACGAAATGGCTCTGGTGTTGAGGCAGGGGTAAGCCAGTAGAATTATTCTCCAGCATCTTTGCCCTGTGCTTTACAAGGCTGCCGTTTCCACAAGGTATGTGATGCTGCAGGGGGCTCAGAGTGAGCGCGTGGGTCTCCAGTGTGTGCTCCTTGACACCTTAGGGTAACGCTTAACCTCCTGTCTGAAGTTGGTGAAGCTGTGGAGCTCTGTACCTGAGTAGGTGCTGTTGGAACCCACGTGGTTATGAGGTAATCTCTGTGATTTTTGTGTCAGGCTTTGTTAGAATGTCTGTGGATGGCAGAACTGGAGCAGTAGTACTCAAACCTAGGTGAGAAACCAGCTGTCCCAGAAATGGCTGTTCTGTGTGCTAGGATGTGGTAAGAGTGATTCCCTGGTGTGATAAGATCAACCCAGTGAGTGGGTTAGCCACTTCAGGTAGAGCGGCAGGGACAAGGGAGGTGGGTTTCTTTGTCTTGCTTGTTATTGCTTCATGGCGTCTTTTTAAACAGAATCATCCAGGTTGGAAGAGACTTCCAAGACCACCGAGTCCAACCTCTGACCTAATGCTAACAAGTCCTTCACTAAACCATATCCCTAAGCTCTACATCTAAATGTCTTTTAAAGACCTCCAGGGATGGTGACTCAACCACTTCCCTGGAAAGCCTATTCCAATGCCTAACAACTCTTCTGGTAAAGAAGCTCTTCCTAATATCCAACCTAAACCTCCCCTGGCGCAATTTTAGCCCATTCCCCCTCATCCTGTCACCAGGCACATGGGAGAATAGACCAACCGTCACCTCGCTACAGCCTCCTTTAAGGTACTTGTGGAGTGCGATAAGGTTGCCCCTGAGCCTCCTCTTCTCCAGACTGAACAATCCCTGCTCTTTCATCCACTCCTCATAAGACTTGTTCTCCAGACCCCTCACCAGCTTTGTAGCCCTTCTCTGGACTCGCTTGAGCACCTCGATGTCGTTCTTGTAGTAAGGGGCCCAAAACTGAACACAGTACTTGAGGTGCACAAATCTAAACAGAAGCATCATTATGTTTTTAATCTTCCATCCACAGAAGTTTTCTATGATTGATTTGTTTATTTGAATTTATTATATACAGATTATATATATTCTGTCTGCCTATCTGTTTCATGTCCTCATCTTAATTTTCCTGACTTGAGAGAGAACTAGTTAAGTGATATGGCTGTGCTCCAGAAATGGAAATGGTGCAGTTTATGTAGGTGTAACTTTTTTTTGAAGGTTCTGACAAGTTCGTCTTTATGAAGGAATGCAGAAATCAAGGTGGAATGTGTATAGATATATGCAATCATCATTATTATTATACCCGTGAGGAGGCTTTGTTTTTATAGTTGCTGATGGGGGAGAGAAGATGAATACTATGACTTTATGTCAGTACTACTTTTCTTATTTAAATTACTCCTACTCAAGGACAAACCCATGCTTGTTCCTGTATAAAGAGAGTGTGTGTGCTTGAGGTGATGTCAAGAAAACTAAGCTGGTTAGCTGTGCAAAGGAGACCTATGCTCTGATGTATTGACATGTATTTATTTTTAATTTTGCAGTCAATTTGATATACTCATTACCTGGTTTGTTTTGGTTAGTCCAGGAGTCTTTTCTTGGCTAAATTCTGTGACCATCGAGAAAGATGAAGTATCAAAACTTTTATACGACTTAAAAGGCCAGCATATGCTTTCTGTTTTTATTAATGCCTTTTATTCATCAGTGTTCTAGGCAGAGATACAGGGATGAGTAAAACTAGATTATTTTGTTTCTTTTTATTGTTGTGAATTAAACAGAGAAAATTCTGAAACCCATTTAGACTTCATTCCCAGACACATGTATTTGTTGTTAAAATTGGCCTTGAGATCAATAAGGGTAGCTGGCTTAAGCAGAAGCTCTTCTGACCAATTGTGGTGAAGTGCTAGTGAATGCATCCTTGGTCGCCCGAGTTTTGCCAGCTGAGGCAGGACTGCTCAGAGCAGTGTGAGAAGATGTCTGTGGATGTGTTACCCTAAACAGGGGTCGCGTGCTGTTTGTCTGTAGGTGACAGAGATAATCGAGCCAATTGGTCAAGTGGGTAAGAGCTACGTTTCCCCTCTGGGTTGCTGAAGCGTTGTTCTGGTGCCTTGTGTGGTACAAGAGCCTGCTGATGACCTTCACCCAAGGATCGACAATAGAGAAACAGTATTTCATGTAATGTTGTCTTCCACCAAGGCACCACTGAAATGTAGTTAAATAAACATTTCTGAACTAGTTATGCGAGGGGTTATTGTTATCATTAATTTTACATTTTGTGCATCATTTAAAGTTAAGGCGGTGTATTTTCCAGTGGCAACAATCTGGATGGTGTACTGCTTTTGTAGTTTCAAAATGTGTTTTCTTTCTATTGGCTCTTGTTTTGTCTACTTGCGTTTTCAACATGTATTGCTAATTGGGGAACCATAAAAGTGATCAAGTGTAAATGTTTTTCATAGGTATTTTGAGCTGACTTTCACTGGATACTAAGATTGGTAAAATCATGGATACCTACACAAGGGCTCAGGGCAGTCGAATGAAACCAAGAACATCTGTGAAAAAGGTAACTGTCAGTTTTTAAAAAATAATTTCATAGATTTTGCATCTTTTTTGCCGCAGTCTAATAATAAACTAAGTGAATGTTAAGGATTTTTTTTTTTTATGTTGCTTTGTAAGTTTTAACTTTTGGTAGACTGCTTCAAAGAGGCAAAAAAAAGTCCTTGCTTTATGCATTGGCACGTTTAGCATTGTAGAACTGTGAGAAAGAATAATTGGAAGAAGGCTTTCCTACTTGTCTTCCTTTTTTGTTTTGAGGTGATATAACTGTATGTTAAAATTTGCCTTGTTTATGGAATATAACTTTTATTTTGATTGTTGGTTCACATTTATAGGTAACAAATTAAACTACAAATACATGTTGTTCATTGAAAGTGTAATCCGTGT
Organism: Heteronetta atricapilla; assembly: GCA_011075105.1. Lineage (NCBI taxonomy): Eukaryota > Metazoa > Chordata > Aves > Anseriformes > Anatidae > Heteronetta > Heteronetta atricapilla. The sequence goes on from CM021731.1 coordinate 175,708,816, forward strand.
TAAGTGAGATCTGTGTTAGGGCTTATTGTAGTATCTTTAGATCTTCGTTTCCATTCTGGCTTATCTTTATGTTTACGTGAACTTTTGGACAGTGCTTTGGTGAAAAATGAAGTCTGCCTAGCGCTTGTGAAAGATTTTTTTTGAACAGTATTTATTTATTCTTTTGTCCCTTCAGTTTAGAGAAATAAACTACAGCTTCCTAAATGAAAGTATTACACTGCAGTTTATCCTGAAGGAACAAATTGATTTATCCAATGATATTTCTCAAAGTAGTTGAATGCAGATGAGTATTTTTCTGGATCTTCTTTGACTTTTGCCTTAAAAGTGTGTACAGTGCTGAAGAAGGAAAACTGAGCAAGAAAGAATTTTGTCACCTAGAAACTGCATTGTTTTGCTGCATAAAACAGACTTTTTTTTAAAGTCAAGGTATGTAGTATAGGTCCTGTAGGAACAGCTTGAGAGCAAAGATGAGCGTTATGGGACTTGCCAGGCAGAGAATCACTTGTTCCAGTTTGTGGTATCTGCCATGTTTCTGGTAACTGCCATCTTCTGATAACCTGTTACCTTCCAGTTTCTGATAACTGCAATGCATTGAGCAGTTTCTAATTATGGGTGATAGTCTTTCAGTTTAAGACACAACGTATACAGCTTTTTTTTACAGATTTATGAATAAACTACAGTTAAATGAATTGTTTAACAACATTCAGGTCATTTTACACCTGAGCATAGAGTGAATTTTAGAAGATGTTTTTAATCTGCCCTTTTTATTTCCTCTTCAATTTAAACATGCACAGCCCCAACAGAAAAACAGACAAAAATCCCCTAGGTTTTTAGGCCTTTGCATTGCAGAATCATCTCTTTAACAATGACAGTGACCAGTGATTCCTCACAGATATTAATGGTTGCCTAAAATACTAGTTTTGTGAATTGCTATTAAGCAGTCCGGTCTGTGTGGTTCCTGCGAAATGAATTCCACACTTCTCAGGTGTCTCGCAGAACTCTCTTTTCATTCAGCCAGACTCTGGTGTTCTTATTTGTAGTGGCCTCCTCTTAATTTTTCCCTGAGGGGCAGCTACTTAGGTTATGGTGGAGAGCTTTCATTCTTTCTCACAAAGCCAGGCAGTAGGGTGGTCAGAATTGCACTGTGTTTCATCTGCTGTTGATTCACAGCTTACAGTCTGAGTGCTGTCTTCATAATACTTCAAAAGGAAATGTTCAAGTAGCTGTAGAACTCAGTGCATGGTTGTGTTACGCACGTTGAAAGTTCAGGTTTCCATTTTTACAAAATGACTTCAAAATAATAAGCCCATTTAAAACTTACAGCACAAGAAATCAAGAAGAGCTCTTTTGTTACTTAAGAGCAGAATAAATGTAACTCGCCAGCCTTGGACTTGATTTCTTGGCAGATAATAGAAGAAAAATTGAGATTTTTTTGATACCATTAGCGTTCCTGCAAATTTCCTTCTGCTAGCCTTGCCAAAGTTTTCTCCAGCGTTACAGGCATCTTGCAGGCTTGTTTGGTTGCTTGAAATTTTTAGGAAGCAATTGTATAAAATAGTTCCTGAGATTACTGGTAGAAACTGTGTACTAGTCATACCGTGAAGGATCTGTAGATAATGGCTTCTTCATTTGTGATCTACAAAGGGAACAATGCAAAACTCTGCATTGTTCTTTTAAGCTGGAGAAGTGATATGGATTTTTGATTGTTGAGGTCTGTCTTGCTCTGCATGTGATTTAGGATATTTGTATTTTCTCCTACTATAACTTAGTGAACACAGATTTCAAACCTACTATTGAAGCAGGGTTTCCTGTCAGACATCTGAATTTGAGATTGCTGTGAGGAAGGAGTATACAGACCTAGCAAGTAGAGCTTTCTAGGTAGCTTGTTTTTGCCCACATGTAGATGTATTTTGGTAGTAGTTGTACTACTTAGAAGAACAAATTAACATCTTTCTGTTGAAGATTTTGTCCTTACCTATGTCGGTCAGCAAATCCCTGAGACTATCAGATTTTCAATTTTTAATTTAGCCGAGTGTCTCACAGGCTGGAGTTGAGGGAACTTGCTTTCAGTGCCTGTTGGATAAGAGGTTTTCCCTGAAATTGAGTCCAGTCCTCTGCTGTCAAAAGCAATTTTGGTAATTTGAAGAAGTTTTCAAATACAGTCTCACTGTTAATGTGGGGAAAATTAAAACAAAAACACAAAAACAAAACAAACAAACCCTGAACTCCCAAATCCCCTACTACTGATTTTAAGCCTTTTTGAACCACACTGCTGTAATGATTAAGAATTTCATGAATTTCACACTGAAACTATTCACAGCAAATTTATTTCTGTTCCTGGGTGTCAGTATTCACCTTACATAGTTGTGTTTTTTTTTTTTTTTCCCTTTTGCTAATGTTCACCCTCATGGTGTATTTACAGTCAAAAGTCTGTTCTCTGTTAACCTTGATTTTTTTTGGAAACTGTAAGCCAAGGTTTCAGTGTGCTTTTGTATGAAAGCCTCTGCATTCCAGTGATTATCCTTCATAGTCCTCCTTTCTGTGTTTGTTGCAAGTTAATCTTCTTTTTACATGTGGATGATATGGTATGTGCAATTACAGATGTGCTCAGTGACTGGAATGATGTCAGTTCTGGTAAAGGATGCTGCAAGGGTCATGTTTGCTATTCTCAGTGCTGCATCATATTGATTGTTCACTGCTATATCATGATCAAGAGGTTAAGTCAGGTCTCTTGTTTCCCAGCTTGTGCATTCAGAATTCTATTTAAATGCTTGCTATTAGTTTTTAAGGACGTAACCTTGTGCTTCATATGTTTACATTTCAAACTATTCTCACCTTGAGCAATTTCTTCCTGTATATGCTACCGCTCTTCTTAATTGATGATACCTGCTTGCTTTGAATTACCAGCTTCATCTGTACATTTACTATATTTTTGTTGTTGTTGTTACACTTATTCATGGTGATGATACTTGACCTCAGTCTCAAGTTATAAGAAGTTGATTTTTGGTTACTGGCCCACATCTGTTACCCTATCAAAAAAAAGTTTGCTGGCTCTGTCTAGGCCAGTTCTTTTCCAGAAGCTGCTCTTTTAAAAGCGCTCTCTGTTTTTTAACTCTCCCTTTGGTTTAGTGTCAGTAACTTATGGAAGGTAATATAGTTGAGGTAGATGAGATCTGTCTTCTGCCTGGTAATTTCCACATCTGTTCATTCTATCTATGTTCTAAGCACTTTTATATAGATTCATATGATCTTAGAAACACACATCACCTCCTTCCATGCCTTTTAAAGTCAGTATATGTTACCTCTTCAGTCATGTAGGGCCTCTGTCAGTGTGTGTATTGGGTTTGCGTGTCAAGGGTTTGGTACTCCGGTGGTCTGCCAGACACTCATGTAGCAATGTTTGACAGTTCTTTCAGACCTGAGGGAGATTTTTTTTCAGATTGTTGCACATTTCTTTCTTATGTACTTCAGCCTAGTATTCTCCTAAATTTTGAGTTTAGTAACTTGAACTATAGTAATTGTTAATACCTTACTTCTGTTCTAGTTTTCCATCCTGCCTTTTCTTTCAAAGTATTAATCTTACTAAGGAAGAAAATACTTATATGTAAGTAAGATGTATGTTGATACTTCGTAGCCTTAGAAAACTCAGTAACTAGAGAATAATCTTCGGGACTTGTCAGACTGGATTGCTTCTGGCCTGCAGAGAATTAGCAAGTCATGTTTGACTTTTTTTATTAATGTTTTGTGCTGTGAATGATTAAGTTATTGTATAAGCTGAAAATAACACATTTCAACATGTTGGTTTGACTTCAGAAATTACTTTTCTGTGGGATGAGTTGAGGAGAGACTGAGTGCTTCTAGATTTACTGGGGGAGAGTCTCTGAGCAGTATTGGCATTGCAGCCACCTGTAAATCTGGATGATTTAGAGAGTCAGAGTCTGCATATTGTCTGCATATTTTGGAAAGTATGGAGGTACGTATGCAACGTGTGAGAGGAAAATTGCAACTAAACATATGGAGACAAAGGAGTAGATGAAAGTCAGAATTATTTGAATAAATTTAAAATTTATTTCAAATGACCCCCAAACTGCCTTAAATACACTCCAAAATACTTCAGTTACATTACCATCTCTTACTTTTCCATAAAAATGGCCATTCTGACTGCTTTAATGTCACTTGGCCATTGCTGTCCTAGCCTTGTTTGCTAACATTCTGAAATATGTTTTGGTAATTTCAGGGATCTTATATTTTGCTTTTGTCTATCCATTCTAGAAATGCTTTCCTAGTTCCGTACTGTGATGAACACAAGCATGGTAACATTGGCCATGCTAATTGGACTTCTAGTGCAGTGGTATATAACACTGTTGTTGTTTTTTTCAGAGTAGAATCATCTTTCTTGAAGTTTGTGATACATAAGATCAGTTTTTACCATAAAGGGATTGCTTTTGCTGTGGGATTGTCGGAAATGCAAAGCCTTCTCTGACTAAATTTCACTTTATAGTGCTTGTACTGTTGTTTAAGAAGCTATGCAAGTTTGAAATAACTTGTAAACTTAATGCATTGCTCACTTAATTTTTATCAAGGCAGTCATTTGGAGAAGAAATAACTAGATTGACAATTTATAACCATATTGTGATCTTGTTTTCTCTAGCAAGTAGAAATATTAAGAAGTGAAAATAATTAAAAAAATAGAAGAAAAAAGGTGGCTGACTTTCAAAAAATAAAAGTGAGGTTGGTTTGGTTGTAGGTTGGTTGTCTTACAAGCTGTGGACACCTTCTGTTTTTCTGTCATCTTGTTTTATTTGATTTGATAGCAGTGATAACAACTTGTTTTGCAGCGTTTTGTTACAGTGGGAGAAATTCCTAGATTTTCCAACCTTTTTTAGTCATGCTTGCATGTCACCATAAATTTAAATAAGAAATGTTAGAAGAAATAATTACATAGAAATAAGTTTTTTGTTTTTTCACAGAATGGAGGAGGAGAATGTGTAGGGTGGTTCTTGAATTCTTTTGTTTGTTTTCTTCTACTCTGTCTGGTGAAGCCATCTCTATAATGTTTCTTGGCTAAATTTGCTTTTCATTCTCTTTAAGGAAAAGCTGATGGAAAGTTCCATGTACAGGCTCCAAGGAATGGAATGGGTGGGGCTTGGGTTTCTTGGATTCATCTGTTTCTTTTTCCCAAGTCTACATGTTCTCACCATTTTATTTTTTTTAAGTACAGACAACTTATTTTGCAATAAAATTTTCTTGAAGAAAAGACCTTGTCTGTTTAAACTCAGGGTGTGGAATTTAGTGGTTAAAACTGGTGGTTTATATGCAAAATTGTTTGAAACTGTACTTAGATAGGGAAGCCTATGGGAGTGTAAGGGATAAACCCTGTATCCAAAACTGAAAATATATTTTGTCTTTCTTTTATCCATTCTTTTTCAGAGTTTTGGTGAAGGTGTTCTGCAGTCTATGAAGTCACTGCTACACAGCAGGAAAGAGTTATGCAGTGTATCAGCAGATGAATGTGTAAATCAGGAAGAACAAGATCATTTTATTGAGGTTTGGCTTAACCTTACTATTTATATATATATTCAGTTATAGTAGAAGATTACATAGCATGCAGCAGAATGGGAATAGCAAATGTGAGCAATATTGAACCTTACTGGCTTTTGACTCTCTATCCCAAATTGTCATTCTAGAATTCAGTCACGGTAGTCTTGAAAACAACTTGTGACGTGTCAGGATGACATTTCTCTGCTTTGTAGGAATTGTGAAACTAAATAACAAAATGTGCAGACTTTGTAAGAATGGTGTAACTGGTGTACTGCATTTGTGAGCACTACTGTGATCAGGTTGTATGGACGGTACCCTAACAAAAGTAGCAGAGTATTTTGATCCAGGTCTGAAGATAAACGTTAGTGGATTACTCATATTTACCTAGTGCTCAGCACTAAAAGTGGATCCAGTATGGTGGATCAGGGCTTCTCTTAAGTGAATACAAATAGGCCAAAAAGTAAACAAGGTCTTGTGGGGGGGGAAAAGGTTTAAAAGCCAAATAAACACACCACCACCAACAACAAAAACAGTAGACCTGGACAGAAATCAGGACTATATATGTTGAGCTGTGAGGAGGATGACTACAGCTGTTTGAGTTACAAGACTGAAGAAGCTGCTCTAAGGGAAAATAAGCTAAGAAGCAACATGTACTGTGTATCTCGTCTTAAGAGCTTTAGAAGGCTCCTGAATAGTTGACAAGCTTGACAGGGAGCTTAGAGAAGGGGATGGTGACCTGAGGTGGTCAGAGAGAAGAGGAAATAAAGCAAAAAAAGCTCAGAAAATCATAGTAGACAAGGCAGTTAGATAAGGAGTAGCAGGAGAAAGGGAAGAGGCAGATTGTGTGACCAGCAAGAGGGGAGGGAGGATTGCCTGGATGTCTCCAGGGTGTTGGGGACTGGCTGGATAGTGAGGTTGGTGTCTGGAAGATGTATTCAGGGAGCAGGCAAAGAGCTATTCTTGTGAAGATGAACCACCTCTCTCTCTCTCTCTCTCTCTCTCTCTCTCTCTTTTTTTTTTTTTTTTTTTTTTTTTTAGCAAAAAATGCTAAATAGCAAGTAGCTGGCAACAGTTGGTATGCCTATAATGATGGTACCTATGGAGAAAGATAGCTTCCTATATTTAGTTACCTTATTAGCTCAAACAATTAAGAGCCTTGTGGTTGAAATGTAAGAGGGTTGATAGAAGGACCACAGAACAGGTGTTTTTTCTTCCTATAAAAAGACAGAGAAAGACATCTATATGCAGAATATTGTTAAATTATTAGGACTGTGAAGGTAATTGCTTAGACATGAAAACCAGATTCAGGCTTCCTGTGCCATTTCAGTCAAGCACCTCTGTGCCTATGGATTTTGATAACCTGCAAATATAGTGTCACATACTTAGATTTTAGTTTAAAGGGTAGGCTTGTCTTACTGATTGTTGGCCCTTCTATCTCCCTGGCCTACTCCCCAGCAACTTCTGAATGGCTGCACTATTTTCAGACATGTTTGCCGTCTGAAAGGTGATAATGTTTCTGTGAAAACTGGAGTTTAGGCATAATAAATCTAAACTAATGTCCTCGCTGAGGCAGAAATAGGCAGACTCAGCAGTGGTGTGGTCTCTGATGGCAGTTTGCTGGCTGTTCAGCGTACATACTGACCTGTTAGCCCTCATCTGTGCAAAGCTGCAGCTCCTGCATGCTGCCATGTCTTGCACAATGAGGTATTCTCTGGGAGAGGGAAAGGATTGGAATTACTATTTTGAGGAAAAGGAAAGGATGTGTAAGAAGACAAAAGAGCATACACCCACTAAGAAATGGTGTACCAGTATCAAATGGGTGTACGAGTATCAACAGACCCTAAAACCTCTGAAAATATTCTTCAGAGAACTGCTTTTCCTCCAAGTCCTTACATTGCTTGGTATTCTCCTACACCTCTTCTGTGGAGGAATTAAGTTCATACTGTAGGTGTTGTGCAGGTAAAAGACGTAGAAATAGAAAGGTGTGTTTTGGATAATGTATGGATAAAAAAGGTAGGAGCTGAAGGATGTATCATTTGAAAAGGATTGTTTCATAGTTAGCACAGTGAATATGGTGCTGGAGAATTGTAATTTGCCAAGAGCTCTTTGGAATGTTGCTGCAAAGTGTTTCATTTAGGATTTTGTCATAACTGAAATAAGGATGAGTGGATGTAAACAAGAAGATGCTTTCTGGGGGCAAAGTAGTTTCCCAGCATGACACCACCTGAAATAAGCAAATCAAAATTTTTAGTATTTTTTGTATGATTCCAGTATGAAAGGAGACTTACCAAAACATGCCACTTAATTGAAACTCAAATACACTACAAAACAATTGTTTTTCATCCATTTCTTTTTCTAGTTCTTTTGTAGTTTCTATATATGCACAAGCAAGTTGCTGAACCGATTAATAAGTGATGATAAGCATAGAGGTGTTCTTTGCTGATTTTAGACATGAGAACCGTTTGACTACTTTATATAAACAGGGAGTAGTTATCACAAATTTAACATGAGAAGCTGTGAATGCCCCATCCCTGAAGGTGTTCAAGAACAGGCTGGATGAGGCTTTGAGCAACCTGGTCTGGTGGGAGGTGTCCCTGCCCATGGCAAGGGGTTGGAATTAGATGATCTTTATGGTCCCTTCAAATCCAAACCATTCAGTGATTCTATGTGAGCTGTGACTGGAATATGAAAAATTCATTCTATTGCATAGTGCTGTAAAATAATTAAATCCAAGCTGTATCACATTTAACTGCAAACATCAATGGAAGCATCTTTGTGTTCCAGTTATTACAACATTGTTTTGAAAATAAATGCTTTGGGTTTTTTAGCAGTATGCAGTTAACCTGTCGATGAGTCTTTAGGGAAATACTAAATGAGAACTGAGGAAATCTGACATTGCAAACAAAGTTTGAATAGGTAGATATAACATAGATCATGAGCTGACACTGAAGAGTGAAGATAATACAAAATATTTGCTGCCTTTGATCTGTTAGTGTTGCATGATACAAGATGCCTGTAGGCAGAATAGAAGGAGAATGCAGTAAAGTATCACCCAGTACAAGCCCAAAAACCAGAGGTACAGTTGACATTTCTGACATACACCAGGTTCTTGAGTCTGACAAGAACTTTTTTTTGAGGTTGAATATTTTAATCATTTTACTTTAGGGGTTCATCTACTTGGATATTGCATGCAAACAAGTGGATTAAAACACATCTGCTGTCTTTTGGCCTGAGGGTAATCAGTTTACATGGCAAATAGTCTAGGTGTTAGCACTGTTACTCTCTTCAGTATATCCAAATGTGTTCTAGTTTGTTAGCATGGACAGATTTCAGATTGCTACTGGTTTATACATGTCCAGCTTAAAGCACTGATCTTTGCAAAATCATGTTTATTTTAACAGACCGAATGGGACACGTATGTGTTGATAAATTTATACCAGCCAATAGGCCACTAGAAAATTTTGTATGTAGTGGGTTTTCCATGTTGTATGTGCCCTCTATATGCTGTATGTGATCTGATTTACAAGTCAAATGGTATAGTGTTACTGTTTATATGTAAGACTCAGCACTACTGTTCAGGCACAATATGCTACCCAAACATGTTTTTTGTGGTGGTGAATGAAGCTTTATGATAAATAATGAAGCTTTATGATAAAATCTGCTACACTTTTAAATTTCTACAGGAAATCTACAAAGTTCTTTTCTGTTTCTTTAATACTGTTAATGTGTTTATTCTACAGATTACGTTTATAGGTTTTGCTGAAGAGATGGGTACTGCACATTTGCAGGTATGGTATGTCTATCTGGATTGGAAAACAACGTTCTTCAGCACTGGTGATTTCTTCTAAGTAGTACACAGCTTGTTGGACAGAAGTTTTGATTTTTGAGAAATGAAATATATTTACATTCAGCATTTAAAAGCATAACAGTTTTAAACATTGTTGAGAGGTTTAATATAATTATTTTAATGTAATCAATAGAGTTTCTATATCTCTTTAAGTACAGCCTGAAGCAGTCTTTGTATTGGAATGGTCTGAATTGGCATACTTAAATTGTATGTCTTTTTTTGTTTAGTTAAAATCTGTATGTATCAATATTTTTGCATGTGACCTTTGTAATATTTGTGCTTATTAATATAGTGCAGTCGTAGTATGCAAAACTAGAAGTTCTCTGAATTGACTGCTAGCCATGAAGTTCCTATTATTTCTGGAGAGTTAGATGAGAAAATATTTAAAAAGGGAAGTGTAGCCAATTAGTGGGGTTGTCATACGATTTTAAGAAGTCAAGGATTTATTTCTCTTGTGCAATTTACATGTCAGTTTAACACCATAATGTGTTTGTAGTGCTACTCCACACTGTCTAGATCTCAGTAGGGATTGTTGTAATGGTTTGCTGATGTTTAAGATGTCTATTAAACAATAGAAACTATGAATCCGTTTGTGTTCAGAATTGTACCTATGTTGCTAATTAATAAAATTATAGTCCTGCTAAATATTCTCCCAAGTATGGGTGAGAGCTAGTTGATTATATAGAGTTAGATGACATTTATACCAAAATTAGGCTGAGTAGGTTTATGAAGACTTGCTTTACACAATATAGATGTGTAGTGTTTAGATTGCTTAAAAAAAAACACAAATCTTCCACAGGCCTTTTCTGTCTTTTTCAATAAATATAAAGTTATCTGAGATAATGCTGAAAAAGAAAAAGCCAACGTTCCTTTTCCTATAATAGTGGGCTATAGCATCATTCCAATAAAGCATGCTAAGAGCATGTAGAGATCCACTGAGAACTCTTACTAGCTGAGACAGTCTTTTGTATGTATCTGAGTACTTTGTACAATGTGCAGGTGCTTTTCGGTGCTTCCAAGATTCGTCTTTGTGACGTTTAAGCCTTTTCTGTCTCATGAGAAACAGTGGAAATTCTTCTTTTGGTAGAAGAGCGTGTTAAAGATTTGTGGATTTAATTACTCATGAAAAAGAGTTTTATACTAGAGCTCAGGAGAGTAAGTAGAGAATAGGGTAATAAACAGTGGATAAAAGAGAAGCTTTACCAAAAGTAGCAGCTGTTAATATTTGGGGGGGGGGTATGAGATCAAAACCTCTTCATTATTTTTCACTTATTTTTTTTTTCAATCTGTGTTCTCAATGTTTTCATATATTAAAATCAGGAGTTGGCAGCTGTTTCTGCAGAGCTTCCAGATGTTCTGAAATCGCTTCAGTTGTGCAAACTAAAAGAAAATGAGGTTGTTTTTCTAAAAAATGTAAAGAAGACCTTGGCAAAACCTTGTGACACAAAACATGGGGTAAATATTTTGTTGTCTTGCATGTCTGAAGTACAAAATTATATTGCTTTAAAGAGGCATTGTTTGGCCTCTTAAAGAGTTTAATAATATCACACATTGTTTAGCTTATAGTTTTGGGCTGCAGTAGTGTTAATGCTATATTTCTGTGTGTTTTTGTTTAAAATGAATGTTAAAAAATCTCAAAATAAACTTGTTTTCAAGTACAGTTAAGTACCTGTATTATTAAACCAAAATATCTACAATGCTGATCCATACAGTCCTTGTGCTCAACAAGGACTCCTTTATACTGCCAATTTGGAAAGAAGATGAAACTTGTCAAATTGCCCATCTCTGCTCTGGTATAGCTTCCATCTTCTGCAGACTTTCCTCCTTGAAACACAGATGCCAAGAAATTATGAGAGTGTCAGGACTTCAGAAAACTCACTGGGTTCTTTTCTTCTCCAGTCACATGCTGTTAAAGCAACTTTAAGCAATGTTGCCTTGCATGGTAAATTAAATCATGTTGCGTATAAGTTTTTTAATATATTGAAACAAATAATCGATAGACTGAAATAATATTCAGCACAAACACACTTTGAAATTCTGTCTTTATGGATTTTTTTAACACGTGTTCTTTAAATAGGTTCGTGGCTGCATGTTATCAGGGTTGTATTTTTACAATTTCTTTTGTCTTATTGCAATGACTTATTCAGAATGCAGAGGTCATTAAAATGCTAAATGATTTTAACTATCACGTTGCACATTTATTTTCTTATCTTTAAAATACTTCTAAATTGTTTACTGATCATAAAATGTGTTGAGGGAATCTGTTGTTATTCCTGACGCTTGAAATTATTCAAAGATTGTTATATTGGTTTTCTTGTTGCTCTTTTTCAAGAATCAGCTTCCTGAAGTGCTTTGTGTGATGCGACTGTCTCCTTCATTCCCAAGGATCAAAGCAGATTATGTGTTCACCTTGCTGAGCAAGTATACTACAGGTGTAAGATATGCAATTGAAAAGAAGTCATTGCAGAAACATCGAACAGAGACATCCCACACAGAAGATGATGATACTAATCAGTCAGTCTCTTCAATTGAGGATGATTTTGTCACTGCTTTTGAGCAGTTAGATGAAGATGAACCTTCAAAGATGCAAAGTGTTGGTAAGTTCTTGCATGCTGTTGTCTTGTAGGAATTATAGGAATTGTGAGTTGAAATTTAGGCTGTCAGGTTGTTATGATAAAATAATATAAAAAATGGTTTTTTTTACACTTGTATTTTCTAAAGGGGTATTATACAACTGTAAATTGAATTTTTGAGGCTGTTCTTTTCACAACAGTTTCATAAACCAAATCATAAACCAGAAATTCGAACCTCCATGTCACGTGCAGATAAAAGAATATCTTGTTCTACCTTATGCTAAAAAAAAAACAAAACACATGAATTTCAGTCGTTAGCATAATAGGATTTGGAAAAAGATGAACTAGTGTATTGGAACAGTAGTAAGTCCAGCCATTGCTATCAAAATCTGTTGAAAGTATTCTACTTTTCTGTATAAATTCTTGTTTTTAAAGCAGTTGTTTTTCCTTTTCAGGTACATGCAGCTTTACTTCTCGAAACCATCGAGATGCTGCTTCACAGACCATCCCTGCTCAATGTTTAGAAGCTGTTGACTCAAAGATCTCTGTGGGTTCTGTACGTCGAAAGTCATCTGCAAGATCTTCTGCTTTGATTGATATTTTGGGACTTAAAGAACTGTCTTCAGTAAAAAATTCAGTTACAACCTCAATTTCTGATCCTTGGATACAAAGGAGTTTCTATAAGCCATATAATCCCTCTGATCAAGGTGTTAATTTCTTATGTAAAACATTGTTTTCCTCTTCTCCAGCTGAATCCTCTGAGTCAGATTGCTCCAGCCCAAGTCCCATTATCTTCTTAGATGAAGAAGGATATCAGAAAAGCTTGAAGGCAAAGCTCCAGCTGCCAAAAATTCCAGTAGTGAAAGATGGTATAGAGGATTCAGACTCAGAAGTTAGTGAATTTTTTGATAGTTTTGATCAATTTGATGAACTAGAACAAACCCTGGAAAAGTCTGGTAAAGCTATTAGGGATCCCATCCTAGGGAATCCCTCCCAGAAAAGGAGGACTGCCCATGAACAATTGTGTTCTACAGGCATTACAATGAATCCTCAGAAATTCAAATTTGATCGTCCTACTCTGCCAGCCAATGTAAAGAAACCAACTCCTCGCAAACCAGAATCGCCATATAGCAGCGTTTTTGATGTCCCAGATTCCCCTCGCCCGGTTAAAACATCAGGGGAAGAGAATGGAGGCTTGTTCAGTCCTATTAGATCATCGGCTTTCAGTCCGCTAGGGAGCTGTGGTTCTTCTGAATGCTTATGTCGTATGAATCTTGGTGGAGATGAGACAAGTCAAAACCACCCTGATGCACTTTATAGTACTTATTCAGAATATGCTGATAGTGTTTCATTTGAAATACTGGGTTCTGTTTTTCATTCTGACCCTTCATCAGAACAAATATGTGCAGGAAATGATTCCAAATGCAACAGGATTGCTATGAAAGAAGGTCAAGCTACAGATTTCAAAATTAAAACTAGCAAGGAGCCAGATAAACAAGCAAAATCTAAGTATAAATCATCAATAATTCCAGATAGCATTCAAAAATTTGCAGCTGAGTTAGTTGAAAAAAGTTTTGGCAGTGCTTTTAAGGACCTGCAAAAAGGTGTTTCTTCATGCACCAATGCACTTTGTCACTTGGCTGCTAGGTTGACTTCTTCGGTCTTTCAAATGGCTTTCTATGAGATTGGAAGACGTAGAGCAATCTCCCTGAAGGAGCGTGCTATTAATGGGCTAGCAAACCTTTTGGTGAGCGAAGCTATAACTGGTGCTTTGAAAGAACTGCGGCATGTGAAGAAGCAAATATTTACCAATACCGTTGCACGGTTTGCCGCAGACCTTGCTGAAGAACTTGTGTTTGAAGGAATCATGGAAGTATGCCAGTTTTCATACCCCTCGACACCTACAGTTGCACAGCCTTCTTCATTTGATTATGAAGACAAGGTGGTAAGATCCTATGCCAGAGATCTGTCTGAATCTGTCATTCAGGAAGCTTTTATTGAGCTATCCCAGGTTGATGTGACCTTCACGACACAAGCAGCCATTAGTGTTTCCATGGACAACATTAAATATGTGAGTGCAGAGAGTATGTTAGAGTCAACACGCACTTCCACGTTTTTGCCTGATTTTAATGACAGGGTAGCACTGAATACAGTCCAAGATTCCAATAGAGAATATACAGTACAACAAGCGCTGTTTTGTACCTCTGGTGTTGTAAGTTCAATACCTGTGCCCTTAGCTGGAAGAGCTCTTTGTCAACATGAGTTTTCCTCTGATGCTTATAAAGCAAAAGTATGCACTGCTCTGAATTCTGATAACAATATGAAAGTGTACAAAGACTGCTCTCACCCACTTTTCACAAGCAGAAAGAGAGAGGAAGAAGTCTCTTCTTTCAGAAATATATGCCTAACTTCAGATCAGAATCAAAGTACTGAAAATAATCCATCACTCTTACATAACCAAAACGATATCAAACAAGCAAGTAATGCGTCTGGAATAAGCAGTAATTCAGAATTCACGAGTGGGTCAAAAAGCATTAATAGTTTCTCTGGAACTATGGTAGATATGATAGTAAATGAGGCTTATGAAGCCATAACCTCATCTCGGGTAACAAAAGCAGTAGAAGAGTACAGAGAGTTTTTGTCAAGAAAAATAACAGATAAAAAAACGTATGTGCAATGTACTGGGGAAGATGTCCCCAAGAATATGTTTGCAGATCATTTGGCCAAATATATCATAAAACAATCTGTGGATGAAAGTAAAACTGTGTTATGCAACACTAGTGAGAATTCCGCATGTAACGTGGGCCCACAGACTTATGCAGATACCAGTAGAAAAGAACAATGCGTGATAAAGAAGCAAGATGCTGAGAAACCAAGTAATGTTTCTATAGTTGTTGAACAACAACAGATGCCTTTGAATAATCCCTCTAAATTTCTTCTTACTCCAGCTAATTCAGTTCAGTGCATTTCAGAATCTAAAGATTTTTGGCAGGAACAAAAAGGACACAGGTATTCAAAATCGCCACCGCCTTGTTCCACTGTGCCTTTTGCTAGGCATGTTCTAGAGGACTTCACTGATGCAGGAAGCTGCTCAATGACACACTTAAACAAGCCCTCAAAAAATCACGATATTCAGAAACCACCAGGAGGACCTTTGACTTACAGGCAAGCTGATTGCTTTCCACATGCAAATAGCTTTTCTTCAGTGATGTTTGGCAGTGAAGATGCTTTGCAGATGGCTGATAAGTCAAGTATCAAAGATGGAAATACCAGTGTAATGCCTGACACACCCCCACCAACTCCTTTAGTACCGTGTCAAGGTAGTTCAGAAAGAAACCTAAGAAAACTATCAAAGAAACTCAAGGGAGAATTAGCAAAGGAATTTGCACCTGCGACACCACCTTCTACACCATACAATCCGTCTGTTGCAGGTTTGTCTGACACTGAACACAGCTCTTTGGAAAAGGAAGAATTTATGCTGAAACTCATGCGGTCACTTTCTGAAGAAGTAGAAAGTAGTGAAGATGAAGATCATTCTGAAAAGGTCGCTGAGAATGAAGAATGTTCAGAAGAAACTATTCAGTATGCAGATAACTTAGCTAGTCAGATCATTTCAGTAGCAACTGAAATGGCTGCTTCCCATTTAGATGATAAAACAAATGAAAGAGAAGCTGATAGACAGGTTCAGTTAAGTACACAAAACAAAATACGTGGATATCCAGCATTTATAAATACCCCAGAAGAAACATGCAGCTCTTTATGGAATTATGCAGGTGATATGGCAGGAAAAGTAATCAGTGAAGCCAAGAAAATGGTGAAATCAAGGCATTGTAAGCTGCTGAGACTGAAGCGGGTTAACTGTCAAGTGGATTGCCTTTATGTGAGAAAAGATGATAAAGATTCTAGTTCAAAGGAGTGGTGTGGTCCAGCGCAGGGCCGGTGTCTTGGTGAGAGAGATTCCTCTGTACTTTCTTTACCACAAGGTTCAGTCACGATGGGTTTGACTTCCAAGTACCCAAGCTGTGAAAGTGTGACGGATGAATATGCAGATCATATTATTCGTATTTTGAAAAGAGAAGGTGGTAACCCTGAACTGTTGATGGATCAGTATGCTAGCAGACTTGCTTACAGGTCCATCAAGTCAGGCCTACGGCAAGCTGCTAGGAGAACGAAATTGAGATACAACAGAATGATGTTTCCTGGGCAAAATGCACAGGTAAATAGTAAACTGGAGCTGATCAAAACAGCAAATAAAGATGCAGCACAGCAAGTGAAAAGCAGCATTCATCACTGTGAGGAGCAAACTTACGAAAGGAGTATTGGCACGCAGAGAACAGATTGCACAGAACTGTTACACTTTTCAGAATCCCTTGCTTGCAACATAACTAGTGATGTCAGGAAGAAATTGAAAATATCAGGAGCATGTTTACCAAAATCTCTGACAGATTCCTGTCTATATGAAAAGACTGAACTTGAGGAAGTCACAGGAGATCTTATTAAAACAAGAGTTTCTAGAACGCTTCTTCCTTTCTCCCCCAGTCATAAACTGTATCATAGTACGGGCAGTTTAAATGAAAATGGCTACAGTGAAGGCATAATTCAAGCTATAGAACAATATGCTAGGAAAGTAGCAGATGATACTCTAGAAATGAGTTTAGAATCTGCTGTTCTCCAGGTGGCTGAAAACAGAAAAAATGGGGATAGGCATTCATATACAGACAAACTGTCTCCTTTTTCTGGAACTGTGTGTAGATGCTGCAGTATGAAGGAACATCAGTACTGTACCGAAAGTGCATCTCATCACTTACCTGCGCAAAATTCCTCCTTTCCAGTGAGGCATTTTCTTCATTCAAAATTGGGTGGTGTCTGCCAAAAACCAAGAGTCTTTCATCTTGATATTCCAAAAATTCACGTTGATGCAGAACAGAAGACAGTGTCTTCTGACAAGGTGGCTCCCGTGGCTGTTGAGAAAGCAGAGGGAGAGCTGAGTTACACAAGCGTGACAGCTGACAGTGGCATTGGACAAGATGGAGTCAGTTTTGCTGAAAGCCTTACTACTGAAATAATGACCTCAGCTATGACTAATATTGGTCAGGCAGTTAACATAAGGTAATAATACTTCTTTCTTGTTGCATTCTGTACCGGAAAAAAAGAGGATTGTTAATACAGACAATGTATTTCCAGAAGAAAAAAATCTTAAGTACAGATTTTATATTCAGAGTACTTTCTTTTTATTTTTACGGTGATACATAAATGATTCATAGGTAGAAAAGTCTTTTTCCACCTGTGGGAGTTTGAAACCAAGGTTTTTATGTATATCAGCATGCATATGTTCCAGTAGCTAAATAATCATTGGAACTTAATATTTCAACTTGAAATGCTGTTTTTTTTGTTTTTTTTTTTACCTGTGGTAGAGAATAGTAAACCTTGAAGGTTTTGTTACTGTGTGAGACGTGACCGAATCCAAATTTGTTCTCTACCTGTATTTAATCTTCTGTACAGAAAAATAAAAGTAATTTATTTTGGATTAGCAGTAGGACCAACTTTTGGTATTGTCCAAACTGGACATTGCTTTATAGTACAAAGGGTTTACTTTGCTTATGTTAAAATGTAATCTTTATTATTGGAAGAAAAAAAAAAAACTTAAAATGCTTATAAAACAGTAATACAGTATACAAAAATCTGAAAATCAGTTTCTTGTCTACTTAGTGAAGGCTAATTTACCATTTCCACAGTAACTTCAGGGCAAACAGCAACTGTTTCTTAAACTTCCAGGATCAGAATGACTGGAAATCTACCTTTTGGGTCCAGGAACAATTTTTACCTTGTTGGTTATTCCAGTTCATTGTAACTCTTATTTTCCTACTTTGTAGGGGGTGGGAGACACAGAGTTCCTCGCAGTGGCAAAAGATTAATTTTATTTTAGTTTGTAGAGGGGCATCATGATGAATAATAAAATAGACCTGTATATGTTCAGTGGCTAAAGACTGCAGTGGATCTGAATTCATTTTTTTTTTTTCAAGGTTTGATATGAAACTTGTATTAAGCTTCTGCCTGTAAACAGCAATGGAAGTTTTTGTTATTTGGGAGTAGTGATAGAGCTTTTACAGAAAACAAACTGTTTTAATTTTTATGATTTTTTTTAGTGAAAGCATTTAATTAGAAATTCCAGTAGTTTAGAAATGCTAATAAACTGTGCAGTGTGGTACTGCATATGAGGAGGTTGGAACCTTAATCATTGTGTAACAAAGAGAATGTAGTAATACATTTTTTCTAATACCCACAGTATCAGAGATGGTACTTGGGTTTTGAGTCACTTCTTAAAAATATTACTTGAAACTTTTAGTTGAAATATTATGACAAGAGCATTTAAAGTGCAGAGTTTGAGTTAGTGTTGTTTGTTATTATATCTGTGGCAAGGAGGAGATGTTAAGGTTTTAACATGACAAAATTTGCAAATGCTTCTTACAGCAGCATCCAGTGATGTTTCTTGAACCTTTTGTGTTGCCCAGATGGGCTGTGATAAAAACAGCTATGTAGCTATTCAGAGCTATATCTTTGCATGCAAAAATTCATGTTTACTGGATTGAAGCATTGACAGTGATGTGATTACAGAATCACAGAATAGTCTAGGTTGGAAGAGACCTCTAAGACCACCGAGTCCAACCTCTGACCTAATGCTAACAAGTCCTCCACTAAACCATATCCCTAAGATCTACATCTAAACATCTTTTAAAGACCTCCAGGGATGGTGACTCAACCATTTCCCTGGGCAGCCTATTCCAGTGACTAACAACCCTTTCAGTAAAGAACTTCTTCCTAATATCCAACCTAAACCTCCCCTGGCACAATTTTAGCCCATTCCCCCTCGTCCTGTCACCAGGCACGTGGGAGAATAGACCAACCCTCATCTCACTACAGCCTCCTGTAAGGTACCTGTGGAATGCGATAAGGTTGCCCCTGAGCCTCCTTTTCTCCAGGCTGAACAAGCCCAGCTCCCTCAGCCATTCCTCGCAGGACTTGTTCTCCAGACCTCTCACCAGCCTCATTGCCCTTCTCTGGACTCACTCAAGCACCTCCGTGTCCTTCTTGTAGTGAGGGGCCCAAAACTGAACACAATACTCGAGGTGTGGCCTCACCAGAGCTGAGTGCAGGGGGACAATCACTTCCCTGGACCTGCTGGCCATGCTGTTTCTTACACAAGCCAGGATGCTGTTGGCCTTCTTGGCTGCCTGAGCACACTGCTGGCTCATATTCGGCCAACTATCAACCAATACCCCCAGGTCCCGTCAAGCAGATTAGGGCTTGGTTTTTTTTTAAGTTGTGGATGTTACAGTGCCTGCTGACTGGTGGTGGTGGGAGGGAGGATGGTCATTTTTCTTGAGCTTTCTATCACTTCATTTAGATAACATGGTTTACCCATGTAGATTAGCTCATAACTGTAGGTTTTCATATTATAACTTCTTTCTAAGGAGTTCAAACTTCTCTAAAGTTGCCATACTGGGTCTTTTGAAGGATCTTATAATGGCTACCTTTATTGAACATACCTGCTTGATTTTGGGGGGGGGGTTAAAAATGTAAATTTATTTCCCGAGGAAGGAAAAAATCATGTGTTGCGGCACATGCTTGAAACAGGAGGGCAAATCTTCACCTATTGAAAGACCCTTCTTCAGAAATGAAACAATTCTAACCTGTTAAACACCATTGTGTTCTTAAGCATTTTGCCCACAGCAGCAGACTACCTGGCTGGTAGTAATGAAAGCAAGGAGGGGAAAGAGTCGAACAGTCCTATGGCGAGCAATTCCAAAAATGTTAATTTTGCTTGAAAAGCGTACCTTGATCTGCAGTCTGTAAGACTAAAATGCCTAAATGGTAAAACTATTCAATGCTTTATAGCAAATAATCTTTAGAATGAGATAATTATGTGTGCCATTCTTCCCTCTGCCTTCTAGTAAAGGAGTTACAAATAGCAATCCCTGATCTAAGCCTGTTGAAGTTTGTTTCATTTAATTGCTTCATTTCTTATTTTGAGAAGTGGGTACAAATTAATGGATTCCCTTACACACTTTTATTTTCATTCTCCTTGGAATTTAGTATCTTTGAAATAGTGTTAAATTTCTGTAAATGAGTTAACACGGAATGGCATGAAATGTAGTGATGTTTTTGTCTTAAATTTTTGTTTAGCTCTGCTGGAAGGGAAGGATTTCACTCTGTTGAATCTATTGTTAGCCAGCAGATGAGCCTAAGTATCGGTGATGATAGCACTGGCAGTTGGTCCAATCTAAGTTTTGAAGATGAACATCTTGATGAGAGCAGTAGTTTTCTTCATCTCAGTGACAGGTAACTATAAATATATTTATGCATGTAAACATTTATCTTGTAACGTAACATCAAGTGGTTTTCTCCAGGGGGACGAAGGAAAATACATTATTATGTCTTCAGTAATGACTTTTATGTTAAAAATGACTCTAATATGTTTGAATCTGTGTTTTCTTACCAAATGTTTTTTTTTCTTGTTCATGAATGTTAATACTATATGGAGTGTAAAATATGTAGACTATGCATTTTCTCTTGTGTCAGAGAGCTGCATCAAATAACACTGTGTAGCTGAAGTATTAGCAAAAGATGCAGGTATTTTAAAAACAGTCACCACATATAAAGTACAGCTTGAAAGTAGTGCTGTTTATTGTGGTCTGAAATTAAAAATTAATGTGCTTGATGTAAATTCATCTATTCTTGAAAAGAAGAAATGTGCTCTTAGTTTGCATGAGGATTTTAAACAGCTATTTTTAGGGGTTTACTTCTTAAGCTGTTGTAAATGATGTTGCTTGTGCATTGATGTGTTACTAACCAGGATCTTACAGGTGCATAGTATTGGAACTTACCTGTTTGGGATAGTAACTTTTTCCACAAGAGCTTCTTCTGCACTTCCCTGGCTGATTGGTAGCCAGCTAAATTAAAACAAGAACTTGAAAAAACTGCGGTATCTCTGTTCCCAGAGGAAACTATAGTGAGTTGTGTCCCTAGCTTTTGCATAGGCAAGGCATGAGGAATGAGTAAGTTTAGTTTTGCCATGAGGGTTATATCACTTACATAGAATGTCCAGCACTTCTCTTGAAGAACAACAGAAATGGGGGAGGCATTTTCCTTTTTTTTTTCTTTAAATGAATATTTGGTACCAAAATGAAACTACTCAAATGTTTGTAGTATTTTTGTTTTGCTTAACTAAATATTGTAATCAAACCAATACTAAAACTTACCACTCATACAACTAATGACTTTTATGAAAGAATACATTGCCTTAAAGTTATTTTAATAATGCATTACCTGTTGAATGAGTGAAAATTTGACTTACGTGATAGAATTTGGACAATAAGGAAAAAAAGATCTAGTGTATTGGCAGTTAGAATAAATATGGATTAAATAATGCTGTGGGGAAAAAAGTGCAAAAAAAAATACTCTGGACCTTTAGTAGCCATCCTGTCTTTATTATCATTCCAAAAACATCTTTAAATTAAAAGAATTTAATTTCTACAACTTTAAAGAATATCTGTTCATTAGGAGGAGCATGACCTGTTCTGGCATTTAACTTGAAGAAGTGAGTGGACATAATCTGGATAGCAAGGTGTTGGCAGAAGAAACTGGCATGCACTTTTTTTTTTTTTTTAAATCTGCTGTGGATTATTAACAGCACGCGTGTGTTTGTGTCACTAGGTTTTAGCAGGTGGAAATGAGAGGATCTGGGGTTATTGCCCTAAGCAAACAGACACGGAGGGGAAGACCACCTGTAACAAAACAAGCTTCACTAGGAATACCATTTGTGGAACAGTGATATCTTGATAATCTTCTCAGGAAATAAGGAATTGTGTGGCAGTGATGAAGATTCACTGCTTTTACTTTTTTAAAAAAACCCTTTTCTTATTAAACAGGAAAATAACATTGCCATCCATCATGCAGTTGAAAGTGTGTTTTCTTTTTGTGTGTGTGGTCAGGGCCATCTATTTAAAAATATTGTGCTGATTATATGTAGGCCATGTCAATTTGAATTTTTTAAATTACTTCAGTTAGCTTTGCTCTCTTGGCAAAGGAAACGTTTCTTAATGCAAGTTATTTTCTTGTATCTAAAAAGCTGTCCTTGATCTTGTGCCATCCTTGAGGTACTAGGTAGCATTAGACTGATTTGTTTGTAGTGCTGTTATGTTACAATTAGGTAGCATATTGAACAGGAACAAAAGTTGTGCAGGGGACCTGTCCATTACCCAATATTTTCCAGGCCATTTGCAGTGTTCAATGGATACTGGTACTTGAGACTTCTTTAGCTAATGTTTTGGAAGTTATCCTCATAATAAACCCATAAATTCCATTAATGGTAGTTTGAAATTTTGTGGAAGACAGGCTCAGACTTCTCAGAAAACAACCCAGTACAATCTGCAGCAGTCCAGTTCAATTTCATTTGCTTTTTTACTACATTTTTTGTAGTAGCTCTGTTGGCAGGGTCCATGCTCTCTGGGTCTCGGGTCAATATAAAAATGGTGCTCCTGTACCTCACAGAGGATTAAGCTAACTGTAAGCAAGGTAGCAAGACAGCTTGGAAAGAAGCTTTATTTGAATGGCAACAAGAAGGAAAGTTTGTATTATCTGCTTTGCATTTCTAATGTTGGCAGCTTAAGGTTAGAAATAGGAAAAAGCTCAAGACTATGGTTTAGTTAACGTATAGGTATAGGCATAGGCTCTTCCAGAGGATGAGTCAGAGCATCCAGATGAGGTTATACTTCAGAGCAGACGTCTCTAGCCTTTGGCTGTATGCACATAATACAGAATCTTGAAGCAGATGAAACTGAGTATATATGATCCTGCATATAGGTTGTGTGTGTATATTTGTATGTATATATAACTGAAAGCTTTTCTTTCTGTTAATTCTTATGCTGGTTCATTCTGAAGAGCAGCATGAAGCATTATAGAAGCATTATAATGCCTTTTTCTGTTTATTGGTTGTTCTGTCATTGCAGATCTTTATTTTCAAGACTTATTTTGATGTAAGATGCTGAACTAAAGGTCACATTACCAAAGAAAAGTAATAATAATAATTAAAAAAAAAGACACCACAACATTCATATGTTTCCACATACATAAACATATGACCCTAATCTCCTGGTTAAATAGAATGTAATTTTAGACCAAGTTTGACCTCTGTAAAATAGATTAATATATCTAATCAGAATAGTACTGTGCATGAGGTCATTCTGTTAGGTTGCAAGTACTTTTTCCTTTAGTCTGAGAACTGGGACAGCTTTTATTTCCACTTACTCTAAGCAGCTAAAACCTTCAAAGAAAGAGCCTGAGTGCAAAGCATTGATACCAATGGATTGTGTTAAATCTCTATTGTATATATGTAATTCAGAAACAAAATCAATATTATTTTTTTACTGTGGTACTCTTAATACAGTAACTTGAAAAATGTTCTTAAGACCAGATTTGCATTTTCCATGCAAATCAAACCAGTAATTGCAGAGTCTTGGTAACTGCCTTTAGTGCTATTTTTTTTTTTTAATTGTGCATTTTAATAGGTTGGCTTGCAGTTCTAGGACCAATTTAGTTTATTTGGAAGCTTCTGCTATTCAATTTTTTTTTTCCCCCTCAGTTAGGGTGTGTTCATATTCCAAGCTTGCTAACCTGCTGTTACTATGAGGAAATCAGTATCTAAGCAGGCACACAGGGAAGCAAAGAAAATTGAGAAGTGATGCTGTTACTGACGGCTTCTTGAAAGAGATTAGTATCTGGCTCTTGAAATGTTCCTTTCCACCATTTCTTGTTTTAAATTTGATGATTTGCTGTGAGTGGAATGAGTGGGAAGAAAGAGTTTTAGCAGGTACATAAAACTGAGCTGGAGAAAGCATCTTCTTGCAGCAGTTCCCTGGAATTGCAATGTGGCTGGTCATACCATCTACAGTAGATAATTCATACTTTTCACAGCGTGTTGGTTGTCTCAGTCCTACCTTTGGAAGACTTCCAGACACGCTTAAGGGGAGGTATGAAATTGGGAAGCAGGAGATTTAATCCTATGAGTAACACAATCTGGTACATGAGCACAGGGCTAGCAAATTGTTAACTGTAGCATCTAAAACATAGCAGTGTAAAGACAGATTTAGTTTTTTCAGTTCTTTGTATTGCCTTGAACGTAGTCATGGAATAAATGGAGTATGCTTATGAACTGTGAGTGAATTAATCTTTTTAGTCCTAGTTTTATAGATTTATAAAATTAAAATAAAAGTTAAGCTTAAAGGCCAATATTCAAAATCCATTTAAAAATATATATTTTTTGATCTAAGAATTCCTTCTCATCCAGCTGTTGGAGATCACTGCTGAGCTTTTGGAATGAGACAGAAGGATTTGATTTGTGCAGTTTTCTTCATGATATATAACATTAGGAACTTTTAGCTAGCCTTTAAACAAATATTATATTTGTAATCCATATTCCTATGTGTAATAGCACTGAATTTTTTGAGCTTGTATAAATGACAGTGTGCTTAGGCCTGAGGACAGAATTACTGTTAGCACTGATCTGGAAAATTAATGAGTACAAAATTAATACTTTCACCTGTGTACAGAAACTTACCAGTTTTGCATTGGTATGCAAATTGCAGCTCTGAAGTTTCAGCAAACCTGTTTAGGAAGTTTCAGTGCTCTTGCGTTAAATGTCTTGTCAAAACAGCTCTGAGGAAAGCAAAAGTTCTAGTTTGAGCTATTGTTCTTTTCTAGTTCAGCTGTGTTCTCTTCTTCTCCTGGCAGTAATGGTAACAGCAGTAGCTGGAGCAGTCTTGGTTTAGAAGGAGATATGTATGAGGAGAATTTATCCTTTCCAACATCAGACAGGTTGGTTGAGTTGAGAAACATAAACCAGATGGGTTCCTCATAATTAATGCATGTAATCATCATTTTTGGAAAATAAGAGTATGGCACATTTTTTAATGCTTATACATTATTCACTCTCCTCTCACTTAATCACTATATGATTTTTTTTCATTATTTAATCCATACTGAATGGTTAAATGTTGCTGTGCAAAACTGATCAATGTGTTCTGCTTGCAAAATGAAAGGTCCCATTTATGCATGTTTTTGCTTGCGGTTTTACAAATTTTTAGATTTACTTTTTCATGCAAACTAGAGCTTGCTTCCTACAGGATTTCTGTTTTTCCTTTACCTTGTGGAAACTTTGAAAAATTGCTTGGTGAATGATTTTTGTAGAACACTTACCATGCAGCAGCTTTGAATAACCTATAGCTGTTCATACCTGTGATATAAGATGCTTCATATGCAAAAAAGTTGAGCCAAAACTAAACTGTCCTACCTAATTAAAATCAACAAGTTTTCATCTCATTCTAAAAGGTCTCTTCTCTTGTTTTTCATTTCCTTTCTTCCTCTTAAGAGCAAATCTCATGAACTCGATGACAAATCGATTTCCAACATGAAATGGTGTGAGAAGCAAAGCTTCTTTTCATCATCATTTATTAATTCTTCTATGATCTTTCTGTCCCTTACTGTTTAACCTTCATTACAGTCTTAAGATTGACTATATTTATTGTGCATATACTAATATTTTTATTATATTTTAAAAATACAGTGATGGAACAGACGATAAAGATGAAGACACCAAGGATGCTGTAGAAGGTAATGTCAATTCCAGCATACACTGCTGTTCTTGGCCTGTGCATTTGACTTCAGTTATTTTTGTTTATTCTTTGTTTTTTTAATCTTTAAAACAAAATTACAACCCTGTTATCCATACAGATCGTATCACATGTCATTCAAGTGTTGGAATATATTCATAGACTAATGCTCTACAAACATTTGTTAATGCACTTGTTAATTCAGCCTTTGAGGAATGCTAGTCTCTCATTTTCAGCTAACATGTATTTAATTTATGGTAGTGAACATTGATCAGTTTCTTGAAAGTGTAAATTTATATGCATAGCAAATCTTCTTTGTGAAATATATAACGAGTGATGACAATGCATCTGCATGACTGTTTGAGACATTGAAAAAGTTGTTCAAACCGACCATATTAACCTTTGAAGAGTGTTTATGGGAAACAATGCAAAAAACTTGGCATTCTAACAAATGTATTGAATCCTTTTCTTAGTGACATACAAAATAGGGCCTGTCCGGACTCCTGTTACAGCTTCTTTGTTCTTAGAGAATTTTGCACTGGTTCCAGTCTGAGTGAAGTGCAAAAGGTTGTTAACTCAAGTGAATACACAGTGCCTTCTGTGTTTTGGTTTCTCAGTATGAGGCTGATGTTAAAGTAAATTATTACAGAGGTGTTCATTCGTTTTGGTATAGTCTGGGGATGAAATAGTTTCAAGAAACTTCTGCCACCTGTTTACAGAGGTTGTTCAGTCATGTTGCACATCTTCAAATGATTATGACATAAGCAGAGAGGTGTGTGATTATATGTGTATTCTAAGCTCCTGGAAGACTGTACTGATTTAAACCATGTTTCTTGACTTTTTTTTTCTGTAAATTATATCTTCCTATGAGGTACTAGGGAAATATAACTGAATCATTGAGTGTCCCTATCCTCAAAATTTTATTACAATTAATATTTTCTGTTCTGTAGGTTTTATCTAGGCTGTCGGTATACTACTGCTTTTTTTTTTTGTTCCTGACTAATTAAAAAAAATCTCAAATGATCAAATTGCTTGAGTAAAATAGAGCTTGATTTTATTTCTTATACAGTTAGTGTCTCCTGTAGTGCAAGAGACTGTTTTATAGTAATGTATTCAATGGATTTTCTAGTGACCATTTCTTCAGTGTGATTACTTCATCTTGGTATCGTTTTGAAAAGACTTCTGTTGCTTTCATTGTAACACCACTTAAGGAGTGTTCTGAGTAGAAAAACTTCGTGTGTGGTCTTGTACATTTGGAAGATCTTATCATGTCAATACCTAGAAGGTCTGGCTTTGTAAGAGCTGACTGTACCTTGTTTCTCAAATGATTTGACACACAGTCTAGTCATTCTCAAATGTACATTTGTTTTATAAAACTAAGAAACATATCAAAATATCCTAGTGATATGTTACTGCAGTGATTCCCATGGAGTAAGTGTCGCTAATTTTTTTTAATTGGTCCTTTCTCCTATAAATGTATTAGATTTTGGGATTCCTAGACAAATATTCTGTTATTCACCCAAAACACACTTAGGTTGACAGTTACTTTGCCTAACTTCCTGATTAGGAGTGAATACTGTATGTACTTCAACTATAGGAACTTGCTTGGAATAGTTAGAACAGCACTATATTTTGGAAAAACTCAAGCAATCTGATTAGCTTTGTACAGGAAGGAGTTATGAAATACAAACTAGAACATTTATTAGATGAATGCAGAGCAAAAACAGCAGCTGGAAAACTGAAATAACTGAAGGATGTGAGACTACTGTTCAATTTGAAAAGCTGTATTAAATTCAATTCCTTGTCATTTGGAACATGCATTAAAGCTTAGATTCCTTTTAATACTCATATGTTTGTATTCAATTGTTTAACTTTGCCCTATGTACTGTCTGTCTGTACTAACTTAACATGTTTAAGATAATAGTCTAAACAATGAACTACAGGGACTTTTTGAAACAATTTGAACCTGTAGATTTAATGACTTTGTTTTTAACGTTAGGTTTGGAGCAAGTAAAAAAGACTTTAGCCATTGTAAATATTGATGTGGAACCAAATCTAGTGGACCCCCAGCTCAGAGCAGCACTCCAGTGGCTGGCAGCTTCTGAAACAGAGGTGTCCGATCTTCACTTTCATGACACTGCTACTGGAGAATTTGTCCTTGTAAGTACTTTGGTTTGGTGGACACTGGGGGAGAGGTGGGAGGTGGTGAAAGTAGGATTTTTTTTCATTTTTATTTGCTACATCAGCCATTGAGCTTTTCCAATCAAAAACAATGAGGTATATGCTGGTGAGGAAAATCATTATTTAAATCCTGATAGGTCAAAGTGGAGGAGGCCGTTTAGTCTGTGCATGTACCATAAATAAAACAGCATTAATCAAAGCTGAGTTACCTTATTTCACAAGTTGTTTTCCTTGGCTTACTCTGAGGACGGTACAATTAGAGCATTTTTGTTCAGTGAAAAATGTACTTTTTCAAGCATTTTTTTAAACTTTATGTTTAATTGACTATAAATTGAAACTTCTAATTTGAAACTTCTCATTTCTGAGAATTTGCTTATGCAAATAGATTTGTAATGTTATGTTCTGATGTGCTGTCTCAGGTTTTATGCCAGTAAATGCACATTTTCTTACCAGAATGAAATTTAGATTCTAATTAAGTATTATGTATGTTTTTATTCTGGAAGCAGCTGCAATCAAAGCTATTAAGAAGGCTCAATAAGACTGCTTCATTTTAGATGCCTTTGTTTTGGTTTTAGAGAAAGAGAAAGCTGAAGGTAAAAGAATTAGAGAAGCTTCAGGAATTTGCATCTTGAAGGAAAAGGCCAAAATTTTGGCATACATACTGACCTGAGAATATGTCCATCACAAGCGTGATAGAAACTTTGTATTGCTATGAATCATAAAACTTATTCCTTCATGTGATAACACACCCAACTGTGCATGATAATCCAGCACTTACTACATATAACCTGTTTTTTAATCCTCTACCAAGGAATTCAACTTTGCCCAGCTACTGAAAGGCTAACTAAACAGCATTAGAGACAACACCTGCGTGAGGTTGATAGGAATGATAACTTACCATCTGTTTTTATTTTGTGACCTGGTAATGTGTGGAAAAGTTAACACAAGTTAAAAGTGGAAAAGTTAAAGTTAAGTTAAAATTTAATGATTCCATTAGTATGTATTTAATAATGAATACCTAGGCAAAAACAAACAAATGTGTATCAGTATCTAAGGAAGCTAAAGCTTGCATTGAGCTCAGAAACTTGATACTGTCTTCAACTTGGTGCTTACCAAAACTCAGATCAGTGTTTCAGGAGAAATGGAGTGGGGAAAGTAGAGGTCAATATTACAGAATACTGAAGTCTCCCAAACTTAGCTGATTGTTTGCACCAGTGGTGCTTAGTTACTGTAGACTTGTGTTAAGAGTGTGAAAGGTATCTAAAGGTCAGTCCAGATCACACCTGGGCTGAATTTTCCTAAGGCTGGCTTCTCCCTATCCAGCTGTAGAAAGTCCAGAAAATTATTTTTTTTCTTTAGTGTTATGTATTCTTTTGTGTTATGGAACTGTTTGGTACATGCATGTGATCCTGGGAGCGCTAAGTCACAGAACCACATCAGGGCTGAGGTTGGCATGGACTTCTGGAGGCCATCTGGTCCAAGTTCCCCTCTGCCCAAGCAGGGTCACCCAAAACAGGGTGCCCAGGACCACATCGAGGTGGCTTTTAAAATCTCCAAGGAGGGAGGCTCTACAACCTCTCTGGGCAACCTGTGCCAGTGCTCTATCACCTGCACAGCACAGAAGTGCTTCCTGATGTTCAGAGGGAACCTGCTGTGTGCCAGTCTGTGCCTGTTGCTACTTGTCCTGCCACTGGGCACCATGGAAAAGAGCCTGGAGGTGACCCCTTTGCACCTTCCCTTCAGGAATTTATAGATCCACCCCTAGTCTTGCAGGCCTGTCATCTCCAGGCTGAATGGTCCCAACTCCCTCAGCCTGTCCTCAGAGAAGAGATACTCCAGCCCTTTGTTCATCTTGGAGGCTGTTGAACTTCTTACAGAATGTCCATATCTTTATCATAGTGGGTGTGCTGGAACTTGCAGGGGGCCCTCACCAGCTGCAGGGCTCTGGATCATGAAGATCCTTGCTGATCTTCATGAGGTTCTAATCTGCCCAACTTTTCTATTCTTATTTAAAAGAACCCAGAAATTTGGGAAATATTTTTAGCAAGTTGAAATGCATCTCCTATGCTCCTTTTCTAGAGGTTGGTATGTTTGGCTTAGAATTATTTCTAATTCTTCTGCAAACTTAGTATTGTAACTTCGTAATCTGCCAAGTCACTATTTGAATTAACGTCTAAAAACACATAGGAAAGATACTACTAGTCGCTTGCTGTATATGTGGAAACCATTCTAGCTACCCTAATAAGAGAATATGCTGAAAAGAGCACTCTGGAAAATAACTATCTGCTGTGTGTATACTCCTTAAAAAAAAGAAAAAGTAATGTTTTGCTACCTGACATGAGTAATAAAGTGATACTGAATTAACACCTAAAAAAAACAAACAACAAAAAAAAACCACCATAGGATCTTCAGGCAGGTAATAGTGCAATCCTGATTTTTTTTTTTAATAATTGATTCACTTGGTTTTAAGTGTTAATTTTTACTTCTCTAAGTGCAGTTATGTTAAAATGAACTGCAATACTGATTTTCCTTTTTGGGGCAGAGAAAGATTACCTGGCTTTTATTCTGTCCCATTTCCCAGTTGTAACGTGTAGCACTGTCTACAGACTTGTTTATGTCTTGGCTGAATTGCCAAACCCCAGAACACCATCTGTTATTGTCAGTCAGGCTCAGCATCTTTCACTGTTTCATAGGATTTGAAAGAAAGTACAGAATTCTCAGAGCACTGTCTCTGAATAATTTGTTATAAGAAAGAGTAGGATGCATACAACATTGCTTGATCAGTTTTTGAAATTAAAGTGTATTTTAAAAATTTGTCAGTTTATAAATTCAAATAGTGAAAACTTTCTGAAAGGATGCTTGTAATTTTTAAGAAGAAGGTCCTTTAGAAAGGTCCCTCTGTTCTTTGAGGATTGTAATAATAAAAACGAGGTATTTATTAGTTACAATATAAGAAGTCTTACAGTTAGTCCCAGGCTGATCCTGGTGATCTTTGACCCAAATTGAGATTCTTAAACTAGTAGTCATTCTTAGTTCTGTCACTAGTAAAGCTAGATAGGCACCTCCAGAGGGCACTGCAGCACAGCAGAAAACTGAACTGACCTCTACATACAATCTTTCCCGGCTACGGGATTTTTTGATCATCTTATAGCTATTTTGGTAAGGTACCTCAGTTATATAAGGAATGAATCTGGGCTTTTTTTAAAAAAAATAATTTTCACCATAAACAGTTGGAGGGTTTTGGAAGGGAAGAAAGCCATACGTTTAATTAGAGCAGGATAATGAGCCACTGATGCGATGTGGCTATTTAAAAGATAAAAGTACTGCTAGTATATATCAGCAAGGTATTACTAGCTGAAGCTGGATATGAACTCTTAAGGGTTCATATTATGCTCAGTAAAGCAGGAAAGTTAATTACCTATGTATGAAACAAAATACATTGGATAGGAGCTAGCACAAGAAGCTGGTAAATTAGAGTAGATAGGTCTCTCTTTTCTTTTTATTAAGCCTTGACAACACAGATATGCAAGTGCCTCAAAAACCCATAATTTTTAATCAGAGTGTATCTAGCTGTTGTAGGATTTTTGGTATCCATATTGAGTGAACTTGGTTGTTTCATTTGTGTGACAGGAGAAAACATCAGTCAAAAAGAAACAGTGGGATTAAACTTTGATTTCAATTAAAACAGAAAGATAAGTGAAGCCAGGTGCCAGCTCTCATCTTACCATGATGATATCTTTATCTTCAGGCAGAAACTTTACGCTGTATTTGCTTAAGGAGGTCTTTGGACTTTAGCCAAACCTCTCTGGCATAAGAAAAATTACTATCCTTTTATAAACCATTTATAAAATTCCCTGTTGTAGACTATTAAGCTCTTGTTACCTGTGCTGTATTTTAATTTTTACAAATAATTCACTGAAGTAACGTGAGAGTCCAGTCTCTTTTTATATATAGAATGTATATGTAGAATGTGTTTTTTAACTGAAAAAAGTTTGTTTTCAGGATGTACTCCAGACTAGAGGGGTCTCTTTTGCTCATTCAAATTAATGGTTGCTCAGGAAGCTAACTGTTTTGTAAGCAAGCCAGTCCTAAAACCATGTGTAACTAAAAATACAGGCTAAAATGTTCAGTGTCCATACTATTCCTGCCAGTTCTATCACCTGTCTTGTTGCAGTTGGAATATCACCTAGGTGAAGAAGCAGGGAGAAGTTGTCTTCCTCTTCATTTCTTTCCTAGAATTTACATATTTCAGTCTGACAGGTCTTGGGGAAAAGAAAAAAACACTATGAATATTTCATTTGGTAGCTGTGGAAGCTCTATCACTGACTACTGTTTATGACTTCTGAAAACTTAATTTATAGAATATCATAGTAAGGACTATGAAAAGCAATAAAATCCTGCAGTTCGACAGAATAAGTAAGGTGAATGTCTAAATTGTCTTTATTAAACGCAGCATTGGTGGTTATGCTGAAAGCTACCAAGAATATATATATTTTAAACTAAAAGATTTTTTTGCTCCTAGGCAAACTGACAAATCCATTGTGTCTTAGTGTTGGCTTTCTTCCATACATAGCTAATCTTGACACATCAGTAAAGGAAATTTCTTGCTTGGATTCCTGGGTGAAAAAAAATGTTTTCAGCTCTGCTGATCTCTGTTCCCAAGTGGTAGTTTAACACAACCCTCACCTTTTCCTCTTCCCTAAGATGCTATAATTTCCCAGCTCTGAAGACGCTGTTTCCGTTGAGGGTAGCATCCGTACCACCCAAACCACACTATATGTTGTGGAAGGAAAATCCACATCCTTTTATTAAGACTGAGTTTTGTCTTTTTATATGTGCGTTATTGGCATGGGAGGGGTGGCAAATGTCTTAATCTTGTGTTCAGAATTTCCTGTTTTCTGCAGTCTTGATGAACCACAGCCCTCATACCTGTGGCACCACATCATTTGAAAATGTCACTCCCTCCAGAAGAAATTTTAGTGAAAACTGCCCGAAAGAAAAGTGCTTGATCCTTGAGGAAGTTTTTGTTTTTATAGATGTGGGAATAATGATTAACTTGTTACAACTGATCTCTTATGAGCTAAAGTTTCAAGAATAACTTTTGTAACTGCTAATCAGGATGTGCTGGTCAAAATACTTTGTGTTCCCTGTCTCCCCTTTAGCTTTCCAGAAGACTGCGAGAAAGGGATTGGAAAGTGGGAGATCTCTTGCAAGCAGTGTTGAAGTACTGTGAAATGACAGAGAAGGCATCTGATGGAGAGCAAGCCCTGAATAAGTCTTTGGCTGGGTGGCTACTGGAAAATGCCTGAAAAAATCCAAAGATGCACCACTCTTCGCTTCATTCCTCTTTGAAAAGGAGATAGGAAGAACACAGATATGTAATGTAAAATCCAATTAATGAATGTTCAAGTAATTGTCAGCATTTAAAAGACTGAGGTGAAAGTCAAAATAGCTGTGCTGTGCTTTGTGATACTGTGCACATGGTATGTTTATTCAGTCCATAATTGATAGTGTCCACCCACGCATAACTTGTATTTACTGCTGTGTTCAGACCATTGAAATAGTTATGAAAAAATACCTTGTCTATTACAGTAGTTCAGAGGAGACAGTCTCAGGCATGATATTCAGGATTCCTGCTGTACCAGGATAGCTCTTTTTCCCATTTGTATGTGCTGTATTCACAGTAGGACTAAGAGAGCTTATGCTCTAGAAAAATCTGTTCCAAAAAATCCTACTGCAGACAATGGTAAAAATTATCAGTCTTGGCCAGGTGTTTTGTGCCCAAGGGCAGGATTACCAGGAGGAAAACTGCAACTTGTCCAAGCAGACCTTTAGTGCAGTCTGGTTTCATAGCTGCCTTTATCAGGTTTAACTGCCTATGAAGATGTGAGAGTCTGCTCTGAAACTGAGGTGCAAGTACATGTTCCCTTTTGCTGACCAGAGAACTGGTAACTTGTGGTAGAAAGGCAGAGTGGGCAGCTGAGCATAATTTCATTAAAAACTTCGGCAACGTTTCCTGAATCTTGCCAATCAAGTTTAAATTGTTAAATTTCTTCCTGAAGCTTGTTGTATGTGAACACTTTAACAGACATTAATTTTGAGTCTGAAGAATTTGTTTGTTGGTCTCTGTTGTGGTTTAACCCCAGTAGGCAGATAAGCACCCCACAGCTGCTTGCTCACTTCCCCTTCAGCAGGATGGTGGGGAGAATTGGAAAGGTGAAAGTGTGAGAACTTGTGGGCTGAAATAAATACAGCTAAATAAGTCAAGAAAAGCTGCATTTGGAAACAAAGCAAAATAAGGAATTCATTCATTACTACCCATCAGCAGGCATGTGTTCAGCCATTTCCAGCAAAACAGGGTTCCATCATGTGTAATAGTTGCTTGGGAGGACAAACGCCATGGCTCCAAATCCCCCCCTTGCTGCCTTTACCGCAGCTTTATTCCTGAGCGTTACGTCATCTGTATAGCATGGAATATCCCTCTGGCCAGTTGGGGTCAGCAATCCTGGCTGTGTCCTCTCCCAGCTCCTTGTGCACCCCCAGCCTGCTCGCTGTCAGGGCAGCACGAGGGGCTGAAAAGTTCTGGGCTCTGTGTAAGCAGTACTCTGCAACAACAAAAACATTAGTGTGTTACCAACATTGTTTTCATCACAAATCCAAAACATAGCACCCTGTGAAACTCTACGAAGAAAATTAACAAGCCAAAACCAGGACAGCCTCACACACAGATGTGTTAAAAGCGGCAAACAGATGACCAAAATTCTCAGAGCAAAAAGATTTTATTTGACCCGTCTAATTCTTTATTTCTTACCTTCCATATATGAGTTCTTGTCTGTAATGAAGAGAATTTTGTTACTTGTTGCGCACTTAAACGTTAGCAAGGGAGGCTAATTAAAACATAAAGGACAAATTTGTTGCAAATAGATATTTCATTTTTCTTAAGTACCTTTGCTGATTTTTTTTTCAAGGCACTTTTAATCAAGTCGTTTTAGCAAATCTAATCATGTTTCTTACTAATGTTGCTGACTTGCATTCCTATCTGAAGGAAAATCCGGATCTTTATCCTGTGGTTTGAAAGTGCTTTTTGGGTTTTGTTTGTTTATACATCCTTTGTTTAGAAAAAGACACATGCTAGTAATTACAAGGCTACCACCTCAAAATTCAAATCACTTGCAAGAGAATCATGGAGTTTTGCTTATTTTGGATGAGCCACAGAATCTTAATGGCTTTGTCACGGGGAAATATGCTGTTGGTATGTTGTATGAGTTTCAGGGTTGGATCCTAAATGAAATGAAGTCTCTAAATCTGTTCATGAATTTTAGTGCAATATGGACAACCGATTCCTTCTGCCCTCCAAAATTACTCGAAGGTGTCACACTGGTAATCTCAAAAGCACTTTTCTTGCAATGTTTTTGTGTCAGGAAGGTATTCCACTAGTCACTGAAAGTCTTTTTATAGAGACCTAGTTTTAGTCTTCATTTGTCATCTGGATTTCAAAAGGGACCCTGTCTTGGATCTCAGAGTTTACCTTTCAAACTGAGTTAAAGACTTATATATGCAAATATGTGTTCACATATGCGCACGCGCACACGCATAGGTATGTGTATGTATCTGTATTTGTATTAGATCTCACCTATGTGAACTTGCAACGTAAATTTTTACTGCTAACTTAAAATTCCATGTTATTCATATAGTTTATTACCTCACTTCATGTATCATTTCACTGATTGAAAGATCTATGTATGTCATATGACAAAGACCAAAAAAAAAACCAAACAACAACAACAACAAATTGTGCTGTTTTTCCTTGTTATAGGTAATTGACGTTAGGTGACAGGAATCTGTTTTCTCTAGAGCGCGGAGGGGAAAGATGTTTTAATTTTTATAGGTGGAGGATGGGACTAATGACAAATACACTTGAAGGTTATGTGTGCACATTTATTTTTGTTTCTTCCCCATCCCCTAAATTTACCTTTTCCTTTTTTTTTTTTTTTTTTTCTTCCTGGTGTAGCCATTGAGAAGGTTGACTTTCAGCTTTGTTCTAGACAAAAATTTGGAGCCATTCTCTGGCAGTAACATCTTCCCTTTAATAGAGCGTTAATGTACTTGCATCAATTTAACTTGAAATTTGAAATGTCAAGAAGATCAAATACCAAAAAAAAGATATCCTCGGGACTAACTGTAGCTTTGCGTTTTGGATTCCAACTGAAGTGAAATTTCATGACGTGAGGATAAAATAGGGCTATTACAGTGTTTTTGTACTTGTCCAAAAAACCAAGCTGAGAATTGTATTGAAGACATTGTAAATGTATAAAGCTGTCCAGGTGGACTTAAACAAAAAACAGGAACAGCCATCTTTTAATTGATTTATTGAGTATGTTGGATTTCATAAAATTTGTGAAGTTTTTTCTTTTTAATTGCTTATTCTCATGA
Organism: Heteronetta atricapilla; assembly: GCA_011075105.1. Lineage (NCBI taxonomy): Eukaryota > Metazoa > Chordata > Aves > Anseriformes > Anatidae > Heteronetta > Heteronetta atricapilla. The sequence continues at coordinate 175,745,058 of CM021731.1, forward strand.
AAAGGTAGAAGAAGATTGGGCAAATTTGAAAACTTAAAACTATTCCAAAAGTTAATTAGACAATAGTTGCACTAAAAATGGTTGTTGTAAAGGAAGTCATCTTTTCAGACTGGATCAAATACATTGCATAACTCTATTGATTGGTGTTAATGAGTAAGTTGATTTATTAGCCTGCAAGGAAGGTAACAGCTTCCAAATTACATGAGAAGAAAAGTTACAAAATACTTCATTTTTACTTTCAAAAAAAAAAAAAACTCACAGTTTTCTACACAAATTGTTTTAAACTTGTATTCTGGATGCCTTGACTTCTTTTCTTGGCTACTGAAATTGGAAAAAGCAGTAAAATAGCCTTGCTAAATTATTATAGTTGAATAATTTTAATAACCGTTGGAGAAACCTTACTCTGATTGTGTCCAACTGGTGCGGTCTGTCATATTAGTGACACAGCTGTTCTATGCTGAAGTGAGTCTTAATGCTATTACTAAGTTTATTTAAAACTCATGACCACAAATACAGAAGTGTAAATGAAAACTGTAAAAACAAGGAGGACCACGTTTTGGTCCATTTAAACCAGACAAACGTGCTTTATAAACACGTAATGAAGTATAGTTTGTTTCCTCTTACAATTTTTGCATGGAAAACCTCACATAGTAATTTCATTTTAAAGAAAATATACAATGGTGTTACTGTTCCATAAGGCACCCTCTCTTAAACGCTTCATTAAATACATTTGGTGTTCTGAAAAATAGAACTGTTTTGATGTTCTGTAAAATACTATAGAAAAAGCACTTTGAAAATCATCCCTCTATAAATGAGCAAATAGAAGTGGCCATATTTAATGTAAATTTAAACATTCAGAATGGACTACATAAATAACACAAAAGCATGCATAAAGCCTAAATATAGAAAACAAGACAAATCCACATACTAAGCTTAAATATCTACTGTCTCAAAATGAGGATGTGAAAAAGGAGTCAATACCATGTACTTGAATATAGTTTGCATAGTATTTTTGTTCTTGAGTTAAAAAAGATTGTATAAACTTTTTAAAAAATAATAAAACTTAAAAAAAAAAAAAAGCAAACACTTAAACCCAGCAACCCACATTCCGAGACTGATTAGGTCTCCCCAAAATGGTACCAGATTTTAAACATTTTCAAATTCTACTTGTCTGGGACCTTTCCTATAAAGAGCCACATATTGTTGGAGATGGAACACAGTAAGTACTAAACACTGTCACCAGCGCAAAAAATTAGTTTTACACAGGTGATTTGCAAAGAAAAATACAAGATTTAGGAATGTTTTAGTGCAAGAATTCCGGCTTTTCAGCAAGAGCCACTACTGTTAAGCGTTTACTTGAGCTCTGAAGAGGCAAGTACAGAGCCCAGCCACTGTAGACACTTTATTTTATACCATCTTTGTACATTCCTGTTGTATAGCTGGGGTTGTAGTTTTAGAGGGCCTTTGTTCTGTTGTAATGTCTGAATAGTATTTAATACTAAAATTTATTATAATTTGCTGGAACTGCTGCTTATTTGTGCAGTGTTAAGGTAATTCACAGCCCAGTTAGTGATGCAATTGTATACCAAAAGCAGTTTGAATTACTATAAATGTTTATGTAACTGTACTCAATGAATATGAAGGTCTTGTACTGTATAATGGTGATGAGTTTTGCCATTTTAATAACTATATTCAGTTTTCAGATTATGAACTCCAGGTTGCACTAAATTTGTTCTCGTTTTAGCAGTGGCTTAAAATAAAACATTTCACTGGCTTCAAGAGATCTGTCATTTCTTGTAAATTCATTATTACTTTTCATCTAATGTAGCTAAGATTGGTCTTGGTCAGTGGTTATGTGAAGGCAGTTGAAGAACGAACGGCACAGTGCTAGTGCATCAGTAGATGGCATACTTCTTACAGGATTAAATTGCTGTCCAGGAAGAATATGAGACTGCTGTTTCACCATCTTTGGGTTGAAAGGTAAGCGCAAAGTTCCAGTCATATTAAGTGCAGAGTTGCATGGATTCTGTTAGGAGATATTAAGCAGGAAATCAACTATAATATCTCAATGTAAGGAGGGTGCAATAGCCAATCTACCTTGATCTCATCCTGCCTGAAAGCTAGGCCAGGGAGGTTGGCTTGATATTTCTATGTGAGCTGAGGTTGGTCTTTGGCACGTTATACAGGATTTAGAAAATTGGTGTAGAAGTTGGCTTTGGAATCTTGATGATAAATGTAGGAATGCACTGTTAATGAAAGTGATGTATGAAGCACAAGGCTTCATAGGCCTATTCAAAATCCTCATGTTTTGATATCTTAAGAAATTTACTGAAGAATGTATCGTTGCGTACCCCCAAAGTAATAGTTTGGACCAAAGTTGTTGTGCACTGGTACAGTTTTAAAGATGCTATTACTGCAAATAGGTGACAGTCGTTTTTTTATTTTTTTTTTATTTTTTATTTTTTTCCTGTTAAAAACCTAAATTTCCAGCTGGGTTTCATTTCAGGAATAAGGATTTTTTTTTTTCTGAAGTTACTTCTAAACCGGTAAGCATGCACAGCTGTCTATGTTTTTGCAATAGTTTTTCAAAGGAAGTTTGTGCAGTATTTACAAGATTAATTCCAAAAGGAGCTTTCTTTTATTTCATTGCCATATGTCTTTGGAAGATTTTTCTCTTTAGGTAATGGCTCAGGTTCAACTGTGTAGAAAATACTTGTTAATTCAATCAAGCAAACGTTTAACTTAAATACTGTGCAGCCAAAAAACAAAAGCACAAGCACACAGGAAAAAAAAAAAAAAAAAGATGGGTGGCAGGTTTGGGAACAGAAGAAGAGATTTTGTGAAGGGGAAGAAGAGGATACTCATGTTAAAGATTAGTCTGCATTTTTTTCTTCCTGCCTGGGCTATTTTTCTTTCTTTCAGCAGCCAGGCTCTGGCCGGCTTTATTCAACCGCAGAACAGTATCCATGCACTTTGTTTAACCCTGGTCTATTAAATGGAGAGTTGAGTCTCCAGCTAATCCATAGTCTTTGCCCAATATGTGCACTACTCCCTTCTCCTGCTGCCTTTGCTCGTACCTTCCTCTAGCTTTACAGCCTGAGCTTTTGGTGTGACTGAATTCCTTGGTGGTTACTGCTCCAAGCTCTGATTTGATGGTGGCTATGGAAAGTGAGTCACGCCAAGGCTGCAGAAATGTGCCCTGAGCCTTGCTGGTTATTTATTGAACACCAGCTTAATCAAATGTCTCTTCCCCCACCGTTAAGGCAAACCACGAAGCGTGTGACTGCTCAGGGCAAGGGAACTAACCATGACAAGTGTGAGACCGTGTCTGTGGTCAAGGTACTGGCTATCTAGTCCATCACCTTTCCATAGGAACTACAATGACTGAAATGTAGTCAAAATATGTAATCTGACTTGCCTCCAGTCCTTCAAAAGTGACTGCTTCTGCTTCTAGGCCTGTGAAGGGGCTTTGTGTGTGTGTATGTGGGTGTTTTTGGTTTTTGTTTTTAATTGAGAATGGTCCAAAAAACAAATATATACACACTGGGTCACTTGACTTGGTTTCCCAAAGTTTTAGTGCTTTGGGCAGGAATAAGACAGATATCCAGGGAAAAAAAAAAGGGATATTTTACCTGTAGCCCACTATTACCCATCTCTTATTTTGTAGTCTCCACCTCCTGTAACCTCCAAGTCTCCTCCCACACTTTCCTTTTGTGGCTGTAGCTGGCTTCTACTTACTTCTGACCCCCGTCCAGTCAAGTAGTATGGCTGTTGTCCTCTGCTTTTCTCCTGACCCTACTCTGCTGTCCTGATGTGACTTCTGGCCTTCTCATTCTTGGCCGGCGGAAGTGGTTACAAACCAGCAAGGAGAGCCTTAGCTGGGATGCTATGGGATAGGGCTGCCTACCAGAAATCATCAAGCACTGAAGAAGAGCTAAACTTGCTTTTGGCTGAGTTTTTCACTCCTGTAGGAAAGTAATCTGTGGTTGCTTTGGTTTGGAACCCAACTTGTTGCTTGCAAAACCCATGGATTTTGTGCTGATCTGAAAGCAACTTTTAAGCTGATACTGGAGAATAGTGTAAATCTAATGCACTACGTTACTCACATGGATGTATATTTGGTGTGCTGCATAACAGCAGCCTCCAGGTGCAGGGCAAAATGCATTCTTTTTGAAAACTGGAAAAAGTCTCATCTACCTACCTCGTGTCTCAATTTAAATGATAATGTTTAATAACAAACAGTGGACACAACTCTTGATGTATCTGTTTCTGAGAAGAACATAATTTATTGCCCAGTAATTCTGTTCTGTGAGCAGAAGTGGCAACTGGACTAATTAACCACATACCAGTCACATTCCTACAACAACGCTTCTGTCCAATGCTTGACAGCAACCAAAAAGAGAACCATTTCCTTACCCCCAAAGTCATAGATTTAAAGAAGATGCATGATGAGTCTTTTGGAAAATGGAATGTGACTATGGAAAACAGAGTGGAAGAAGCTCATCACAACCTAATTGTTCAGAGAAAATATTTCCAGAGAAATGCTAACACTCAGGTGTCCTGTTAAGCAGAACTCTGTACAGTATGCTGTACGTACATATATCAGAGAAGAATTAGAGTTAACTGAATGTATTGGAGCTATAAGGCACTGAGGATAAGAGAGGTTCCACGCTAACTGTTGCAGGACTGTGATTTGCTTAGCTAACGTTTTTGTAGCAACAGGAAATACACATTTTTCGATGCTGTTAGCTTATGGCCTTGGGACATAAGCCAAGCTAATGCTGTAAAGTACAACGTGAAGATCATATCTTCAGGGTGGTCGGAGCCCTGAAAGGGTTACGCCTAAGACATCCTGACTAGCCTAGTACATGCTGGCATCTTCAGCAAAACCTCTTTTCCTGTGACTGCCTGAGAAAATAAAGAGGTGGGTGTTGGAAATTCCCCCAGGAGTCTGGAGGGCCCTCAGCAGAGTGATCAACGTGCTCTTGAGAGGCTCTTAGAGACACAGTTTTAGAGAAGGATTCATGGTGATTTCTGTTCCAAATTGTTCTGCGAGATTATTTTCTTTTAAAAGTGTTGGAATGCCACTGTTTATGGAATATGCCAGTCTTGTAGTACGTGTTTTAAAATTTGATTTACTTTGTTTTTCTTTGTATTTTTGTTTTAGCTGGCCATGACTTAAAAGAGAAAATGTAAGTACATAAATAAGTCCTTACTGCTGCAGTCATCCAAATTACATTGGCTGAGTGTTTTAGATTGATTAGGGATATAACCCTTAATCTGAATAGACATCAGCAATGAGAAGGTTGTTTTTTGCCACCATTCACTTTTAATTTTCTTTCTTAAAACATTAACGTTTTTTAGATAGCTAGGCTGGTAGAGCACGGTAGCTAAAGCTCATCTAATTGTGTCTAATTAACAAAGAGGAAAAGAAAGAGAATGGTCCTGGTCATAATGCAGTCTTGACTCTGGCAGCTCAGTTAATTTGAACTTAATTTCCTACCAGCAGTCTTCCATTTGCAAGTCCAATGTTCAAATACAGTCATGTTATAAATACAACTTCTGTTTTGATTTTTTTTTTTTTTTTTTTTAGCAACTTCAACAATCTTGGGATGTTGAGAAGCGTAAAGGTTTCAAAGATTTCCTTTCTTGTTTGTGGTGTCCTTGCTGGGCAGGACTTTCTCCAGTCCTTCCCAGTCTAGCAACTTTCACCAGGGGGTTATGGATTGCAGTGACCGACCCCACAGGGTACCCTGGGACCTGATTCCTGCAATTTCTGTCTTTCTCTGACTTGGCTTGGATGCTGCTCTCTGCTGCTTGTAAGGGTTGCCCTACCTCAGGCTGTGTACTCTGGAAACTGCTCCAACCCTGAAGATGGTCTGATACCCTCAGTGAAAGTTAATTCTCCTCTGGGAAGAGGCAGTCTGAGCACAGCAGCCAGGAAAAAGCAAACCGCCTGCCCTCCCCTCTGCACAGTAAATGCAACCAGACAAAATAAGTCACATAAATGATGAAAATCCTTCCAGCTTGCTGTGTAGGAGGAGAGAAAGACAAGGTATGTGAGACTTGGAGGGCTTTATTGTCAGTTTGCTTGTGAACTTGAGTTTGGTGCCTAGCTCTGCTGATGCCTTGTTTTGACCTGAGGCAAACTGTGCCCTTTGAGATCCCTTGTTTTCACCTCTCTGTATAAAGTGGAATAATGACCTAAGCTCTTCTGAAGAGTTTTTACTGTGTCCTACAACAGTTAGCATTTTACTTACACTCTGAAATATAGCAAAATTAGTATTTTACAAGGTCAGTTTCTTTTCTCTTTTAATAAAGCTTGAAAATAGCATGCCTCTTCCAACAAATCCATATCAGTCAGAGACAGTCCCAAACTGATGACATGGAAAATCCCTCAGGATTTTGAAGCTGGTCATTTTGTTATGACAAGGACCTGACTCAATTTTGGAAGCGTTTCTGTGGTGGATGATAAGGATGAAACATCTCTCTCCTTCTGTTCTAGATCATGAATTACCTTCAAAGTAGCACAAACACTGGCTATATGGCCAGAAAGCCTAGGAATTTCCAGAGACAGCACAAGAAATACAAGGATCTGAAGTTCTATATCATATTATCATTTTGTGTCATTTCCTGAGGCATAACATTAGCATAAAAGCCAGAGCAGTAAAGACACCAGTAAGATGAACGATGCCTGTAACATTGTGCTTTGGCTGGATTAAGGGATTTCCTTATACAACTCTGACATGGGGCCCTGGAAAATCCTCTGAGTAAGTCTCCTGTCTTATGCTTCTTAGTTTTGCTTTCCGTGAAGCTGACCAATACCTTTTTTGCAGGCAGCCAGTCTCCCTCTCCACGTGAAGGAGTCTCTTCCCAAGCTGAATTTGATTGATGCACCAGGGAAACTGTACAGGAGCAGAAGCTGATGTGCAGCAGATGTTTGCTAACGGGCATGTTAGGAGCTGGTCATGGATTAATTGGGGTGCACATAGTTAATTCAACAGCTAATTAACTACCTCTTGTGAAGAGCTGAAGCAAGCGTTTCAGGATTGCAGTCCTCTCCCATTAAGAGCCCATAAACTGGTTATGGATTACGTCAGAATTGCAGCTTAAAAGGTGAAAATGCTATTTAAGTTATGTTTGAAATCAAAAGCACTTACAGCAGAGTTATATAAATAACTAGGTGTATTATATAAATAACTAGTTATATAAATAACTCCTGCTTGTTCTATGGGAGTTCAGAATGAAAATGTTCCTTGTTAGGCTAAAATTTAGTTTGGATGCTTGTAGCCCCTCCAGAGAATGGTCTTCAAATTCTTTTTACAGGATTGAGTAGTGGGGGGGGTGCTGAAATGTTAGTAAACCACAGGTAATGGCGACAAGGAGATAAACCCATCCAGGCCGTGCTGCTCACCTGACAAATACAGTGTTTGTAAGAAAGCCACAGACATGTTTTGAAGAAAGCAGCGTAACCACTTTACTTCTGGTGGTTTGGTGAGCCTCGCAGGGCGGCCTGCAATCGGATGTCAGCCATACTTTCCAAGCGGCAGAAGAGCTGGTCAGTGGTTTGACATGAAACGCGGCCAGCCTCGCGCTTTGGCTCCAGGTAACGCCACCACAACCTGTTTATAACATTTGCCCTGTTTTTCATGGTTAGCGGTGGATGTGCTTGCTTAGCTGGACCATCAAAAGCACCTTCGCGATGAGCTGCTTTGTTCTAATTGCCTGGAGCCATCTTGGCCTTTTGGCTGAATTTCATGTAAATGCTAAACACTAAAATGTTTACCCTCATTCAAATACATAGTTTGATGCTATGGGTTTGCATCCTAGCAAACCTTGCCAGGTTTTCAGGGAAGACCAGTATGTTAAATTATAGTAAATGTAGTGCATGCTTCTTTCTGTAGCTTGATAGCTGTAATTTGTTAGCTAGAAATGCACTATTACATACATACTGAGGTTTTGTGGATTTCCTGGCTTCGCTGTTACAGTGAGGACAAGTGATTAATCATGTAATGTGTCTAGTGATCAGTGCGTATATCCGGTCCGGCCTTTATTGTTGTTTTAAATTATCCTCTTTTCCTTTACCTCTCTACCTTGTATATGGCTTTACACCAGTTCTGCTTCAACTTTAAGCTTTGCATGAACCACAGATAATTACAAAAGCCATTTCAGGAGGGGAATTACACCAAGTTAGGCTCTAAAAGTCTATAGAAGTAATGTCTCAACTCAGAGTTTTCCTTGGAGTTGTGATCTCAATAGGAAGAAAGTTTCAAAAGTACATATCTCTAACATTAAGGATGAATGTACATCTTGGAAGTTTAAGGTAAAGTTGTTCTTTCTGACGTCTTAAGAAACAAACTTTTCCTATCAAATCGTTATATGTGGACTGTGTTGGTGAGGAAGAACCATCTTTATTTTCAGTATCTGGGCAGCCTTAAGTGATCTTGTGTCTTCCACTTGCCTCCCAACCCTGATTATATACAGTCTGCTTGACCTTAAAGAAATTTGTTGCATCAAAACAGTATCAGAGAGACTCACTCTCAGCAAGATCCCATAAACAATGTTCAAGGACCACGTATACTCTTAAAATTGACCTAGTTTTAGTTCTTTATGTGCTTTTGCTCTTCCTTTTAATCACACTGCTCTCAAAACAACAGTAAAACCTGGCTCGCAAGCAACTATGTATAAAGTTTCTCTTTAAAATCCCTGCTTTAAAACCCTGTCATCCTTCCCTTCACCGCATCAAGAGGGGCAACTCCAGATTACAGGAAATTATTATGAATGTTATGGCTGAGGTGATTTCGATGCCAGACTTAGAAGAAAATGCGCGTTTACCCAGCTGTGAAGATGACACAGGTGGGTTTCTGCAACGGGGATTTTCCGGTTTGGTTAGTGTTGCAAGGGAGTGTGCAGAGCTGAGAGGTGGGTGAGGTTACCCACAGGCACCAGTGGCACACCTAATAGGGCCCACAGGCACCAGTGGCACACCTAATAGGGCCTCTGAGCGCCAAACGGCGGGGGTATGGGACGCTAAAAAGGCGGAGATTACTGGTATGACAGAAAGGTGTTGAAGCTGTGGAAATCCAAGCGACTGCAAAACAAACAAACAAACAAAAAACAATAACAAAAAAACCAGACAATATAATATATTAAGAGTTGTAATGCAAAAATGAAACCAGACAGTTTTGCTGAAAGTTGTAATGCTAACTAACAAATCATCAGAGAAAAGTATGGATCTTTTAACTTGTACATGCACAACTCCAGCTGGAGGGCAATGAAAGAAGTAAAAGCTGTAGTTTGCAGAACCAGCACTAAAAGTACAGATACATGTTCTAAGTTAAAACTACAGGCCTTGTAAAACCCTATAATGGACTTTCAAAGATGAACAGGCTTGTTTCAGTTACATTGCAACAATTATTGTCATTAAACTTGGCATCATTTAGCTTACCTCTGTCAGATCTCTGTTCTTCAGATTGGTCATTAGCATAGGCTTATGCTTAGACACCAGAATTATGATGAATGTGCAAATACCCAGGCTTAATTCCAGCTGAAGATGTGCACATGGGGTAAACATGGTTCTGCATATCTAACTCTACAATATAGACCATATAGCAGGAAGCTTGGGAGTCCACAGGTTTTAGCTCTTTAGATAATGTGTGCAGTGTCACCAGTTTTTCAGATTTTGGTAGATTTTTCTGGAGAGAGAAAGAAGATAAACGCAGAATTTTCAGCTTCACAGTTTCACAAAGCTTTGTAGTTAGTTGAGGAGATGAGTAGACATCACAGCTGGTCGTATTCTATGTATTTCAAAGACAAAATTGGATGCTAAAAATTTTGGTACTGAGTGGTAATTAGACAATTATTTAAGCTGCCAGGTCATTCTTAGTTATTGGAAAAATCTTTTAAGACTAATGACCTTATGTAAATAGAGGAAGTTTTTTGGAAGTACAAGAATCTTATAAGAGGATGACACCTCTGTTTTTGACTGTTGCCAAGAACGTATTAGAATGAAGATGACACAGCTTATTATTCCATGAATCGTAGTTTGATATTCTTCAATTCAATATCTTGTTATTCATATCTTGAGCTTCCTTAAATGTCATTGCATCTGACAAGATGACTCATGTATGGTTGACATGGAGATTTCCAGTGTGTTTACTAATTAATAGTGAGGTAATTTTTTTACAGAAATTTTGGAAATATTTGATCTATCCTCCTACATCTCCTAAGAGAGGACAGTAAAATGCATTTATCAAAATGAATGCATGTTTAGCGAATGACCACTTTGGTACATTGATGGGCAAGAAACCCAAGGAAAAAAGCTATGAATTCTTCCTGGATTTTTGTCTCTTTTGAGGTTCTTAGTGAGAAATAACCATACAGAGGTGCCATTAGATTTATTTTATGAATATATATGTTAGAAGAATTTACAAGCAGTGTGTTTATGTAGACAGGATTTTTCTTTCTGTTTGATGCTAATTTTATAGCACTTCATTTTTGCTTTCCAGAAATGTGCAGGATAACGTCTTTACCCTGTGTATAAATACCAGTATTTGACAATATAGTAGCATGCACTAGTTAGTGCTGAAGATTGAATTATCAGCCTATTAGAGGAAGGCAGACATATCCCAGCCCAAGGGATACTGTTGACTATCTCTGTCAGTCTCTGTCAGTTTAGCATTTGTCCTCAGGCACGAAGGCAGCTTGAGATGGTTGATGGACAGGCTGAGGATCTGCCAGGAGTTCCCTTCAGATGGACATTTCCATTAAAAATTTCTGCATTGAACTTCTGAAGGGAGGAGAGCCTGAAACACCTGTTCTGCTGATAAATGTTTTTATTTTCTTATAACATTTCCCCTTAATTTGCTTTGGCATAGCTGACAAAAGCAAAGCTCCAGCCAGATTAATAGTCAGGCCAAGATCTTTTTGCTAGAAGGGACAGGGAATGACATTTTCCAAAGCATTTAACTTGCATTTTCAGAAGTAGGCTGGAGACCCCCCTTTTGGCAGCCCTATCACAATGGTTCATGTGTTTTTGTCCAAAGCAGCTTAAATGGAAGTTTAAAATTACTTACGCGTGCCTAAAGAAGAGGCCAAGACATTCCCTGTCTTTGGGAAGATACTAGTTTATGGGGTTAGTCAGATTGCTCTTTTTTATTATTTCTATTGTTCATGCCATGAATCCTGGTATATTTACAGCAAGTAGATGAGCCTTGGTTAAAACTGTTAAGTCTAATTTTACTATAGAGTGTGGCAATAAGGGTCTTAGACTGCAAGACCCTGGGGATTTAAAACCTCCTCAGATGAGAGAGGCCAAGTAGTTGGTAGATATACCAAGAAATGAGTATGAAAAACAGGAGGCATCTGAGTGGTCTTCTGAAAGGATGGATCTGGCCTCCCAAGTGAATTTGGTAGGGTTTTGGAGCCCTTCCCTCTCCAGTATGGAACTGCAGCAAAAATTAGGGCCATAGCTGAGGTCCTGACTGTAAAACCTGGAACATGATAAAAGATTTCTATCTTATAAAGGAAAGTCTTACCAGAGCTGAAATGCTGAATGTGAGAAAGGTAGGCACATAAGGATGGGTTCACCTTGCAGGAGGGACACAGCGTATGTTGGAGTTACTTGCCTCAAGCTCCATATAGTAGTTAGCAAAGGAAAAAATGGTCTCGTCTAGGGCATGATTTGTCTCATTCTAATGTAGACATTTAAAAATAGATCAAATTAATTGGACACTAGGCACACCTTTTCTTTTGACTGTGGAGGAGTGTGAATTACTATCTCATATGTTCATGTCTGTAGAGTAGTAGTTTGATATTAGTAGAGATGAATGTCCACACCTAAAGGAAGTCCAACCCTTTGGCTCAATCTTTGCTCAGTCCCATAAGAAATCTGCGCTAAATGTCTCTGCTTGTAGGAATAATTCTGGAGTTAGGAGTTGACCGTGTTCCTGAAAGAAATTGGGAGGAGGGAATGGACATGGATAATGGCCAGCACATTTGACATTGTCCCATGTGGCATCCTTGTTTCCACACTGGCGAGAAGTGGATCTTGATGGATGGACCACACAGTGGATCTTGACCGATGGACCACACAGTGGATAAGGAATTGGCTGGGTGGTCACACAAAAAGAGGTGCAGTCAACAGCTCGATGTCCAAGTGGACATCAGCGACAAGTGGTGTTCCTCAGGGGTCTGTTGGGACCTGTATCATTTAACATCTTTGTTGGTGACATGGACAGTAGGATCACGAGCAGCCTCAGCACTTTGTGGATGACACCAAAACACACTGAGTGGTGTGGTTGACACACTGGAGGGAACGGATGCCAGCCAGAGGGACCTGGGTAGGCTTTGGGAGGTGGGCCTGTGTGAACTTCATGAAGTTCAACAAGTCCAAGTGCAATCTGTGTTGGGGCAACCCCAAACATGAATACAGGCTAGCAATGAGTGGGTAGAGAGTAGCCCTGTGGCAAAGTACTTGGGATACTGGTGGATCAAAAACTGAAGATGAGCCAGCAGAAAGCCAACTGGGCTGCATCAAAAGAAGCATGGCCAGCAGGATGAGGAAGGTGATTCTCTGCTCTGCTGTCATGAGATCCCACCTTCAGTACTTCCCCAGCACAAGAAAGACATGAACCTGTTAGAGCGAGTCCAGAGGAGGGCCACAAAGAGGATCAGAGGGTTGGATCACCTCTTCTGTGAAGACAGGTTGAAATAGTTGGGGTTATTTAGGCTAGAGAAGAGAAAGCTCTGGGGAAATCTCAGTGAAACCTTCCAGTACCTTAAGCGGGCCTACAAGAAAGCTGGAGAGGGACTTCTAAAAAGAGCATGTAGTGATAGGACAAGGGATAATGGCTGTAAACTAAAAGAGGGAAGATATAGATTAGATGTTAGGAGGAAATTCTTCACCCAGAGGGTGGTGAGGCACTGGCACGGGTTGCCCAGAGAGGTTGTGGATGCCCCATCCCTGGAGCTGTTCAAGGCCAGGCTGGATGGGGCTTTGGGCAACCTGTGCCCAACCACCTCTGGAGGTGTCCCTGCCTATGGCAGGGAAGGTGGAATTAGATGATCTTTAAGGTTCCTTCCTACCCAAACAATTCTTTCATTCCATGAAGTGCACTTGCTTGTTACTACAGAGGTATTATCAAGCAGAAAAAGGACTAGAGTCTTGTCTTGTGGGAGCTACTTCATAGACTGGCTACGATAGACAAACATTGCATTGTGTTCTCCTGGGGCAGGTGCTATTTATAGACAACCAGTATCTGCTTCTAATAAAAAAGCTAGTTGACCAGTCTTGGGTCTCTTCTATCAGGAAGAGGGCAAAGAATGAAATTATGTTAGAAAATGGAACTTATCTGGGCACTTTTGAAAAATGTACCTTTGGTTACCAGGCAATTCAATATAACTGTCAGCTCATCCTGTGTTACTTTTTCCCCAAACCTTATGACTCAGCTAAGTATTTTGATAGAAAAGCCCAAATGTTTCACTTTATTTCCACCAAGAGGACAATTCCAAAAGTCTCTAGCCATAGCAGAGAAAGTAATTAAAAACAAACAAACAGTAGACTTGGATGTACTTGTGTTCTTTTCCATCCTGCTCAGTTATCAGTGGTCTTGAAACATTGCAAAACTTCTGTGGCTAGCAAAGTTACTCTTAAAAAGATCATAATGTCTATCAAGGGAAAGACCTATTGATTTTACATTTGATGCTTAAAAAAATAATGAAGTATTCCGATAATGCGGAAGAACATGTCTTGGAGCTACGAGAGGTTGTCTCACCAAAGAACCTCAAGCCCTTAAGCATCGAAGGCCTGGCAGGAAACAATAAACCACATGTTCCTTGGGATGAGTGGTTATTAGTGACAAACAAAAGTAGTTTTGGCAACTCCAGTCTTTCGACACTCATGAGTCAGGACCCCAACCAGAGAGACTTACAAATAATGTGTTTTATGTTGTTTTTATTTGCCTGCTGGTGGTTGAGCTTTCAGAGCTTACATTTTTGTTTTCTTTGTAAGATTTTGAGACAGTGAATGGATTCATGTTGTTTGGTGTTGGGGGAAAAAGGCTAATTATCATGATACCTATGATGAAACCGCAGAAGGTTGCAAACCCACGGTGTTTGTTTTGAACCTGAGATTTCTTTCCGATTGCTAACCAGTGGTTCCTGCTGATTATGGATATGTTTGTTAGCCATAGCTAAGAGTTGCTTGGAAATTCAGTCTTAAAAATGGAAAATGTGGTTCTTGTAAAAATCAAAATTTACCACAGGATTTTTTTTTTTTCCTGAAGTGTTTCCATCAATATGTAAAATTTGTTGCTTCAGGTTAGGAGAAACCAGGATGACTGGCAGGTTGCTTGACAGAACACAAATGAAAGCAATTTGATTAATGTTAATAATGTTAATTCACTAATCCTCTGAAATTGTAAAAGGATTATTTTGAGGTCCTAGAGCCCCACTGTTTTCAAAGGGCAGAGCTTTCCAGTTGTCTTTCAAGGCTCATGGTATGCCAAAGTTTGTCTTCTCTGTGAGATACACCACTGATGTCTGTGGCTGTCACACAGCAGGGAGCTACAGTCTGACCCCACAGTATACAAAGCTGCCTGAGCTGTAACTTCCCTAAGACACAATTTTCATGTTTCTTCTCCCAGTTGGAAGGGCAAAGAGATTTGGACATACCTAGTTTTCTCACCAGACAGAAATTCATTTTTATTCAGTTGTGTAAGTAAGTTCTATTGAAACTGTATGCATGAAAACATTTCTGCTTATATATTGTTGAAAAAAATGTTTATTTTGCTTACTCACAATGTGAGTTTAGTTATCAGTATTACACAAATATATATATATATATAATTAGAAACACTTAGATAATAATGTAAAACAAATAACATATTTCTGGTTGTAATATCATATATGCTAAAATGTCCCAAAGTGCTTGAAATGTTGACTTTTTAATATCTTCATAAATATGTAATGGCTCTTCAAATATTTGTGAAAAAGAATTTAAAAAATGCCATGGCAATCTCAGCTTGTTCCTTTCTGTCATAACTGACCAGAGGATTTTGTCACCAAATTACTTTGGCTCTCACTGTTCCCAAAGGATAGACAGAGGCATCTTCAGAAGACAAGGCAACTTTCTCAAAGTTTGAATTGGCTTCTGGTTGTTCCTGTCCATTTCCATAGATCATGAGTGGAATCTAAAGGTATGTCTACACTGCCAAATGGAAAAGGGCTGGAGAATGAGCTTGAGCACTGAGACCCAATCATCCACAGCGCCAAAGAGTTGGCTTGCTGTACAACACTCTTCTGGACATCCCTCAGAGGCTGTCTATAGGGCAAATCTTCTATAAAAAGGAGCTCAGATTTGTACAGTGAGGACACGGGCCCATCTGGACCTCAGATCCCAGATCAGGCACCTGTTCTTCCTTCACCTATCTGTTAAGACACTAAATTGTACAGAAGAGCTGGGGATCTAGCATTGAAGTGTTGCGAAATTCAATCATCTGTGTACATCCAGCCACAAATACAAGTGAATCCCTATATCAACAATTCGTGTTTGTTTTCAAATCAGACTCTTCTGAGTGTGTCTGTGTCTAATTTAACACGTTGTATAGTCCTGGATTATTTACACACACACAAAATCAATTGACAACAAGGCCTTTAATTTTCAGTGCATAAATATTTGAAGGACTCATGACTGACCAGAGACCAAGAATTTAAAGGAAAGAAAATCAAAGTCAAGGAGAACTTCAGTAGTTATCATCTTTAAAAGCATTGCTTAGGGTGTCACATGCTGGGTGGCCATGAGAGGAAAGGTAGCTACATTTAAAATGCCCAAATTTTGAAAATCTCAAAAAACTTTGGCTGCAAAAGGAAACAAGCAAAGAAAGACAAGAATGGTGATTCAGAAACCCATCTGCACCTCAGGGGTTCTCCTGGGAAGAGGCGAAGTGTTAAACCTAATCTTTCAGGTTTCCCACTGACTGGCCATCCCTAGAGAAGAGCAGTGGATGGTCTTTGACAGTATTTAAGGTTAAACTTTCACCCTTAAATTAATCAAATTAGTTACAGTTGCACTTTAACAGAATTAAATTGCTGCATGATTTCAATTTGAATTATTTTGAATTCAGTTTTTCTTTCCCTTGGACTCTTCCCCCAAACATTTCCCTCCATCTCTTGTCCTGTGCAATTATTTTGCAGCAATTAGTAGATGCTGGCCTGGCACTCGTTAAAGTTGCAAATGCTTCTCTAGTTGGTGATTACATGCTGTTTAAGCCAAACCATGTGGGACTGTGTGACAAACTCGTAACATCTGTGTCCTGCCCTGTCATGTCATTAGAATGTATATATTCACTGAGTATGGTGCGCTGTTGGCTGGGAGTCTGAACAACAAACCAGAAATAGGATAATGGATTTCCTCAGTACATTATCATTATTCAAGAAACAAAACCTCAGTTGTTTTTGAGGACCTTTTTGGTTTCTCTAAATTTCTCCGTGGATATGGCTTTCTACTAGGGACTGATGACAGAGGTGCGCATTTGTTGTCATCTTAACCACTAAAAACCCTGTGCCCTGTCTGCGGTACATGACATCCTCTCCGTGTCTCCTGTTACGTTTTCCGCCCTGCGATGCACGGCCAGTCCTGGCGTGCTGTCAGGAGGATGGGCAGTCACTTGCAGCTCATCTCCCTGCTCACGCAAGCCGTCCGTGGGGTCTGTGTTTTCTTTCAGAGACCTTTCTGTTCATGGTTTATAGCTTTTTATTATTTGAAAGAACTCTCCAAAAAATGTTTATGTTATGTAAGAATGCCTTGTAAATACGAACAAACCCTGTTACCTTGAGGCTTGGACAATGAAAATCAGTTATTTATTAGTGCTTTTTGACTCCAACAAACTAGATCTCTGATGCTGGCAGGCATCTGCTTATGACAGGACTCAGCATAGCATGTTTTTTAAACTCACTAAATGGGGAGATGAAGAAGTTGCTCAGCATGCTAAATGGAAGCTGTGGGCCATCCATGTCTTGGTCCAGGTGTACTCCTATACTTTAATTGGTATGAGTTTTTTTGGTCAGTTTGTACAAAAAGAGGTACATACACAGATCTCAACCAGGTGAGAGGAATTAAAACACGACTGAGGAGCTGCAGCTGATATTTTTCTTTCTTTTTTCCCCTCAGAGGAAGCACAACATCTTGCCCTTCCACACAGTAACGTTCAGGCTGGCCAGGCTTTTGCTAGGTCTGAAGAGAGAGATTCTTTTATTTTCCTGTGTCGCTTCTGTGATTCAGAACTATTTTCAATTTTTCTTATTATCTTGCTCTTTCATTAGTTTCCTATAATTTAAGATAATCATTTTCTTTCAAGATGCCTTTTATAAAGAGTCATCAAGCGTATTAAGAAGTCCACAAAACATTACATAGATTGCAGCTTCTATGAATAATTACAGTAGCCAAATACCTACTTTCTTACTATTGTCTCCACTTCAGCTCTTGGCCCTGCGCTGGCATCGTTTATAGCACACCTAATTTACCATGGCATAGGATGCTAGCAGACTGGTTTAAATTAAATGTGCAGCATTGTGTGCTGCCCTGATGCCCTCGTGTAGTTGGGCCAGAGTCTGCTTCCAAGAAGACTGTCAGTCCTGGGGAGGGAAGGGAGGCTTCAAAAGAGAAATAGCACCTTCTGACTAACAAATGTAAGATTCCAGTAACACAAAGAATGCAAAGTTGCTGTTAGCAGAGCAGGAACCCAAGCCACCAGCCAGGCAGAGTTTTAAACTTTCCTCAGAAAACTTTAAAGTAGCTATTTTTAAGGCCAGGCATGAACTCTTAGTCCTTGTGTATCAGGTGGGGCTGCCAATAAAACATAGTTCTAAGGACAGATAGCCCATTAGAGACATTGATGTCTATTCAGAGCATATAGTGACACATCTGCAGGAGAGAGTGCTGGGTTATTATTTTCCTTGAGGCTCTGAATGGCAAACCAGGGATTTATAACTCTGTGCTTTTCCATGCACCTGGAGGCAGCTATCAGTAAACCAGATGGATGGAAGAACATATCGCTTAGCCAACCATTAAACACTTTGTTGCTCTTTTCTCACTTTACAATGCATCCCATCCATGCCAGGGTGCCTCCGTGCCAAACAGCTATAGCCAGGCACGAGGGGTTCAGAGGAACACGAAGTGGCATCCAGAAGATGGGCTGCACAAGGTTTCTTTGACGTGAGCTACCACCAGACTTCTCACACTTGATTTCTAGGTACGTTCCTATCCTAACTGTCTGTCCTGTCCCACTCTGCCTTTTCTTGAAATCAGCCTAGTCACAATATCAGTCAAACTTGCTCAGATTGAAAGCAAATGAAGAAGGTGGACAGCAATTTGGCAAAATGCCACGTACCTGCCTCCTCAGGGCAGTATTGGTGTATGGTCCTATGTGACAGGAAGTCTGGAAACTTTTCATCCTTGATGTACCTGTTTTTTAAGTGCATGAGTTAAGCTCACAGCAATTTGCACTTACCTGCTAAAAGCAACCACGGGTAAAAGCAAAGGAAATGTTCTGAGTTAACAGCATTGATGGATATTACTTTCAAAGAAAATCTGGCTAATGTGGAAATACACATCTCTCAGGGTTGTACACCTTCAGCTTTGGCCTGGCAGAGGGCTGGGGCCACAAAATCCTCAGGACTGGAAGACCCAGTCAAACTATTAGTGACATGCAATTGCTCCATATCCTCAAGCCCTGAGTCACCCCCTCAGCAAATTAAGACATTTGCTTAAAAATCATAAGGTTTCCCAAATAATTCCTGCTTATTTTCTTTCTCATGATTATGCTTCACATTTTCAAATGCTTTATACTCACTTTTTCCTTTTTCCTCCATTCCCTCATATTTTTTCGTCCCCCTGTAAACATAAGGGCTTTCAGATGAAAATAGGTGGAATTCTCAGGTAATAACTTGATTCTAGGGACCGTGGCTTGAAGAAAACCAAACAAATATATTTAGGCCCAACGGTCAAACCACAAATGTTGGCATCACTTCAGCAGTCGTTAGGGAATGTTTTTCATTGTTTGCAAGTTGTCAGAAAGCAATATCAGAGCCTTCTTGGCTGGGTGCTCAGCAGGCCACTTTCTTTAGATCCTGACACTGGGCCCATAAGTCTGAGTTTGGACCTAACACATGTTGTATTTTTGTATTCTTTCATTTTATTTTTGTGTACCTGTGCCTCTGCAATCTCTCTATGCTGCAGGTTAATCCAGGCTATGGGTGGTAGACCCAGCTCTGACACTTCCACCAGGCAAATGTGAGGGAGTTGCCAACTTCTCTCTGCCTGAGTTTTCTCATGATCAAAACAAGAAGTGTGTGATTTAAGAAGTAAATATCTGTTTGGTTACTGCTGTCATTCAGCAGTACTGCGTTCAGAAGACTGCTTCAGCCATCAAAGCAATACACAACCTTGAGGAGCATCACATATCATTCCCCACCAGTGTCATCTTATGAATCTTCTTCCTCGCTGTTCTACAACAGAGGTAGGTAAGGTTTATCTGCACCTTTCTGCTCCCCTCTATTGCCTTATTTTTGCCACACTCTCATTCTGGCTGACTGCTTATCAACAAGAGGCTTGGACATTTGCCCAGGGAGATAGGCATATCTGGCAACAAGGTAGGGTTTCTGCACATCTTTTACAACCAGGATGAGAGAGGTGCTTTTCTTGAAAATATGCACTTTTTTTGGAATCAGTCTTTCCTCTGTTTATGGACAGGAAGATCAAGATGGAGAAGAAATATTTGCTTTTATGTGTTTGCCACAGGTGCTGTTTCACTACCCCTTCCTCTGGAGGATGGCAGAATGCTTCAGCCAGCCACTGAGATGACTCAATCTGGAATATGATGATTTTTGCCTAAACAAATAATAACAATAATAAAAGAATTAAATGCGTGCAAGAGAAAGAAAAAGAATTTAATGCATACAAGGAAAATGAGACCAGGCTTTTTGTTGCATGTGTGAGCTAGGTGGTCACATATCAGTGCCATTTTAGTAGCAGCTCATTATCAATCTGCATCAGCTTGAATTACTGCCATCCTGTGAAGGAACTGTAGTTCGAGTTCCTTGCCTTTTCCCATCTCCTGCTCCCTGTCTGTTCTGGATGGATGGTGACTCTACCTGGACCACAGATGACATAAAGTGGTGAATATCGAAGAAATTCACTGAGGCTCATTATGGAGTACTGCGAATGTGAAGTTCCACTGAAGGTACAGCGTGGCCAGGAATCACTGCTGAGAGGTAGGAATGCAAGCCTGAACCTTGCCTCTCAAGAGGAGCTACTGCAGGCTAGTTGGACTGCATGAGTGTTTATCCCCCAAATTTAACGCTATTGAATATATTCTGACTTCAGTTTTCTTTCTTTCCCTGGACATGCAAATAAACACAGTTATCCACATGGTCCCTCAGAGGGTCTTTAGAACTACTTTCATTCATAAACAGTCAAGAAGTCTGCACATCAAATTTCAGTTCAATGCTGTTTCCTTTTGCCTGTTTGCAGAATGTTCTTGCAGTCAGTTTTTTTCTCATTAGAGTTTTTTAAAGCAAGACAGTGTCAAATAACAGCATCAACAACAAAAAAATGGCCTTTTGATTAAAAGAAAAAAAAAAACAACAACAACACAAAATTTAACAGGAAAAAAGGGCTATTTGCTCACAATCTTTGGAAGGTTGTGAAAGGTTTCAAGACTTTGCAGTGACTCTTCTAACTTGGCTGACTTCTTTCACCCCGAGTGTAGCATACTGCTACATATCCAGCTGCATTGTCGGTTTGCCTATACTATTATACGTACAGTCCTGTGCCCTTTGATTGGTACTATGGTCCCACCCTAGACATGGAGCATTATTCTTAATAAACGAACCCCTTGGTTTCAAAAGTTCTGATCACTTAATTTCATATCTAACCGACTACTCAGAAACTACAATTAAAAGCTGGGATTAGAACCTCTGAACTTTCTCTGTTTGTATTATCTACAAATTAGATAGCCAAGAACTGATGTCATCAAACTTTTGAACAGTTGAGGTTGGTTGCTCTGAGTAGATTTCCTCTCTGAAGCTGATCTTCGTCACCTTTATCACCACCGATTCCCTTTACGGTCAATGAAGAAGCAGTTTTATGGAGATACTCATCTCAGTAATGTGTAAAGTAGGTCAGAAAAATGGGGTGGATGACTAGCAGGAGGCTAGCTTAAGTGCTAACTGCTACATGGAAGTGATCTAAGTTAGGTGAGATGCAGGGCACACTTGGTGGGTGTTTCACCTTCTCTGAAAGCAATTGAGAAAGTGGGGGCTAGCTTGTCTGGTGCAACGAACACTGCCTTTTTTGTTGGGCAGGTGAAGTGCTTATAAAATGCCTCTTTGCTCGTGAATGGCAATATCTGGCGAGAGCTGTTGGTACGATGTGAGATTCTTGTCTCAATACAGATACAACACGTTTCTTGCAGATATATTCAATAAAGTTGGTTAGTTCTTCACCTTGCCAAGTGAAACATGCCAAACACATTCTAACCAGGGTTCTGCTAAAGCCAAGAACTTTTCTTGGAACAGTTTTGTGAACTATTATTAAAATACTGCAAGTCAGTTGTCATTAGTCTGGCTTTCACTAACCTACTAACTGATTCTTATACTTGGTGAGTACAGATATACTAGATATGACAAACCTCAGTGGTGACCCAACCTCTTACAACATTACAACCTGTATTTCACAATACATAGCACAGTGTCTACTCTGACCCCGAAAAACAAGCTGTAAATAAGATAATGGATTTCCTCAGTACAATATTATTGGAGACAAAACCTATGTTATTTTGAGGATCTTTTAGTTTCTCTAAATGACAGGTACTTTGGTCTTCTGACTATCATTTTCTGCTAAGAACTGATGACAGAGGTGTGTATCTAAACCACCAAAACTCCCTGGTCTCTCTGTGGTACATCACATCCTCCCCAAGCTTCCTCTTAGCTGGCTCTGCCCCATGATGCACACACAGCTCACCTTTCCGAGGACAGGCGGGAAGAGGCATGACAAATGACTTTTTTTTGACTTTTGTTTGCTGCATTTGGGAAATGGTCTACAAGACTGTACCCCAGTGGAGAAAAAAGAACATTTTTTTATTTGTTTACACCGAGAAGGGAGAAGACGTCATCTCTTTAGGTACTTCCTCCTCCCCATCCACGGCTCATTAGCAGAAACTCAAAGCTTCCCAACATCTGGGGAAAAAAGGAGGCCACCTCGCTGGGGAGGCATTAAGAGCTGGAAGCAGAAAGAGATGTAGATGCCTGTAAGATTTTGGGCCCCCAGAAGAACCCAGATCCTGAGGTGGGTGCCTTGAACATCTGTGTTGTGGAGTTACAGGCTTCCACCTGTGGCTCAGGAACAAACATGATGCTTGGGGAGCCATTTCCATCTAGACAGGAGGAATGGCTGAGGATGCAGGGGTGCCTTAGAACCCCTCAATCACAGTCATGTTTGTTTTTATTTATAAAACCATATTATTTCACATAACATGAACAGAAGGTTCTTGGTTGGATGACTAAACCAACAGATCTTCAGTTGGGTGGCAATGAGCTACACACAACAATAACCTTTGAAACCTGTTTATCTCGACAAGCATGTATCGACTGATTGTGTTGGCTGCTCCATGTGCTTGGGGTGCAGTGTTAATCCTTTCCTGAGGTCCAACGTCTCTCCTGGGAGCTGTGCTGGGCACACTCCTTTCTCTTTTCCTGGTCCTAGCCAGGAGTGGGAAGTCAGGACAAGAGCTTTGCTTTCAGACCATCTCTTTGCCATGCCAAAACCATAATCCTGCTGCTCTCCCAGCCCTCCTGGTCAATGCTAGTGCACAGACAGGACTGTGAAAGTTAGGAAAAGAGATGTCGAGGGGAGGGAGGACAGAAATATAACCAAGTAGCCTCATGAGTGTACTAAGCTGGTGGGGGTTCATGCAGAACAGCTCATGCAACATCCCACGGTAGACTTTCAGAAGCTGCCCCAAGGTCAGGGCTGAGAGGCTCTCCTGCTTTCAGGTGCTTAGCTTCCTCCTGGGGCTACAGCAAACAGCCAGTACCATCAGCTGTCTCAAGCACTGCCCTTTTTTGTGTCCTCGGCATGCAGCACTGGGCTCCTCAGTGCCCATTGCCAGGGGTTGCACTGCCTGCTACATCAGGAATGGCACCTCCTGGAGTGAATCCAGGTGCCAGGTCAGTGGTTCTCGTTGTAGCCTTGTCTGGCTGAGAGGTGAAAACCCCTCATTTTTCCATTTTAAGACACCAGGATAACAGTGTCACCTCTCCATCTCGCCCTCACCAATCCGGGAAAAGGCAGGCAGGCAGCCAGTCATTCTCATTCAGGTCATGGAATAAAGCTCTGGCAAAGTTTTCAATGAGTGAAAACTTTGCAAATTACTGTTGCAAACATTCAGATTGGCTGCTTTTCAGGCTGGGGTAGTCTGCTGAAGGAGGCAAAGAAGGGAAGCAAGGGAAGCATTTTTTTTTTTATTATTTTTTATTTTTTATATCATGAAGCTGCTGCCTACAGAACGTGAGACTTTTAGCGAGTGTGCTGACTCTGGCAACAAGTCAACCCCAGTGTCTGCACAGCTGTTGACAGAGAGAATCTGGGCTCACAAGTTTTCAAAATATTTTCTTTTTTGCTCCTAGTCATGATTTTCTTTGTTTACCCAGGAGAAAGAGATTTGCTGGTAACCTCCAAAGATATAATAGTGTCACATTTCATTTGAGATTGGGGCACACAAGCCATTTACTCTACTTAAAGCTATTGTAGTCCAAGATCTATGAAGTACTGTATAGATTATAATTGCTTCCAACAAATACGTTAGTGAAATTGCAGTGTTTCACGGTGAACCATATAATCAGTCTTCTTGGAACTTTAGGAGACAGGAGTTAATAATGGGTTATCTTCTCAATTATGCTATGATAGACCATTTCCTATCTGGAAATAGGTCATGTCAAATAGTAGCAGCAGTTATATTTTTGCTATTATTTGTAACATACGGTAGCTGCCATCAAGACAGGACCTCATTTTGCCATGTGCGTTGTACACGTGAGATGCAAAAGCAGCCCTCAGCCTATAAACTTTGCTCACAGTCAGACATGATAAGTGGGTAAACTAAACAGTCACCAGTGGATTAGATATTAGAGGAATAATAGCAAGAAGAGCATGATTAGGAATGCTGACTGCATATGTGGAACAGTTTGCTGGCTGTTTGCCCATGGCTGAGTGATCTGGTGGTACCAGAGCAGACGTTTGGCTGAAGGATGTTTGGATATGTCTGAATGACTGGCCATTTAAAACTTTGTCCTGCTTCTAAAACTTTATCTGATATGTTTCTGAATTCTGTGTATAGGAAGGAATAACCTGTCCACTTCAAAGAGTTAAAATAACATTTATGGAAAAGAAATTAGGATTGGGATGGAGTTTCTAGGTGAGGGCTCCAGAAGGACCCTGTTTGAGCAGAGGCTAAGTCAGGAGCTGTGGGACTACACGCTGCTCCAAAAAGTCCAAAACCACAGCTGTGACACTGCAGTGGGATATCTGCCACTCATCTAGGACTCAGCATAATCCTCCCACATTCTACAGAAACATGACTCCCATGACCATGAATTTATAGGTTTTGCTGATAAATTTGAACTTGGTTGCTGGGCAGTGAGCCCAGCCTACCTAAGAATGATAAGGGTAGTTCTTCTGGCACTTGAAGATGAAAATGCACCACTCAGTACTTTAACAGCAGGATGGTTTTACTTGATTTCCTCCTCCCTTACATACTTTTTAAAAATTATTCTGAAAAAAATAATAATCAGAATTTCCAGATAAATGGGAAGTCATTACACTGAAATTGTGCTTCAACTTAGAAAAATGATGCTATAAAACCAGAAATACACAGTTCCTTGTTAAAAGTGTCTTCCTGACTCAATGTCATATGCCCTCATTCACAAGCAGTTTTATTTGTAATATGGAGAAGGGTGAGCATGTGCTCTCACCAAGTCATTTTTTCCATGCATGTAGGAGGATAAATCCTCTTCTCAGAAAAGTTTGTGATCCCATCTTACTCTACCTGCTTTCTAACACAGGACAACAATCTAAGAATGGCAACTTCTCTTGAAAGCCCTTCCATTGCTTGGGTAATTCCTAATGTTAGATATACAGGAGCATAAATCAAATTGCAGAATAACAACCAATATTCTAAGAGGGGAAAAGTACCACATCACTTACTGATGACTCACATCTCATTGTTTCTAGAAGCTTGGAGCACACCAGCAGCTAACCACAGCTAGCCACCTTTGCTGAGATATTTCCAGTGATCTCCCTGGATCAGCTTGAGTTAAATTGAATCCTGAGAAGGTTTCAAATGCTATGAAAGGTTGATGTATGCTACAGAAAAAAAAAAAAAAATGGTGGGGAAAATTCTGATTGTTGCTTCTTTCTTTAACTGCAGGCAAGTGAAAGGTGCAGATTTGCTTGAGAAGGGTACTGCTGCTTGACTGCATGCTCTAAGCTATTATTGCCCTTCAAAATCTGTTGAGGGTGGAATCAAGATCATTCCCTTCAGTAATATAAGTAAACAAGTTAGTATTTTTTTTAAGACAATACTGAACAGGAAACAAATAGAGAAAACCACGATGTATTAATTCATCGTAGTAAAAATATAAAATGCAGTAGGCCACTTGTGGTTTTGCACAATTTAGGGTTTTCTGATGTGCTCTGACATCTTGGTATGTGAGTGAGGTTTTCTGATGCAAGGAAGTGCAATTTCCTAGCTTGATTTAATCTATTGTAACTAACAAAAAGTGGAGAACAATAAAAAGTCATTACATGAGCCTCAGTGGTCACTCTCTTTCTTGACTTAAGGAAATTCCCAGGTGAAATACTAGTCACAGTAGATTTTTCTTGTGCACAGTGACAGTTTATCAACACTCAATTTTTGGTTATGAAGAAAGGATGCTTTTTGCATTCAGCATAATATGATCCTTGCCAACCTCTTTGTTGCCAAGCTCTGATTAATATTTTAAAATAGGACTGTCTTTTATATTGTCTTTTATAACAGAGTTTTCTGGACCCTGGGATCCCATAGCATCCTGTTCCAGGACCCAGATAGTAGTTCTAAAAATTTGAGATACAATTTTTCCCCACTAAGAGAAATGCCTGTTTTTCCTCTGTCTTTCACAAACATTTCCTTCTGGGACACTTGAGTGCTCTTCTGACAAGCAGCTGGCATGCAGGTATTTTAAACAGACTGAAACTGCCATTTAGGCATCATCAGTCTTGTTATTACCTTGCTACCTCCTGCAGATGTTCAGAGATTGTGAAATAAAAATGCAGGGTATAAGAAGTAAATGAACAAAAGCGTCCTGTTGTTGTTCTGCCTACCTACGGATTGCCTGGGAAGCACATCCACACCAGTCTGGCCATCTCATCAGCTCTCTAGGAAAGAAGATCTTATTCGCGGCTAGTAATTATGACTGTAAATCTGTCATTTCTTCCTGCATTGCTCTTTCGCTGCTCAGCTGCTGTGGCTGCACTGCACCATCCCCACCAAGCAGTTCCTCTTGCTTCTTGTTGGGGCTCCGGCCACTTTCCCTCATGCTCTCATTTTTCTTACTTCACACATCCCCACCAGCCCTGCTCCCTCTTACCGAGCTATTTCTCTGTCTCCTCTCTGTTCCTCTTTTCTGCCACCCAGATGACACTCTTGGATAAAGATAGCATCCAGACATGATTTTCTACTGGCTTTTCCTCGCTGTGTTGGGAAGGCTCATGGAAAAGGGGTAGGAGTCATCCTAAATGGGACAGTGGGATAGGATTTCTATTCATTGGAAACCAGCAGAGGTGGCAAAACTCCTTGGAGGCAGCTCCTTTGGTTCTTCCTTCAAAGGTCTGGGAACGCGGGCAGCAATCTTTCTATGGACAGATAACCCGTACGCTGCAATTCATGGAAACCATTGACCATTGCAGATGAAAGTCAGAATTCATGGGAATATTTTTGGATTCAAGACTGTTAAAGGCTCTTTTAAAATTCCCATATGACCAGAGCTGCCAGAGAAATTCACGATGTGGCAGCCTCTGAGGTTTCAATTGTTGTTTCCATTCTGCACTCACAGGAAAATAAAAGTCTTCCCTAAAAGCGGGAGGCGGTTGGCTATGGTCTAGAGACCAGTGGCTGATGCAGAGCTTGGGATGGGGCAGATGTGGGCTAAAGTGACTCCTCCAGCTCAGAGAAATCTGAACTGCACAGAGAAGAACCTAGACTGTGCCTCCTGCAGCACGTCGGCAGCCACCTCCTCACTCTTCCCTTAGATGTAGAAAACTCCCAGAAAATTGGGTTAGCAGCAATTATGAGTCTTCGAAATGCAGGGGAAGGGGGCAAGTCTATGGCAGCAATCAGGAACTTGGTCCTTTTGTCTGCCAGGGCATTATTTCTCATTAAATCCAGAAGTACTGGGGGCAATGCAGGAAAAGGGTAAGATACTTCCAAAACTCACTGCTATTTTGCTGATCTCAAAATCTCTTTCTGACCATGTAAATCTAGTCCTTCAACCAAATAAATGCACAAAATCACAGAATCACAGAATCACAGAATCACAGAATTTCTAGGTTGGAAGAGACCTCAAGATCATCGAGTCCAACCTCTAACCTAACCCTAACAGTCCCCAAATCAAAGCTGTCATTTACATAAAGATGAAAACACATAAAAAAGCCCAGCAGAAAACAATTTTAGACAGTGAACCTCAAAAGCCTGAAAGCCAAAAGGTTGAATAAATACAACCTGAATGCATAATTTTGAAGAGTTAATTTTTTATTTTTTATTTTTATTTTATTTTTATTTTTCATTATTTTGGGGCCCTGCCTTGTGATTCTTGAATGCCTGAGGTTAACAGTAACATTATTTCACCAAAGGGTGCCTAGTGCCTGGTGGCTTTACGCTGAAAGCAGCATGACTACAACGTAGAATATCAGAAAAGGAGAGAATAATTCAAGATACTGCATGAGGCAGATGCAATAGAGTGAAACAGTGGAGGAAAATTCCATTGGATGCTGGGAAGAGAAACTTCCTGGCAGTAAGAGTTGTTATTTTGTTGTTATTTTGTCTGACATTAGCAGTGAGATGAACTGGGTGATCTAAGGAGTGTTTTGTTATCTCTTACTTCTAGGAACCCTTGAGCCACAATGCCACTTGGGCGGGATTTATGGACAGCTTTTCAAAACAAGCATTCGAAACATGAATGTGCATCCAAAGGAAGCCTGGGCATAGAATGACATTTTTCTTCTTCTTCTTTTTTGCTTACCAGTTAAATACAAACATTTGAATAAATGAATAATTTGGCATCCATGTGAATGTTTCATATGCTACACACAATTTTCACTCTAACTAATCACACAGTTTCTTTCTAGATTTTGAAAGAAAGATACCATTTTGAAAAGGAAAAAAATACAATATAATGTTTCAAAAGTTATGAAAGAAATGGTTAAAATTTATGCCAGTTCTTTGTTAGCAATTGTGTATTTGAAAAAATCACATTCTCAGATACGAGCAAAAATATAAAACAACATGTTCCTAAACTGGGCATTTTCTATGTTTGTACATATTTGTGTGTACAATTATGAATGTGATATAATTATTTTTAAATATTGAAGTTTTATTTTATTAAAAAATACCACTTGATATTTTGCAGGTTGCATCTCACAAATTTAAAATGATGTGCAAAAAACAACCTCATTGCTCCATGACTGAGATTACATAGATGTATTTAACATCCATGATATAATTTTACTGCCATAGTCCACTGCTAGGAACACAAATACGTGCTTGTAACGTTACTCAGTTTTGTTTAGTTCTTTTTATTTTTTCATTAAATTAAAATTTTGATAAAAATAGTCTGAAATGCTTAAATAAAATTTATTTATGTAGGCAGTGGAGCTCAGTTTAGATAGTGTGTCTAAACCCAAACAGCACATACCAAGTGATCCACTGCCTGCTGCCCAGATTTAGCAGATTTAGCATAACAGGCATTCATTTTTAGCCATGTATTTATTACTTTTGCAAGCCATATTGATATGGCATTTATCAAAATAAACATATAAGCATTTGTATTTTAACTACACTTAAAAATATTTACACTATTGAACTGGAAATCTTGCATTCTGAGTTAGAGAATTCAGATTCAAGGGATTTTGTGGGGTGGACATTTCCCTGTTTGATAGTCATCACCAAGGGCTGTCCTTCAAACCCAGTGGTAAATATTTGTGTGGTCTCCTTTATATTTTTTTTATTTCCTATTGTAGCTGCAATTTGTCATTTTTTGTATTTTCCATGGCTCAAGGAAGGAGGACTCTTGGGGACTAGTTTCCCATCCTTGTGATCAGTGCCATTAAACCCTTGGAGTTCATCATAATTTGGCAAAGCAATTTTGACTACCTTTGCTTCTCTTAAGCATTTACCTATAGTCTGGGTTGGCTAATTTTTAATTATTTTAGTGTATTAATAATGTTATTTTAATAATGTTGTAACTGAATGTGCTGTTTATGTGACGTTCTTGTCTCTAGCAAGCACAAATGAGGAATTTTATAGGTACATGTAGGAACAGATTAGCTTTATTTCTTACGGTGCTTGTCTAAGATTTATATTAAATATACTTAGAAAATTAAAAGCATACAGGTCATCCAAATTAATTTTCCTATTGGATTGGCCAATTATATTCCTACTGCGTGGGCATTATTGCATGTGGAGTATAGAGCCAGAAAAATTGCTGTATGGAAGAGACATCTATCATTTGGCAGAGGAAGGCACATGCTGCATCACATGGGCTGGGGTAATTACAGTGTCTCTGGAGCTGTGGGCATTCAAGATGGCCACAAACAAAATTTGTGTGAGATGCTGCAGAGTGAAAAAAAAAAAAAAAAAAAAAAAAAAAAAAACCATAAATAAATTTAAAATTTTTAATTTTTTTTTTTTTTTAAATTTAAAAAAAAAAAAAAAAAAAACATTGTTTTGCATTGGGGTCCAATCTTCCAAACTGTTATGTGAATTATTCCACAGGCTTGGAAAACTACTGTATTTTCTGTTTCTGCATTTCTTTTATTATTTAATACTCACGTAGTAAATACCAAAGGACATGGTTTGAACAGAACGTGTTTGTGTTGTTGAAGTAATTACAGGCATAGGCTGACTGCCTTTGTGGCCTCGCAGCCACTTTAGGGGTTCTGCACATGCAGTCACCGGGATCACATATGCAAAGGCGCTGCTTATTTTGTTAAATTAGGCATGTAATTTCACTTGTGATATTAGCACACAGCTGGAAAAAACGTGATTTCTGAGACAAAAACAAAAACCAAAGAACACTGATTCTGAAAGGATCAAAGGATCACTATGACTATTTAGTGTATTTAATACTTACCCTTCTGTACATTGGTAAACTTTGTATAACAAAGTATATAAATATGTATCTATATAAACATATACATATATATAAACATATACATATATCTATATATATACACACACCTCTTTCTAAAAATTGATAAATTCCAACAGAACCTTACCTGGACACTTGGCATATAATGGGGCAGTCACCAGAAATGATCAGCCTGTTGTGCCTGGGCACCTCCATCCCTCGTCTGGATTGCACATCATTTTGTAGTTTTTGGCACTGCAAATTATTCCTGTTTTGGAGTTACATGTTTATGTCACCAATGTGAATGCCACAAATACATGGTTCACTGCCTCTTCTCTTAGGAGTAACCTCATGCTTCCTACCAAAATTAGGCAGTTGATGTTGGACTTTAAAATCTCCTATTTTTTAAAAGAACTTTAACTTTGTGAACTCTGCATTTTTCTTTTGCCACTGATGAACCCCTTCCATTGCATGTTATCTGACAGAAGAAGCCATTCAATAGAAGAAATAAAGGCTTGTCAGCCAAGAACCCCAAGCCGACAGAGGGATGACTGCTATCTGAAAGCTCTCTTACCACACCTGTCTATCTACATCCTTGATTAACATGATGGAAGAGGAGAGAGGAAAGGGTGAAAATTGGAAATTCATCATTTATCCTGGTGTCTGGAAAGAGACTAAAGAATCCTACCATGTATTATAGACCAAAGACTTTCAAAATAATATATTTTGTGGTAGCCAAAGACACAAAGAAAAGCAAAATTAAAGCTTCACATTGCTCCTAAAAGTTTGGTCCTCAGGAGGACGGGTTGCTTCAGTGCTGCCAAAATGCTTTGTGTTTTGAAGATATCCATTCATCATTTCTCTAGTCCTTTTTGAGTGCATGTGCCATCAGCAACAGAGCTGTTCCCCACCTGATCCATCTCCTCTTGCCTTTGAACAACCTTATCTTCCTTGGCAAAGGCATTTGGAGCAGATGCAAATGAAAAGGCCACATCCTCAAGGTCATACCTATCTGATCACATTCTGGTAAATAGGAAACACTTGTACTTGTGGCTATCCTTGGGATCCATACTCACTCAGGGATATATATCTATGCGTACAGCCATGCTAAGTCTTGAACTGTAGGAGCACTTTGCTGTTCCCAGGCGTAGGTGTGCATCCAGCTACTTTCTGACTCCATTTAGGGGTGGGATATTGCCTTTCCTGTGTCTGTTCTGCCTTCTCAAACATTTCAGTTTTCATTTAGGAAAAATAAACTTAGGTGAGATGAGGCCATCAAGGACTTACAGCACCCTTCATTTGGTCCTTGATCTGGGGTCACTTGGAGTATTTCTGTGAACAAAGAGTATTCACATGAAGGTTGACTACTACCCTTATCCTGTCTCAAAGGATGAAAATAACATACATATTGTTTTATATATATATATTAGAAATCAGTGTCAACTTCTTGCCTTTTTTTTGGTCAATAATAATAAGGTAATAGATATTGCAAAGTTTCTTTTTCCAAGCTGTGTATACTTGCATGCAATATTGTAGCTGTCATATGTCATTTTAAAATAAATTTTAGATGAAGAAATGGATTGTAGATTTTCAAATAAACTCTTTGGGAATATATATTCAATTTTCTTTAACATTTTAATGTGCTTTCAAGAAAGAATAATATCCCTAAGTATATTACTTCTTGTAATAAACATTAAAAACATACTAAATGAGATAATTGTTTTATTTTTCTTTTCAAGTGAAAGATTTACAGAATGAGGTTGGAAAATGGTGTGTAGGCTGATGTTTTATGTTGTAGCTGGTTATTACTCAGTGAGTCACAGTAAGTTTCCAGAGCCTGCCACACCTTAAGGTTAAACAGTCTCAAACCAGGCAGCAAACCATTAGCAGAGGTGCTTTGAATTATTAATATTACTAATATAAAAAGTTATATTTTTAAGAAATATGCAACACTTTGCTGAGGCTACTCAAATCCTGTTTCCTTAGAAGGCTTTTCCAGTTCATTTTCTGGTTCTTCTGAAAGGCTTAAGCATGTCTATAAAATTATTTGAGATATTTATCAGTATTTCCTAGGAAGAATTAGAGGTCTCTCTGTTGGTACAAAAGGAGCCAGTATCCCATGGCATAGACACATTTAATTGTCCATGATTGCATCTGTGTGCTGGAAAACATGCTAGCAGCAATGGACACCTAGGTAGTTGGTTGTCAGAAATGAAGTGCAAACTCCTTTTACGCTTTTAGTATTTTGAAAATATAGGTAAAATCTGTGTACTTTCAGTAAGCTTGAGCAGAGTGTTGAAACAGAAGCAGCAAAATATGCAGAGTGCATGTTCATCTTTTGGTTTAACACTAGTGCACTGGTGTTAAACCAAAAAGCAGAGTATAGGGGGAGAGTCACCTCCCTCACCCTGCTGGCCATGCTGCTTTTGATGATACGCCCAGGATAGCCCAGGATACGGTTGGTTTCTGGGCTGGAAGCACACATTGCTGGCTCATGGTGAAATTCTCATCAACCAACACCCCCAGGTCCTTCTCCTTGGGGCTGCTCTCACCAGAACAAATACAGAAACAGAAAGTTCTGGAAAACACATTTTAAAAGAAATGTAGCATCAAAATAAATATTAATTGCCTAATACTCAATATCGTTTTATATCAAATATATATATATATCTATTTCCAATTGGAGCTTCATTCTGAGAATTGTGGGGTCTTCTGTACCGACCAAACAAGAATTTGAAACAACTTGAAGCATATAGACTTTTTTCCTGGACTCTGAGGAAGACTAAATTTTCAGTACTTTGGACAATTCATCTTAGGATGGTGAAAAAAAGATATTTGGTACTAAAAACTAATTCAGAGCCTGGCTGTGCAGTCTCTCAGTGAATGGTGGTAGAAATTGGTGTCCTGTCTGTGATCCCAGCCTAACAAACGAAAACTCAAAGCAGTGCCATAGTATGGTTACTACATATTGTGTTTCTGGAAATTAGTGTATAGAATTAAAAATATATATATATCTACAGCCTTTCTACAGAGACTTTCCCCTGTGCTGTACCTACATGCTGCCCAGTACTGAGGTGTTCCAGCATTGCACTGGCATCATATGATCCAGTTCTCTTCCTGTGTCCAAGTCACCTCCATCAGGGATACCCTGCTCAGGGCAAAAAGATCATCTTAAAACAGGCATCATTTAAAATATCCTCTACTAATAGACTAAATTACTTATTAAGATAAATAAAAGCCAAGCAACCCATCCAGTGGCCATGGGACTCTCTGTGTGTGGGTGTAGTTTTGAAAAAGTTAAACGCATATCATGCAATTGTGTCCTGGAAAATTTGGGCAAATCATATTGTGAATTTGATTTTGGGGCCATTTGTTCTGTCATTTGCTTTCAGGGTTGTTACATGTTCAAGTACATTAGAGAACGGTTTTTGTAGTAGAAGTGATAATGGCAGCAACTGATTTACAGCCTACTGGGCTGGCAAAGTGGCTCTACTCCAGTTATATTTTCTATTGGCTTCTAAAAATTTTCATCTTTATCTATTTTCTCCTCTGGGTGTTGCATTTTCAAATGTGAAGATATTTTTAATGCAGTGGAAAAAAAAACGCAACAATGCTAAAACACTCGATAAAACTTTTGCAAACTTTCCATTTAAGTTACTTTAATCAAAATCGAAATAATAATAATAATAAAAAAAAAAACAAAACAACAACAAAACAAAAACAAACAAACAAACAAAAAACAACCCAGAGAAACAGATTAAGTAGATAGGTGTTGGGGATATTGTCAAGTTAGGTGAAAAGTGTCTTAAATTTACCAGAAGAGATAAATGGATTTACAAGACAAAAGTCCATCACAGTGAAGGAAGACAGAAGCACAAGAACCAGTATCTAAGAAACTTTTAAAATATGTATACAGAGAGAAAATTGTATCTTTCTTTTTTCTTTTTTCTTTTTTTTTTTCTTTTTTTTTTTTTTTTTTCCTAGATATGGAAAAGCTTTTCCTTTAACAGGTGGAATGATGGAATTTCAGATTTTCAGGAAATTTTCTATGATTTTTTTTTAGTGTATTTTATTGTCTATATGTAGATGTTAAATGTTAGCACTCACACTAGTTTTAAGAGTGGACATATGAACCAGTAAGTAAAATACAGAAAAAACATTCTGCTAAGCTACTTACCCTGTTTCTTCTCTCTGCACATATAATATCAAGCACTGACATTCTTGTAGCATTCCATTGCAAGCCTTCACACCATGTAGTAGTGGGGAGGCAGAGGAGCATGTTTTCTTTTCGTTCCCCCATTTTTCGTGTGCTGTTCAGCTGCTGTTAATCTCACTTAGGATTCTTGTTTAATGTGGAGAATTTGTCCCACAGGGGACACAGGAGAATATGGTTTGAATTTCTTTCAGTTTGTGGTAAATATTTTCCACTTTGGGTTATGGGCTAATAACTCATCTTCTGATTTTTAAATACATCTCAGATGTATCTAAAAAGGAGTCTCTCAGAAATGGCAGAGCAGTGGGAGGTTAGTGTAGAGGGAGCTTATCTGGTCCTGTGGAAGGGGAGCCGTATGAAAATATACACTATCTCTTTGCTTTCATAACCTGTTTACTCTCACTAAAGGATTTTAGTTGTGTTGTTAATACAGTTAATACAGCTTTTCACAGGGGCCCTGCAGAAATGAAGAATTGCACTTGATTGCTGGCCATGCCTTTGAGGAACCTTGGAAAATTGATATATTGAGAGGAAAACTTGAGTTTTTTTTTTTTTTTTTTTTTTTTTTTTCTCAGTGTCAGAAAAAAAATGTAGAGCTCTCCACAAAGTTTAAGTTCTTTTAGAAAATCTCTGAGATTTTTAAAGACTCTGCATGTATTAAAAGAACACTTTTGATCAGCAGTACCAGGTCTATAACCCTTTGTTAAGGGCAGCCTAAATGAAGACCTATGGAACTGTACCACCCAGTTGTACAGGGAGTTTCTTCTCTGTTGGCATGGCCATGTTTGACTCAGTAAAAGGTGGACACTTTGTCCCTTCACAGCCCCTTTGCCCCTCAATGCAGAACAGTTTCCTCTTGCCAGACTTTACTTCTATGGCATACTAGAAAGCTATCCAGGTATATAATTGTTAGAGAGAATGTATGGAGACCTCATGAAAGGCCCAACTCATCAAAATCAATGCCTCTGGTCTTCAGAAAAGACTGAGACTATATGGTTCCTTGTCATTAACAGCTGCTCACAACAATTGATGGGTTTTTCAGTATGGGATTTGTTTCTTGGTTGTAGACACTTACAGCTGAGGTCTAAGCACTGACCTCTCAGCCATGAGTCAAGTTGCTGCTACATTAAGAGCAAGCTGGTCAGCCCTATCCACGTGGTCAGGAGGGCTAGACGTGGGGTCTGTTTTAGGGAGATCAGAATAGCTCTGCAAACTCCTCTGCCGCTATTGACTAGACTCCACCAGCTATAACAGGAGCTCAGACACCTGGATCACATGAAGACATTCACATTTAGAAAGTATATTTAGGTGTCTACAGTCTGGACCTGAATATCAAACGCTTGTGGCTTAGGGATTCAGCCTCCTACACATAGATGCCCTGTGGTGTCTGAGACATCCAAGGGGGGCTGAGGGGTAGGAGGCAAAGTCTATGGGGGAGCCATGCACCAGTAGATGGAGTACAGGCAAGAGACTACAGGGAACCTCAAATATCTCTAAATACCTATGTGTGGGCAACAGGCTTGAGCCCTTAGTGAAACATTCATATTTACCTTCCATCTTTCCAATCGTGTTTCTTCTTTTGGCGTGTTTTGGCATCTTTGGTTTTCAATCTCCCATTTTCCATGTGAGGTGGCTAGATATCTGCCAGTACAGGTATGAATTTAGTGTTACCAACTACAAAGAAGAAATTAAAACTATTTTTACCTGAAGTCCATTTATTAGAGGGCCCATGAATGGCTGATTCATACCCCTCAAAATAGCCCCTTTCCTTGTCCTTACCACCTCCCCATGTTTTCTTTCCCAGATAAAGCCAAAGGAATAGAAGGCAGTGAAAGAATGATAAGCCTTAGAAGAGGAGTTGCTCTGTAATTTATACTGAACTGTAATTATTTACTTGGCTTGTTTTAAGACAATTTTCTGATACATGCCTGCATCAGTGCCGGCCGTGGGACTAGTTTCGGGAAGCAGGCTGACCATTGCTTAAGTGGTTTGAGAAAGCTCTCCGAACAGCTGACATAAGTTGAACACGTTGAACAAATAAACAAACAGATGTGTAGTTTGAAAGGCCCTTAGCGGCTTTTCTTCTGGGGCCTCTGCAGCTGGTGATGGAGAAAATGTTTAATAACAATGTGACAACTACAAATATGCTTCCTGGTTTGCCATACGCTCAGGTCTCATCATATATGATTTTCCATATGGTGGGAGGAGCAGGGCAAACAGGCTGTGCTGGGTTTGGTAATCTGTGGTCACTTCAGACTTTCCAGGAATTCTAGAAAAAGATACATAAAAGTGGTGGGGAAGTGATGATGATCTCTTATGGCACAGAAACATCGACAAACCTCTTGCTGTCCTCTGAAGGATTTCCATACATTGAAAACTCTCTTGGGTAAAGGTAAATCTAAGGCACAGTGCCATTAAAAAGAAGCAGCAATCAAAACTTAGCTATCAAAACTGCTAAGGGGCTTAAAGTGTCTTCTGTTAGTGGCAGTGGAAAGACTGCCAGGGATTTGTAAGGCTGAGATATGATTAGAAATGTGATGTGGACATTAGTGACAACTCATGAGGGTGGGTTAACTTTGGTGCTGTATGACTGTTACTAATAGAAAGAATGAAAACATTTTTTTAAATTTTTATTTTATTTTATTTTTTTCCTGGTGGCCTTATTCTCCCCTGGTTTAATATTCTATTCACATAGAAAGCAGTAGGCACAGACTCAAATTTCCTTCCTATAGCTGCTTTAAAAAAACATTAAGGCTGAAAGGAGAACATGATTTCAACACTCACAACAGATTTTAAAATGGTAACATGAAAAGCTCACACTCATAATAAGAGACTGTGGGTAATTTCCTAGACAAGATAACTTTGATCTTTCAAAGGCCATATTTTCCATGTCAGCAGTCTCACTGTGGGGTC
This sequence comes from Heteronetta atricapilla, assembly GCA_011075105.1. Classification (NCBI taxonomy): domain Eukaryota; kingdom Metazoa; phylum Chordata; class Aves; order Anseriformes; family Anatidae; genus Heteronetta; species Heteronetta atricapilla. The sequence continues at coordinate 175,782,619 of CM021731.1, forward strand.
CTGGGCTTCAGAACACTTGTCTCCAGGCCATGAAAGGGCTGAAGCTCAATGCTGTAAATATATCGTGCCTCACTGCTGAGTTTGTCTCTTTAAATAAAAATACAGCCATTATGTAAGTAAGAGTAAAGCTGAGCAACTAATTAATATCTTGATCCTTGATTTAATGCCACATAGGCAGATTTCAGTAGGGCCAGGATTATTGCCTTGGTCCATTGACTTTGCACAGGCATAGATTTACTGTTCTGAAGAAGAGTAGAAAACAACTAAATATTCAGATGGATGTTATTCTGAAGCTCGATTAAATCTCTTTTGCAATGTATATGTTGGTTCTAAAGTTAAAGGTTGGTTACTAGGAAACAGAAGCTAATTGTTTTCAAGCGTGTAAAAAACACAACATGGGTCAGCTAATTAAGATGATGAAGGTAAAACCTTGTATTTCTCTACAATCAGAGAGGTTAGACAATGAGCAGGTCTAAAAACAACTTGTTCCATGACGCATGCCTGTGCCAGATTCTGTTGCAGTTTGGAGAAGCAATTATGTAAATATAGATTTGCAAACAATTTCACAAAGTGACAAAAACAGTGTTAATTACCAAAAATGTTAGCGATCTGTCTAGCCAACCACAGAGTGATGAAATCATGGTCATTTTAAAAATGAAAGCCTGATGCAATCCCCCTCTTTTTTTCTTTCTCTCTCTCTCTCTTTTTTTTTTTTTTTTTTTTCCAAGAACATATCCTTCCTTGTGTCATTGATGTAACTCTAAAGAGCATCTGGATATATTTTTTCAAATATATTTTTTAACCTAGGTGCAGGAAAAAGGCACACTCAAAATAACGTGTCTATTCCTGTTAACAGTATTGAGCGGTGCCTTCAGTGATCTCCATAGATGTAGGAGTCAGTTATTTTTTGTCTAAATTCTCATCCTGAGCTAAAAAGATCTGGGCTTTGATTTTGATACAACAAAGATGCAGCATATTTTCTTTCAATGTGTGAAAAACAATGTTGATTGTAACTTTCATGGTTTTAACCTGCACAGAGTTTCTTAGTAATTATACATCATAATTGAAAGCTCTTTAATCTTCATTCAGTTCTTCACTTATCTGGCTGTCTGTAAGCCCAGCCGTTCAACATTACAGTTTAAAAGGCCCATTTTTCATGAATGCAATCAGTCTCTTCATTGTACACATTGGTTACTGAGGCACTATAAACATAATTGATAAATCGTAAGAGACAGAGTACATCCTACTGGTACTAAATACCAGTATCCAGTTACTCTACTTTCACCAGATTATGGCTACGGATGTCATACAAGATTGACTAAAAACATTCCTTGGAAGAACTGTACAAGTTCACATCAAGTTTAGAAAAGGTTCTGGATGCAGTTAACCATAAATAATGGTTATTTTGTAATATTCAGAAACATCTTATTTCCATGGATAAATTGTTACTTTCCCTTTCTTTGGTGAAAATTTAAATAGTAGCTTCAAACAAAAACTGCTTCTATTCCTACCACAAGGTTATACAACACAGTGTTGATACAATTTGAAGGAGCTGACTTACTCTTTAAAATATGGATGTTGCATATGACTTAAATAATGTGAATTATATGCTAAAGTCATTATTGAGTTGTTACCCAGGCAAAAACATAGTGTTGCCTCAATAAATATTTCAGGATTCAACACTATAATTCTTATGAGACATCTTACAGAAATAAGATGGATAGTAACTTAAAAATTGCTCTCAAATTAATATCTTGCTGTTTAAATATTTAGCCAGGAGCTTACTAAAATAGGATTGTTTCTCCATGTATTTGTTAACCAAATATTAAATGTACAAAAGACAAATCATATCTCCTATCTTCTCACTCCACCATTAAATAAATGTGTAATAAGAATCCATAACTCTTCTTCTAAAACTCACTGGGTGTATCAGTATAGCTGCCTATGTCATAGCATGAGAGAAAAGTTTTAAAGAAAATACATCTGTGAACAAAATAGTAGCTTCTAATGGTATATTCTAAGTTTTTCTACAACAGTTGAAGTCTCACAGAATGTTTCATGAAACTTTTCTTTCTGTGGAGCTAAGAAGTGGTTCCACTTCTACAGAAGTGGAAATGCAGACCCAGGGAGGTGGTGTGTGATGGTAATCCATAAATCCGAATGCCTGAATTTTAGTCTCTTTAGGTGCTCAAGTTTGAATTACAAGCAATGCTGAAGACGATTGAGTGCTTCACAGCTAGTCATATGCAAAGCCTGGAAAAACTCTGTGAGTTTTGACACTTCTGTGCATTGTAATCCTTGTCTAATAAACCAGCTAGTAAGGGATATTTGCTTAAAGCCTGCAACATTTGTATGTAAGCCAAAGATGTAGCTTTCAGCTGAAAATGTCACCATATTTTACAGGATCAGGTTCTTAAATTACGTACATATGCATTTCCTATAGTGCCAAAGCTAACCTTCAAATACATCAGCAGTTACAATGCTAACTGTTAGAAAACATTTCTATATCTTGAGTCTTGTAAAGGAAGGAGACAGCTTTTAAGCTTGTCTGTTAACTGTACTGCACAGTAGTCAGACCAATCCAAAACTAAGGAATTCACCAGAAAGACTCCCACTTATTTCAATAAGTGAACTGGAAGTAGCCTCTAAAATGTTCTGTGCCTCCAGCTCAAACATGAGAAGTACAAAATGAAGGGAGAGTTTTCACTCCTCTACTGCCAAGTGTTTGTGATGACTCAGATACAGCAGACTGCTAGGAAATTGTACTTAAACCACAAGGACAACACTTATTGCAACTCCTTAGTCATCAGAGAGAGAAGCTAAATTCAGTTGTAAAGTTTGGTACAGAGTCGCAGACTGTAGCTTTGAATTATTGGTTTATTTGTTTAATCTATTGCTTTTTAAGATTACACTTATCTAGAAACTGAAAACTAGGGTGTTTATAAAAAAGTTTTTAATCCAGAACTATGTGGAATAGTTTGTTAATTCAATAACACTCTTTCCTAAAAGCTGATGACATGAATCACACAAATGAAACTGGCATGGTACTGTTACCAAATATCACCACATCAAATACTTAGCAAGAGTCAGGGACAAGGAACTGTGGCATTAATGACACAGCCTCTTAAAAGGGTAGTCTTAAGGTTGCGTAATGCAGGAACTAACCTTCTATTTAATCTTGACTTTCAATCTGCTTGGGTCCTGTTACTCAAAAAAAGAACGTTACATTTTATCTGTCTTCAGCACTAGTGGTGTTGCCTGTCACTTCTATATCCATATCTACATCTTCCAAATGAATGCACTACCAGTCATTGCACACTTGAAACATTTAATTTAGTGCTGTGAGCTCAGCTTTTGGGCTGTGTGTGGCCCCGTGGATTTTTTTAAAGAGTTCCACATTTTAATACCTGATTTTCACAATGAGTATTTTGGCTGTGTCATGTTGTGCTAATAGACCGAAGGATTTCTTGGTTGGTTTGACATTCTGCTGCCCCTAGGTAGCAAAAATCTGTGGTCTCCAAGGATAACCCTCAAAACTAGAAAGAGCTGGGTACCGACTCCCAGTGGGGCTTCCTTTCTGTGAACTCAGCCAACCAACAACTCCATGACTCCAGCAGATGTTTTTGGCCTTCACACCAATGGATGAATTTGTCCATCTTCCCTCATTCCCTCAGTCATCTCTCCAGCTGAAGCCAGCATGGTTAAACCTGGACCCCTGCCGAGGACAATCAGGCAATCAGGAACGAAGTGCCGGCCCAGTGAGGTTTTCCTGCATGTACCAAGCAGATTGCATTCAGGGGCAAAGGGTCCATGCTATATAAACGCTGTAGAGCCTGTACCAGTGTTTTTGGCTCCCCATTGTGCTGTCTTTGATTGCAGGTTTTAAATATGTCATGTATTTCCAGATGCATTATTTATGTTTGCTTGTGTTGTTGTGCAATTTGTGGCAGAGTGAGGGGTCTACTGGAAAGCAGCCCTTGGTTTAGTGGCCAGCCATGTAGCAAAATATTAGTAATACAGAAATCTGCTGCTCTAAGTGAAATTTGATTTAAGCATAAATGACAGAAAGCATTCAAATAATTTATTTCTTGTTGACATTGAAAAGCAATTAACTAAAAATGTAGCTGTTTTAAGTTTTCTTTCTTTTTTTTTCTTTTTTTTTTTTTCTGTCTTGTCTTGTCTTGTCTTGTCTTGTCTTGTCTTGTCTTGTCTTGTCTTGTCTTCTCTTCTCTTCTCTTCTCTTCTCTTCTCTTCTCTTCTCTTCTC
>CM021731.1:175786894-175811486 GCA_011075105.1 Heteronetta atricapilla
TTCTCTTCTCTTCTCTTCTCTTCTCTTCTCTTCTCTTCTCTTCTCTTTTCTCCTTTCTTTTCCTTTCTTTTTTTCTTCCTTTTTTAAATTTTTTTCTTATCTTTTTTTCCCCTTTCTTTCTCTTTCCTTTATTTTCTATTCTTTTCTCCTTCCGCTTCTCCTTCTCCTTCTCCTTCCCCTTCCCTTTTCCTTCACAATGCTTCATGATAGTGCGGAGGATCCAAGTTCTTGAATGATCTCTCAATATCCAAGCTCTATCAGAGGGGTGGAAGCTGGTGGCTGGTCACTGCTGGCAGCAGTTCACTTACAAATGTGTTGTCAGCTGCTGTGGGTAGGAGGTTGTGTCTACTTCTGAGCCTTGTCTTTGATACCATGAGCCATGTGCGTGTCACCTGGAGTTTAGGTAGCACTCTTGCCATACAAACCATATCTTCAGGACTTGCAGAAAGACAAGCTAGCACCGTTGATGTGTGGTGTAATTCAGTGCCAACTTGTGACATGAGTATTTCACAGTTGGTTGTCCCAGATCTTATGGTTTTCAAGGCACTTTAGCTCTATTTGCTTTCTGGTTTGATGTACGACATTAAAAATGGACTCTTGCTTTGTGCTATACTTTGTGTCTTTTAATCAGTGGAAACATTTAAACAGGACTTTGCTGTCTTTAATGAAATGCAGCTTCCAGAATTGCATCACTCATTATATCCCTAAAATAGAGCTTTTTCTTTTCCATCCCAAATAGTTTTAGTGTAAATGCTTATTTATAAATATATGTATAAAATCCAGGAGTTTGGAAGTGAATATGTACTTGATAATATGTTGTAGTTTGTGGTAGTTAGCCATGATTTTAATATTTGCTTGGCTCTTTCCAAGAATGATTTTATTCTTGGATCAATTTAATTTTTGGTGTTCCCTAAAAATGTCTTTAAAAATATTATTATTAATTTCTCTTATTTATTGTTACTATAAACAAAAATTGGAAAGCAAAAACAATCTAGGAAGTTACAGGAGTGATAAGTGATCATTGCATGATTATGATAATGTCTCTCTCTCTTTTTTTTTTTTTTTTTTTTTTAACTTGAATGACCATTAACTTGTGTAAGCTACCCATTTTGTGATCCTCCTGCTGTGAATACTATGTATTGTATATTGAAATTTACCCTATTGATCTATGTGACCACAAAAGGAATCCCCAGGGCCATATTTAATTTCACAGTCAAATGCACTACTTGACTAGAAGCCTTGAAAACAGTGTATATCCTATATTTTTGAGCTCCTCTGGGAACCACACTCTGCACTTTATAGAGCTATTTTGCTTTGCACATGAATTCCAGCAGGAAGACTGGGAGGGCGGGGATTGGGGAAAAATATATATGCCATTTTTTTTTTTTTTTTAAATACAGAACAGCCTCCCCCCCACCCCTTATTTTTTTGAACCAAAGTAATCAGTTGCCATAATACTGTATTGTTTGTTTGACTTTTTTTTTTTCTTTTTTTTTTTTTTTTCACTGTGGTTACTGTTACTTCATCCCTGAGATATTTCCAAGAGAAATGAGGAATTGTCCACAAGATAATCACCATTATGTCTGACTTTTCTGTGTGTACTATGGTGTGTCACTACAACAGAGATTTTATCTATATGCAGCCTGTTAACAAAAATAAGGGATTCTAACTGGTGAGTGTAACTTTCAGCATACATCATTCTGCAAATGTATGATTTCTCCAAGAAATGTTTCCTTCTGTAATGGTAAAAGTGGTTCTTGGTCTGTTTCAATAACAGTACTTCAGTGTCTGCAGTTTGAATGTGATAGCATCTTCAATACCACCAACACTTTCAGACCAGGAATTTTGGAGAAGGTCAGTTAATGATCCCTGAAATGAGTTATCTGCACTTCAGGCACTGAGTCCACTCGTGAGCCTGAGCTGATGTCAGCTTGGTGCATGGGACAGGGATGATTATATGTGTCTGTGCTCTTAGAGAGGCTGCCAGCTACAGCTGTGGTTCCTGCTGTGAGCGGGATCATCTGCATGCCCAATCTGATTTTTGCCCTGCCCGTGATAGCCAGCATGGCCAGATTCCCCATCCCACAAAGTCAAACGTAGAGTGACATGGAGAACTGAGTCTGCACATATAACCATCTTTTTGTCACATGTAAACCCATGCTATGAAAGTGGATGTTATGAAAGTGGATGCAAGCTTTGAGATGGATCTAATCCCCTCTCTCAGGGGTGCCATCTGGCAGGGTTTTTCTCCCTGATGCCAGAAGACTCTCCGCAGGGACCCAGTGCTCCAGACTCCACAGAGCACTGGGGTTCCTTCTCCCATTTGCTTCCGTGTGAGTAAGAAATACCAAACATCTCACAGAAGCTACAAGAGCCACCAGGACCAGCTTTGAGGTGGGCATGCTTAGTCCTCAGCACAGCACCCAGAGAGTAAATTTGCATAAGTAAATGGCTTTTCCTTATGTCTGCATTGTATATTTACAGTGGGATGCCAGGAGTTGGACTTGATGATCTGTACAGGCCCCTTCCAACTAGGGATATTCTATGATTCTGTCTGATCTATCCTGCCCAGCTTAGCAGGCACCTCAGTTGGATGTACTTGCTGAAATAGTCTTTCCTAAGCTGATTTTTAAATTTCCTCTATAGTTACTGGGAAAGAACAGTATTTCTGAAGAGACTCAGATGACAAAGCTATCATCTAATATAGATTTGAAAAGTCAGGTTGGGTCCCAGCCTGATTCAGTTCATGAGAATTAGTTTAGGGGATTTTTTATTTTTATTTTTAATGCAGTTCTTGTTAACTAAATAAAACTGAATCATGCTAGCCTACTCCTTTTAAGCCTACACACTTAAAAGCCCTTCCCTTCAAATCAACTGATTTTACTTGACTGTCAAATTAATTCTACTTCTAGAATTAGGTCCATTAGAAGTCCTGTGATTTTTATTTTTTTAAATCATTTTGCCTTGATTTATTTAAGTTTCTGTATCATGGGTGAACTTTTTTAAATAAAAATAATAGAACTCAGTGTAATGAGAGATGAGTTCCAATGGCTCTGCTATGAAAATAAAAAGTTATACAATTTTATACCAATCATTTTCCAAAATTGTCACGTTGGCATTAGAAAAATACTACGTTTTCAGTGTTTTTATTACTTACTGGGTGGTCAATATCTTAAGTCCAGCAAATAACAAGATAACATTTATACGCAGTGCTAGTTCTTACGCATTTACTAGCTTGAGTAGCTTCTGACTTCACAAATTAGCTCATCAAATTAAATTTCTTCTTGTTGCGCATCACCTGACTGGGTTTGAAGACTGATAGTTGCTGGCCATTTAATGTCAAATCTGACCTGAATTTATCAGTTCATTGGTAGTTACATGGCTATAATCAGGCCATATGAATGATGGAATCCAGTGTTCTGGTGTCAGAACACCTTGCAAACATGTTTTCTGTGCCACTTGATTTTTATTGGATTTTCTATGGACCAGTAAGGAAGGTAATATATTTGATGCATTTTATGTATATCAGCACTTTCTGGCTATAGCTGCAGCTGTAAATATCCTGGTAGAGAGAATTTGCTTCTATGGCTTGAAAATATCCTTGCAAACTGTTAACTCTGGGCAAAAATCAGTGATTACAGTTAGCAAAAGTCATTTTTAAAATAGCAAAATCAATTATGCAAATTAGTGCAAACACTCATAAAAATGTTGAATAGGTGTGGTTTGGAAATAAATCCTTGACTTTGTTTTTTCTTTTCTGTCTCATGACTTAAAATACAAGCCATTGCTCCTACATTGATGGGAAAAGTCAAAACATATGCTTTTCAGCTAACAAAAAAAAAAAAAAAATAACACACTAAGGATAATGTTATTGCAAGTGTAAAATAAAATGGAACTTTTCCATTAGCCATATCCAGAGTGGTGTTGATGGCCACAAATCCAGCTTCAACTTGCTTCTGGGGGTGTTTGAGCCCACATGGACCATAATCCAAACACAGTAGAAATACAATACAACACTGTTTTCCCCTCTCAATGCTTTTCACGAAACCACCAGAAGTCATGCAAGAGGCTCACAATGTATCGGTCTAGCTCAGAAATTCAGACTTGGAAAAACAGCTTGCAAAACTGCTTCATGCATCATGCTTTACAAAGCTTAACTACTTTACATTTGAAGAGGCATAATTATTTGTGCTAAATATCAGTGGTTAGAAGCCACACTGAAAAAAAAAAAAAAAAAAAAAAGAAAGTGACATTTTGAAGGGTTGATGGGTTGTTAGTCCAGGGAGGAGATGAATAGTTTTTGGTATTTTGACAAATATTGTGTAATTAAATACCATAAATCGCACTCTGTAATATGACTACGTGAAAATGTGAAAATGGCACTTCTTACCCAACCTGTTCTCTGTGTGAATCCAGTCACTGCTGCCTTTAATAATCGAAATAATTAAGATTTTTAACATGTAAAAACTCTGCTAAAACATCCCAAAGTGTGGAAGGTGAGCTGGAGGCTCTGGGAGTCAAAGATCACTGATAACATTAAATATGCAATGTCTGACAGCCTCTCTGTACAACCCTTCATCTGCAAGCAGGGTACTCACATTTTCACATGAAGCCCTGGAGAAAAGAATGGAAACCAATGGTAAGAGTGTATGACCAATAGTGTTGCCACTGCTGGTGTTAATTAGCAAGCCAGGCAAAATGCAGCTTGGCAAAGATGTGTTGACAGAGCTGACAGTTAGAAATGCTCTCTTTTTTTAACTTGTGAAATGGATGCGTTTTACCTGGAATCACTGAGTCACAACAAACATGGAAAACCACTCCCATGCCATTTCCCAGAGCAGAGTGGTCATTTAATAATAGCATGTTTATACAATATTTGTTTCCACAGTCCATGTTAGGGCCTCAAAGCGCGTTAAAAACATTAATAAAACTATTCATAATCCTTTCTATTCTATCATTTCTATTCAAGCAATTTATTTCTACTTTGTTGACCAGAGACCAGAGATAATAGTTTCTAGCTCTTACATGTAGCACTTCTAAGCTCTGTCTTTCAATGTTCTTTTTTTAAAAAAATGTATCCTTAAACCCATCTTACAGATGAAGAAATAAGGCTGTAAAGAACACCAGGACTTACTAATGGCCATATCATCAATCTATTGCAAAAGTAAATATCCCTTCCTCCATATGTCTTGATAACTACACATCGGCATGTGCATTGTGTAAATTGTTCTTGTGAGTCATGGATTCTGGATTTCTGAAGCAATGGGAAGAACTGCAGGCTCAAAGGAGGAGAAGAAGCCATCCTGTGGTCATGTCAGTGATCCTGTTGTAGGCTGCTTCCAAGAACCAGCTCAGTTATAGCATTCCAAGCTGGACTGTCCTGCATGTGCCCATGTGATGGCCATTTATGCAAATTCAAAGCACAGGGGAAGCCTGCAGGCATTGCACATTTATAATATAAGTCCCGTGGTGCTGACAAAGCCCCGCAGAGATTTCTTCAGGGCTGATTTCCTTGCAATATATATAAACTCTCTCTCTCTATATATATACATACATAAATATATAAAAACCCAACCATGAAACCATATGGATTGTCTCTTTATCCATGGACATTAGAAGGAAGTTTGCTTGGTGAACACAGGGAGCTCCCTCCATCTTCCTTCTTTTCTGGTGACTAAAGACTGAATTTTTTATTCTTGATTGTGACCCAAAAAGATGGTTTAGGTTTTGCAGCACTCACCAGGATCCTAAACGCAGCCCCAAAAGATGGGGGGAGGGCAGGTGTGAGGACATAGTTCTTGGATTTAGGGATTGTTAGCAGGGGACTTTGGTCAGTGAAGCTTTTCCCTGAGGCATTGAGTCAGAGGAAAAGTCCCTCGTCATCAAGTGACACACACTTTATTCCTGGCAAGAGGCAAGAACTGCTGTTGTCTTGGACAACACCATTGCTGTTCCAGGCTGTGGGAAATGAGCAGGTTTTTGCACCAAAGACCTTGATTCCTTGTGATGGTCTAGACATCACCTGAAGCACCAGCCAGAGATGGTTCTATCTTCCTATTTTGAATTGCTCTTGGCCCATGTTTTGCTGCTGTGGAAATGTGGGTTGTACAGCAAGTCGTCTCAGCTCTCAGCACTCAGCTTCCAGTGATTCAGAGATGAAGCTGTCCCATGAGCCCCTGGAGAGGAAGGGTCTATGTGGTGCTGGGTGGCTCTACTTCTTGCCGGTCCTACCCAGGGTCCATCCAGGCAGCATCAAGCAGTGGCTTCAGTTTTAAGGACTGGGGAAACTCTTAAACTTCCTCATAGCATTCCAGTTGGTTTGCTCTTATGGCAGCCCTTAGTATAATAGAAAGTCAAAACATGTGGTAGATAAGATAGTAATCCTTGGTGGTTTTGATAAAGATGGCATTGCTCATGATGCCAAATAGAAGCCATTTAGGGCAGCTTAAGTTCCCAGTTGTTCCAGTTGTTCTGTTTTTGTTTTGTTTTGTTTTGCTTTGTTTTTAGCTTAAAGGGCATTTCTGTGGCATGTTGTTGAATTAGCCAGCTTTACTTATTAATTTAATTGTGATATGCTGAAGTGGCTTCTCACCAATACTCTTTCTTGCTGTACTTTTTTTCTAAATTTCTGCAGATATACTGGTACTGTCAATGTCTCTCGGAGAAAAGAACCTCTAATGAAAATGCATGATTGGTATCCTTGATACTCTTTAATGTGCTTTGACTCCTCTAACAACACTGATGTGTAGGTATGCCTTGATCCTATTGTGTTGGCACTTCTTCATCAGACAACATGAGTCTGTATAGCAGACTCTTTTTACTGCTTTCGTTTTAAGGCTATGTTTTACTGAAATGATTTTCATAAAGGAAGGCTGTATCAGCATCTCTTCCTGTACTGAAGAACCGTGATAAGCAGTCCTTGGCTCCAGGTTTCTTCTTGGAGTTTTTCAAATTATACTGTTTCATCTGTTGCTTAACACAGAGCTCAAAGAACAGCCCTTGAATTAATACCTGTAAGAAAGATATGTCAGGTTTGGGTCTGGAATATCTTTACAGAATTGTCCTTCCACCATCGAGCCCTGAGTCAACACACTTCAAAAATAATTACTAGATTTTGAGTTCACAATTTATGAAAATTTCTGCACAAATTTCTGGTCTCAGATTTGTGCAGAGAAACTGAGAGGCCCCAGCTTGTGAAGTTCCCATGATACTTTCAATCTCCATCCTACCTAGAAAAAAATACAGGAAGAAGGTTTAAATCTAAACATATAGCTTGAAGTTATACAGGCCTGTTTTTAAATTACACTTTAAATTTGGCTTTTTTTTTTTTTTTTTTTTTTTTTTTTTTCATGTTAAGATCCATACAACAAAAGATCAGGAACTTGAACAGAGGCACAGCATGGCATGTAATCTACAGACAAGGTCTTCACAGATTCCTTTTATTGCCACCTTCTGAAGTATATCAAAGAATAATTGCGCTTGATAAATAAAACACAAGATGGCAGTGCTCAGTTCATTAGCAAACTAAATCAGAGCAACTATTTTACTGTACAGTGAAAATGAAATAGAGAAGAAAATATTATCACACACAGCAGCAGCGGGTTCTTAACCCTTTCTGCCTGTCCCACGCTAAGATGGTTTCCGCCTGAAGCGTACAAGAATGTGTCACTAAAACCCACAGAGAACACCCACAGCCCTGAAGAACAGCCAAAATCTGCTTTGTTACCCAGAGATACAGAAGTGTTTTGCTTAGCCAGCTAATCTTCAGACAAGCAAGAGAAAGTGAAAATGACACCTGAATTTGCCCCAACTTATAATTTTTATATATATTTCTTGCCTATGCTTGAGGCTTATAGCTTCTGAAGTGACACATATCCAAACTGCAACTTTATTTTTTTTTCTTTTTCCAAACAAGAGGTAAGATAACAAATATATTGGTTTAGCCTTCCGTATACTTCTCTTTCCGCTTGTCTGGTAATACAGTAAATGTAAGGATTTCCTGCATCATTGCAGTGCAGTACTGTATTATCGTATTTTTAAAGGGAGACTGTTTTTTTCTTAACAATTTTTCCCTCTGAGTGCACAACATCTCCATTAGAACACCTCCAGCATTTAGTTTGGAAGCAATTCAAAGCATGCCAAGTTAAATATCTAAATACAGACGGTGTGAACTCTCCTTGTGTAGGGCATAATTTCACAGATGCAGCTAACTGCAGAGAAAACAAAACAGCCAAGGCACCTCACTGCCTGGGACTCAGTAACTGAAGATCAGCTCATGGCTTTGAACCCCCCTCTTCTTAGGTCCAGCTCCATGGCAGGTCAAGGAGTGTAGAAGCGAGCCACCCTACTGCTTGTCCTAATTTTGAAAGGAAATGTGCTCACTTATGCCTGGCTGAAACTGCCACATCCTGTAAAACCATATCTTGCTACCATATTCAAGACTCTGCCTATGGTGCACCTAAGACCCAGTAGGATGGGCCAATCCCTTACTTGTAGGGATACCTGTGAGGTTAGTCAGGCAGCTGGCATATGTGATACCTTCACTAGGGTCAGTGTGAAGCCATCAAGGCAGCACAGCATTCCTTCCTGACAGAAATGGGACCACAATTTTGAAAATAAATAAATAAATCAATAAATAAATGCTGTGTATAATGGTTACAGTTATGTAGAGACTTCTGCCAAATGATCTGTGCTACCTGGCCTAGCAGCAAATCCCAGCTTTTCACAGGTGAAGAAAGAGGCCTGAAGGGTGCTATTCTTTTTTACTCTATGACAGTCAAGAACGGGGAATAGGCAGACACCCATCTGATACCCTGGGAGCTGGATCAACATCCAAAATCTTGCCTATTTTGGCAATTGAAGTAATCATTTTTTATGCCAGAGCAGGACAAAATGTACATTGACAATAACAGAAAAATATTTGTTTGTCCTTTCTATTTTTGCTATGCTAACTAAAATGGTTACAATAAAAATAGCTATTGTAACAAAAATATATTGTCTAAAATCCTCCTAAAACAAGCAGATCTTTAATTTGTTCTTAAGTTTTAAGAACACTCTCTACACATTAAATATAGATATTTCTTATTCTGTTAATCTGCATTCAGTAATACCATGTTGTTTAACATTACAAAAAAAAAAAAAAAAAGGAGAGAATTGAGTCACCTGGCATACCTACAGAATATTTGCAAAGTATTAACATATTCTCAGAATGAAAATACAACAGTTTCAAAGCCAGCACCTGCTGCTTTGAGTTTGGTATTATTGTTTTTGCTAATAGTGCCATTTCTCATGGTTTGCAGAAACAGAGATTGCCATTTGGGAATGTCTTTAGTTAACAAGAGTACTTGTAATCAATAAGAGCATTTTCCAACAGATTTGTTCTTTGTGCTAAGGTATGTACTTGCACAGAAAAATTACTATGCACAGGATTGAGCTGAATGAGTATAACATAGTTTTCCAACCCTTCAAGCAATAACAGCAAATGACACAGTTAATGCAATTTCTCATTAAGGGAATGCAATGACTGATTAATACTTCACTCATTCATATCTGAGACCAGACACCCACATTCCCACAGGACATCAGAATATTTTTCTTTCATTATTGTCAGAACTGTACAGTCAGAAGGTAATATGGCTGTCTCCCACAGGCTATTCAGCTACGTTTGCAATGTTTTTACAGGAGAAGCTGTACTACGATGACTCAGTCTGCAGCACTCGTCTGTAGTCGTGCTGCTCGCTTTTGCAAGGACACAGTGAGCTGGAGTACTCGCTGACTGTTTACAAACAACCCATCAAATCAATGTCTGTACAAATGCAAGCTGAATTTGAGGGAGCTCACAATGGCAATCACTGCTGTGGGATTTTCATGCAGTAGGGCTGCTTGAATGGGCTGCATGCAAAGGTGCTGAGCTCGTCTGGAAAATCCATGACCACACGGAGGAAATGAAACCCAGAGAATTATTTGAGGTTCTTACCACTGTAGCTGAGCTTGGCATGAAATTAATTGTTAAAAAAAAAAAAAAAAAGTAAGAAAAAAAAAGTGCCTTGCTGTAATAATCACTATGCAGGCACAACATTCATTAGATCCACAGCCAGATAATGTACTTGGACATGGTGTGATGCAGGTGTGTGTGTTGCTCAAAGCTTTCTTCTGTAGCCATAGCCCTCACACTGTGGTTCTGTGACAGCTGAAGCTCATGTAAGTATAAGGTGATGTGGTCCAGCTCTTCTTCTCCCACTTTATACCCCTTCCCATCCATTTCCTGTGCTGGTAGAAATGAATGTGAACATATGGCATGTCAGTTCAGGGAGGTGATAATATTCCCATGCAAGACCTTCCCCACCTCTGTCCCTTTAGTGCCAGTCTTCCTTGCCCTTGTGGCAGGACTGTCACGACCTTGACCTGGTCCCAGTTTTAACCCTACCATCAGCTCCCAACTCCCCAAACTCAATTGTCTCTGCTCTGTTGAAAGCCTTCAGCTGATGTTGAAACAAATTTGGAGTCATCCTAAAAATATAAGTAGAAAAAGAAGAAAATAAAAATAATTAATGCAAAGATGTGAAAGAGTAGTAAGCTGCATGTATAAGGATGAGGTAACTTTCTATGTAGGGATGGGCTAACATTTTATATTAAAAGAGTTTCTTCTTACTAAACCCATTCTTTTCAAGTTATTATTCTCTTTATGATGGTAGGAAATCTTTACTTTTCCCATTGATGAAAAAGTCCTAACTTTTTACAGTCATTCTGTTCTGTTCTTCCCCCCCCCCCCCTTTTTTTTTTTTCAAGACAACACTGCTTAACCTAGACTTAAGGTTAAAATCAGAAGCTCTAAAACAGTTTGCTATCTTTGGCCACACTTCAGCAGAACTTAATATGGTCTAACTCTCTAACTCCAGGCCAAGGAATAGCTCTGGTTCCAGCTTTTGTGGACAAGGTTGGAAACCATAAAGAAACAGACATTTAAATACAGTTTTAAATAACTAAGTGATGGGCAGATATTATGTTGACGGGGATTGAATATTCTCCATTGCCAGTGATAAACTGAGAACAAGCACTCTGCCAAATTGTATTGACAGGACTGCTGGACCAGATCAACATTTTTTCCTGTTGAAGGGATTCATTCTTATCCCTCATTTTGTTACCTGATGACTTTGCAATCTCCGTCCTAGATAAAAAACAACAACAAGCAGACTGTGTCCTTCTGGCTTATGCATCCCCATTAAGACTGAAGATTGCATGCCTGGGACTTGGCAATAATAGTATCCAGCAAGAGGAGAAGTATTAAATTTATTATGTGTGTCAATAAAGTCAGCAAACACGACTTGGAACACACACATGGAGCTAAACTGCTGAGTAAAGCAGAGCAACTTTTCCAATTATAACAACACATTAACACACAGGTCAGAGGTTGAAATATTAAAAGGAAGTTAACAGGTCTCTTGAGAAGCACTGGTAATGCACAGCAGCTCTGCATACTTGTAGACAATATAAAAAGCCACAACATTATCCCTGAAAACCAAACACTTGTGCGCAGAGCTCCATTAGGAAAAGCTGTTAAGCAACTGCAATGTCAGTTCTGCTGGGAGATGCCCTGCCCAGGAGCAGCAGCACTGTGCTACCCTCCAGGACTCAAAGGTGCATTGCAAGGCAAGGAGATTGCAGAAGGCTGCAGTGAAAGCTGTCGGAAGCTTCTACTGGAGATTAGGCGAAAAAAGAGAGTGTATGACTGCTGGAAGGACTGCTGGAACGAGGGTCAGGCGACGAGGAAGGAAGACAGGGATGCTGTTCATGTTTGTAGGGAGAAAATATGTGTGGCCAAAGCCCAACTAGAGTTGAAGCTGGCCATGTCTGTGGGATACAATAAAAAGTTTTTTTTTTAAGATATGTGAACAGAAAAAGGAGACCAAAGAAAACATAGGTCCGCTACTTGGTGGGGAAGGTCTCCTCACAGACAATGACACAGGCAAAGCAGAGACATTTAATGTCTTCTTCACCTCTGCCTTCAACACTGATGATGGGCTTCAGGACCCAGAGTGCCCTGAGCTGGAGGACTGGGACGGTGGGAATGACAAACTCCCAACCGACCCTGAACGTGTGTGAGATTTGCTGCTCCACCTGGATCCATACAAGTCCATGGGTCTGGATGGGATTCATCCAAGGGTGCTTAAAGAGCTGGCTGATGTCATTGCGGGACCTCTCTCAATTATTTTTCAATGATCTTGGGAATATGGAGAGGTCCTGGTAGACTGGAAGCTGGCAAATGTTGTGCCAATTTTCAAGAAGGGTCAGAAAGAAGACCCAAGTAATTACAGGCCAGTCAGTCTTACGTCAGTGCCTGGTAAAATTATGGAGAAGATGATTCTTGAAGTTATTGAATCACACCTGGGGGACAATGCAGTCATTGGTCCCAGCCAACATGGGTTCATGAAGGGTAGGTCCTGCCTAACAAATTTGATTTCCTTTTATGATAAGATCAC
The DNA here is from genome assembly GCA_011075105.1 of Heteronetta atricapilla. Classification (NCBI taxonomy): domain Eukaryota; kingdom Metazoa; phylum Chordata; class Aves; order Anseriformes; family Anatidae; genus Heteronetta; species Heteronetta atricapilla. Next base: position 175,799,374 of record CM021731.1, read on the forward strand.
TCGGCTAGCTGATCCAGGGAAACCAGCTGATGTGATCTTTTTGGACTTCAGCAAGGCTTGTGACACAGTTTCCCATAGGAAACTGTCCCTACTGGACAAAATGTCCAGCATACAGCTAGAAAAACTTGGAGGAGCTGTAGACTGGGACAAGGGTGGAAAGGCCTTGCAGAGAGATCTGGACAGGTTGGAGAACTGGGCAATCACCAACCGCATGAAGTTTAACAAAATCAAGTGCCGGGTCCTGCACCTGGGACAGGGCAACCCTGGCTATACATACGGAGTGGGCAATGAGACGCTGGAGTGCAGCCCTGCAGAGAGGGATCTGGGGGTCATGGTTGACAGCAAGTTGAATGTGGGCTGGCAGTGTGCCCTGGCAGCCAGGAGGGCCAACTGTATCCTGGGATGCATCAAGCACAGCATTGCTAGTCGGTCGAGGGAAGTGATTGTCCTGCTCTACTCTGTGCTGGTGCGGCCTCACCTTGAGTACTGTGTGCAGTTCTGGGCACCACAGTACAAAAAGGACATTCAGCTGCTGGAGAGTGTCCAGAGGAGGGCAACGAAGATGGTGAAGGGCCTAGAGGGAAGACTTATGAGGAGCGGCTGAGGTCACTGGACCTGTTCAGCCTGGAGAAGAGGAGGCTGAGGGGGGACCTCATTGCGGTCTACAACTTCCTTGCGAGGGGGAGTGGAGAGGCGGGTGACCTTTTCTCCATAAACACCAGTGATAGGACCTGCGGGAATGGGGCAGGGGAAGTTTAGGCTTGACATCAGGAGGAGGTTCTTCACTGAGAGGGTGGTTGTGCACTGGAACAGGCTCCCCAGTGAAGTAGTCACCGAGCCTGTCTAAATTCAAGAAGAGATGGGACTGTGCACTTAGTCACATGGTCTAAACTTTTGGGTAGACCTGTGTGGTACCAGGAGTTGGACTTGATCCTTATGGGTCCCTTCCAACTCGGGATATTCTGTGATTCTATGATTCTATAAGCTGTCAGCTGGTAAAAAAAAGTTAATGGTGATGGTGCCTTTTACCACAGGCAAAAGACCTTTCTCATGACTGTATTTTTATTATTAATATTATTTTATTTTTTATTATTACTAGAACTGCCTGAGATAGCGACACTTTGGTCTTGATAATATTGCACCCAATTTCAAGCATGCTGTGCATGTCCAATTAGAGCTAGATTTTTTTCTAGAGTGCTCAATTCCTGTTAAGTTATTAAAACTGAATATCTCTTGTGGCTCTTGTATCATCTTTCTTCTGACCTAGAGACAGTCGGATGGAATGTCATTGGGAAACACATTATATATCCTTCAAAAACTCTAGCTGAAAGGTTGTTATCAAATCCATTTTCCACTGTGGATGGTTTGGGTATCAGGGCATAGGAGCAAAGCACCCCAGACATTGTGACTGACCTGCGCTCTGTGGAGGCACACCCAGCTGAGATCAGATATCACACCTATCTCACAGACCCATGCTATGGACAAGCTTCTCTGCCCTATATTGCTTTATGATTTTGACATCTGGCTTATGGAATATATGCTGATGGACTAAGGTTAGTGTGAAAGTCTGTGGTTGTTACCAGTTTATCTGATCTGCTGTACACACAGGGGAAGACAGAGTTCAAACTCTCTTTGTTGTGCTCTGACTTTCTTTGAGTCAGAGACTAAACTCAGTCAGATTGAACATTTACTGAATTGAGATCAGTATTACACTGGATCTGTGCGTGACCTGCAGTTTGGCACACATGTGAAGTGTCAGTCTCTCTAGCTACTCACTATTTTGGGGCAGATACTAAATCCCCGTTAAACCATATTTGCTTACTTGGTATTACACTGTAACTATGTGTAAGCCACTGGAGAAGAGGTTCTAGTCTGTAAACTCCACGGCTTTTGTGGTTTTCTTAAAACAATTTTGTGCCCAAATTTAAATAAATTGGGAAATAGAGACTGTTCCAGAGCCCACCCAAAAGATCGATGGTCTTCCCAGCTCACAGATCAGGCAACATGAAGGGAACTCAAAACCCGCTTCTGACCAAAACAATATGCAACCTAAGTTTCTGCGTGCTCTGTGCCAAACAAACAAATGCTGAGTCTAGTGATTTTTACAGTCAATATGCTCCATCATCTATATGGTAACTCAGTAGATGCAATTAGATCAAAGGTTTCCTTTTGCTCCCAAAGCAGAGGATGTTTTACAGTGAAATTATGACAATTGTTTCTGCTAAACAGAGTGCTGCCTGCCTCTGTCTGAGATAAAGCTCTTGCTGCTGGAAGGAAAATCTCAGTCACTCTGTGGCTATATCATCCTTGCTCTGGGTGAAAGCTGTTTTGATGGGTAACATCTGTTATTTTCATTGAAATCTGAAAGACCTGTCTACTACATGTTTTGGTGTGTGTGTTGTTCTTTTTTTATTATTATTATTTTCTTTTTTCTTTCTTCTGTATAGGATGTGAGGGAGGGAAAAATAACTAAATTGACCTTTCAGTTGACTGAGATGCAGTGTAAAAAGGCTCAGAGAAATGAATATTGTTACAATTATGCATAGTAAGGCATTCTTACTCAGTTTTTCTCATGTAAAGAAAACCAAGAAAAACAGAGCTATTATGACTTTACCCACCTACAGACAAAGCCTGAGAAGATCCTATTTCTCAGACCTTTGTTGAATTTTCAGTCTATCTAGTGGGAATTTTTTTCTTCCCCTAAAAGATAAATACATTAAGCAGTCTCAAGGGACAATAGCTTTTCATCTGAGAAAACAAATGTCATCACTCTCTCTCATTCTCCACTCTTCTCTTCCTTTCCCTACTTAAACTTTAGCCCTGTCCCTCTGGCCACGAGAATACGTGTTCTCCTTTGGTGTTCATCTCTCTTCTTCTGGGATCATATACCATTTGGGGACAATATATGCTGGGTCAAAAATCACGTTAGGAAAATTGAAACAACTGAAACCTATCTTTATATTTGATTTTAAGTTAAATAAAGTAGAAAACATAAAAAGAGAGAGACTTACAGTCTTTTAACTAAAGAAGAAAGCCACTGATAACAAAGAAAATATTTAAACTGATCACTGCAAACTCTTGAATTTGCCAACAAATTCACATTTGACCCTCAACTCCTTTGGAATACCAAAGGCAAAGAAAGGGAAAAATGGGGGATTAGATTTCAAAAATAATGTTGAAAATGACAAAAAAAATCATGTTATAAAAGCATATTTCTGCTAACATAGCTCATGCAGCAGGTGCAGTGTCTTCAGCCCCACACAGGTGAGCTGGGTGAGCTGGTGCTGGCTTTAAGACCGCTATTAATACCAGAAGCCATCCTACAGTCCTTCACACATATGCATACAGTCAGTATGGGAGTATGGGGATTACTGTACCTCTTTGCTTTTTGATGACCCTTGTCAGGGAAGGATCATGAGTCTTGTATTGTTTTTTTTTTTTTTTTTTTTTCTTGGTTTGTTTGTTTGTTTGTTTTTTGGCCATGAGATCGGCATGTTCTGTTGTGGTGGTTGCTGGTAATCCAAATCCCCACCTATGGGGGAAAAGTGAGCTGGAAGGGGCCAGTATTGATTGATGGGTATCCTGTTACAAGGGTGAAGCCACAGCCTGCCTCATCCTCCAGTGGTGTAGCTGGGAAGTCATTTTATCTCCTGCTTGTGAAGGACTCCTAGGGCTCCTGCAGCCATTTACAGTTCATAACTTGTGGCTTCTGTGCATATGGAGATGGAGCAGAGCAGAGACTCAGAAATTCTGGCCAGTATCCTTGGTTCTGTGCACAATATAATATCCCTCCTTCAGCTCATCTGCAAGCCATCAAGCTTGCCATCTACAAAAACAACACTGAGGCAACAGCACAGAAGTGTGAAAGTTTCTATTGTAACCAGCTGTGTCACACAGTGGGGGCAGCAAGTTGTCCTTGACTGCTCTGCTGCTCTAGCCATACAAGCATTACAGCAGGGATTGCTAACATTCCTGACCCCATGCAGAGCCACACACCAAAACCTTCATCAAGCTGATGGAAAGAGGACAGGAGAAATGAGAAAGTCTGCTCTGTGGGCCTGTGTGGGTGCCTTTACATTAATGTTTCAGGTTGGATTGAGAGAAGTTTTTTAAAAAGTGATTTTCCGTGTTGTCCTCACAGACCACACTTTGGTTCACATCACAGAGCAGTTGCAGCTGCAGTTCACAAGTTCAATTCCTTACAGATGAATCTAAAATGAACGTTGCATTTTAAGATTACATCAGTTTTTCTCCAGCCACTAGTGGGCATGGGATCTGTAGGACTTGATCTTGTTGGAAGGAAAGTCCTTCTAAATGCAAGTAGTGTGAACAATGGATCACCCGTCTAGTCGACCAAGGGAAACCAGCTGATGTGATCTTTTTGAACTTCAGAAAGGCTTTTGACACTGTTTCCCATAGGATCCTACTGGACAAAATGTCCAGCATACAACAAGACAAAAACATCATACGATGGGTGAGCAATTGGCTGAAGGGCAGAGCTCAAAAGGTTGTGGTAAATGGGACCACAACAGGCTGGCGGAAGGTCTCTAGTGGGGTCCCTCAAGTCTCTATCTTAGGGCCAGTTCTCTTTAATGTTTTTATAAATGATTTGGATGTAGGACTAGAAGGTGTTTTGAGCAAATTTGCCGATGACACCAGACTTGGAGGAGTTGTGGACTCAGATGAGGGTGGAAAGGCCTTGCAGAGAGATCTGGACAGGTTGGAGAGCTGGGCGATCACCAACTGCATGAAGTTTAACAAAAGCAAGTGCCTGCACCTGGGATGGGGCAACCCTGGCTATATGTACAGACTGGGCGACGAGGTGCTGTAGAGCAGCCCCGCGGAGAGGAATCTGGGGGTTGTGGTTGACAGCAAGTTGAACGTGGGCTGGAAGCTTGCCCTGGCAGCCAGGAGGGCCAACTGTATCCTGGGATGCATCAAGCACAGCATTGCTAGTCGGTCGAGGGAGTGATTGTCCTGCTCTACTCTGTGCTGGTGCGGCCTCACCTTGAGTACTGTGTGCAGTTCTGGGCACCACAGTACAAAAAGGACATTCAGCTGCTGGAGAGTGTCCAGAGGAGGGCAACGAAGATGGTGAAGGGCCTAGAGGGAAGACTTATGAGGAGTGGCTGAGGTCACTGGACCTGTTCAGCCTGGAGAAGAGGAGGCTGAGGAGGGACCTCATTGCAGTCTACAATTTCTTCGCAAGGGGGAATGGAGAGGTGGGTGACCTATTCTCCATAAACACCAGTGATAGGACCCGTGGGAATGGGGTGAAGCTGAGGCAGGGGAAGTTCAGACTAGATATCAGGAGGAGATTTTTCACAGAGAGAGTGGTTGCACACTGGAACAGGCTCCCCAGTGAAGCAGTCACTTCACCAAGCCTGTATGAATTTAAGAAATGTTTGGATTGTGCACTTAGTCACATGGTCTAAACTTTTGGGTAGACCTGTGTGGTGCCAGGAGCTGGACTTGATGATCCTTATGGGTCCCTTCCAACTCGGAATATTCTGTGATTCTATGATTCTGTATGAACTCTGTATATACATTTCTATTTAGGGCTTCCAAATGTACATAGCCTCTGTGATCTTGCCTTATCTAGCAAGGAATTAGCTATCCTTATTAACATTTTTGGAGGCAAGAATATTTTGTACTTCTAGAGATCAAATTCCTAAAGACTTCCTAAATTAATTCTTCAAAATAAGTCTTTAAGATTGATGATACCTGCCTTCATGTTCATGTACCTTATATAATAACAGGAAAATGTTAGAAGCCCACTTAACATATCTTCTTGTATTTAAGAGAGAGCTTTAAACCACATTAAGCAATTCATGGATTTTGCAGTGACTCTTCAGCAATAATAAATTTTAATCATTACAGAAATTAAATAATCTCAGTATGGCAGGCTGGAGAAATGAGCTGACAGGGACATCATGCAGTTCAACAAAAGTAAATGCTGAGACCTGTACCTGGAGAGGAGAAATCTCATGTAATAGTAGATGCTGGAAGCCAGATGGCTGGAAGTGATGTAGGCAGAAAAGGTATTGGGGATCATGGTAGACACCGTCCCTGGGGGTGTTCAAGAAAAGGTTGGACGTGGTGCTTAGGGACATGGTTTAGTGGGTCACACTGGTGGTTGTGGGGGTGGTTGGACCAGATGATCTTGGAGGTCTTTTCCAACCCGAATGATTCTGTGATTCTATGTTACACTGATAAGAGGCTAGAGCCTGAGCTGGAAAACATCATGTGGAACACGTGCAACAAGGTAGATAAGGCTGCAATTTGCAAGGTCCTGTACTTTTACCACCCAACCTAACACATAAAAGTGGCCTAAAATAAAGCTGGAGAGGGGCTTTATCAGAGAGTGTAGCGATGGAACAAGGAATAATGGCTTTGAACAAATGGAGGGGAAATTTAGATGTGATGTGAGGAAGAAATTCTTCACTTAGAGCACAAACTGCACACGGGAATTAGGGCTGAAGATGCACCTTACTTCTGTTCTTTTCTGTAAATTAATTTTAGTTTACCTACAACCCAGTGTTAAAGATAAACCCAGGGCACAGGATGGGAGGTGGAGGGCAGTCCCTGCTGAGGGGCACCCTTTCTCTCTGGCAAGCCAAATGGCCTGGGGGAGCCAGCCCCAGAAAAGGGGCCCTCAAGCCCCCCAGCCCTCCTCCTTCCACATGAGGACATCTTCCAGGCCTTTCCCAACACAGCCACCTTTGGCCATACTTGGTCCACTCCATCACAGAGACTTGATGAGGTTTAGTGTCTTAGTGGTCACACTGGCAGTAGGGTGATGGTTGGACCAGATGATCTTGAAGGTCTTTTCTAACCTTAATTTTTCTATGATTCTATGTTTCTATGATAGCCATAAGATGTTCACCACAGACCTTAGAAAGACAGCAAGAACAAGACCTCTAGGACCTCTAGGACAGCCAGGAGATACTCAGAGATCTTCCATCTCTCTATAGGTTTGTTTGGGTGCAGAGCTGTGTCCCAGAGGATCCCATTGTTTTGGAGATTAAAAGATCTGTGGATGCATATTTCTGCCCATTTCCATGGGGTCATACAACGTACTTTCATTGTGGGAGTCCTTGAATTGCTTGAGACTTCAGAGATAGTTTGGACAGTTCTACACAATGCTTCCCAAAAAACATTTATGTCTCTAAATAAGGCTTGCCAGAAAATAAATAATAAAAAAATGCTCTAACAATTAAAATAGTATATGATTCTGGTATTTACAAAAAGTATTACAATATATGCACAAATATTGTCTGTTTCCTAACTTCTTTTGCCATCTTTTTTATATTATTAACACATTTATGTGTCTCCTTCCTAGATTTTTAACAAAGGAAATTGAAAGGATGGAAGTTCCAGTGCTCAGCAGCATTGTGCAATGTGAATTTGAGGGACTAGAACATTTTGATTGAGTACATGGGCTTCAGCAATTTGAACTAAGGGAGAAACTGAGTTTGTGGGTAATTTAACATAATTTCAGGGAAAATCCCTTTAAAGACAGATACTGAAACATCTGTAGTGCAAAAAGATTTCTTGGCTGTCAGTTTCCTATATGTCAATGAGCACTTCCAAAGTAAATGTTTTTGTATAGATCAATTTTTTAAAAGTTTCCCTTAAGGTGATGAGTATCCACTCATTAACAGTTTCAACCTGGAGAGGTAAAGAACTATTTATTGAGCGATAAGAAGCTAAATCAGAATGTTATAACAAAACTTGTTGAGCAAGACTACAGATGGGCAGAACTACCTTCAGTATCCACCTAGGTCAGAAAACCAAACCAAATATATTTCCAAAATTGGGATTAAGTCACAAGAATGTTGCTCTGTGCAAAACCTCAGTGAAGCAGTTTATTTTTTTCTCTCTTGATTTTTCTCACTTCTGTTTTTTTTGTTTGTTTGTTTGTTTTTTAATTCTTTGATATTTATTACAAGATATCAGAACTGTTGCTGGCAGGGCTGGATCATAGACAGATCTCTCAATAGAGCTGCCTTACTTAGGTGTTGCAACCAGCATAGTTGATGAGTTGAGAAGAATGAGATACGATTGAGAAGGTGTTAATGATGCACAGACCCCTGTTGGAGATATCTAACCTGGCATTGACTCCATATACAGAGCCAGAAAGTTGCAGCCAGGATAGTAGTTTCATGTATTAATTTTCAGGTCTTTGGCTGTGCTTGCATGGTCTACTGTAGACAAAACTAATTTCTCCTTGCTGCCTTCTAAGCCAGAAAGGCCATGGTGTGATTGAGAAGAAAAGCTATGTATAAGAATTTTAGTCAAACAGATGTCATCCTACCACCCCTCTTTGCCCACAGGGTGCTGGTTTCTGCTTGGAAAATAAGAGTTTTCCTCCATACAATTCCTCCCTGACATCAACTAACATAGAGGGGTTAAAGTTGTATTGCAAGACATGCTGGGTTGTAGGCTCATCAATACCTTACCAGTTTACCCTGTAAGTAGATTAGCTGTTTCTGTGCTTACCTGCTTCTATAACATTGATTTTGCTTTTGCTAGACATGGCTAGTAATGAAAATCAGGTTAATATAGTACAAGGCTAAGGAATTGACTACAGAACTAGAAATTGAGTTACAAAAAACTAAAACAATAAAACATGATCCTAATGTCTTGACTTGGAGTTGTTCCTCTAAGTTTTTCTTTCAGTATTGTTCTCATATACTCTCCTGATTGAATGACTGGGGAACCAACTAAAACGTACCCCCCTCATTACCCTAACTGAGACCCTTATGAAGTGACCAGCTTTATCTGTGGGGCTTTTATCCATCCTACTTGAGAATGCAAAGGCTTTCTCCAGCCTGGAGAAGAGGAGGCTGAGGGGAGACCTCATCGCAGTCTACAACTTCCTCGTAAGGGGGTGTCGAGAGGCAGGAGACCTTTTCTCCATTAACACCAGCGACAGGACCCGCGGGAACGGGGTTAAGCTGAGGCAGGGGAAGTTTAGGCTTGACATCAGGAGGGGGTTCTTCACAGAGAGAGTGGTTGCACACTGGAACAGGCTCCCCAGGGAAGTGGTCACTGCACCGAGCCTGTCTGAGTTTAAGAAGAGATTGGACTGTGCACTTAGTCACATGGTCTGAACTTTTGGGTAGACCTGTGTGGTGTCAAGAGTTGGACTTGATGATCCTTAAGGGTCCCTTCCAACTCAGGATATTCTATGATTCTATGATTCTATGAGTACTGAGGAGCCATTCACATTTTCTTCCAGTGAAAGTGGTCAGCCAAAGGCCTTTCTTGGACGTTTCCCCAGCTCATCCCTTACGGTGTTATTCTGTAAGAGAATATATGCCATCTGTTGGTTTACCCTTGCTCTTTTCTCTTTCTCCCATTTTCTTCAGAGGGTGACTAAAACTGTAAATCTATTTCTCTGTCAGTTAAAATGTGATTATGACACATTTTCACCTGTTAGACAATGTGGATTTGGATACCACCTGGTGTTGAAAAAGTAATCTTTCTTAATGTATGCGGGCAGATAGATATTGCATACTAGTGAAAAAATGGTTCTTTTCTATGATACATGCCATCCACTGATTTTAACATGGAAAAATAAACATTTTTAAAAGTAAGCATCTAATCCTATATATTCTTAGCCAGACTGACTTTTTGTTTGTTTGTTTTTGAACTGAATTTGGCCTTTAGCTGTACCAGCAATAGCTTCAAGACCAATAAAAAGGTGGACTGCACACATTAATTTGACGCTATAAATTATTGATGAATAACAAATAGCAAGATAACAAATATTGGGAGGTAAATCATGCAGCAAAGGTATTTTCTTTTTTTAACTTTCAACCATGGTTGGCTTGAAAAGTTCTAAAATGTCTGCTGGGGACTATCAGTTACCTGCATTCTGGGGATTAAAAATAAATCAGAGAATATGAATTGCCCACTCTCTTTTTAATTTTTATTTTTTATACTTTGACTGTATTTTGCAGAGGTACTTTCATGTTAATATCAGATCTAATCCATTTCTTTCCTCAAAAAGAAAAAAAAATCTACTGTTAGTGACAATCGTACAGGCCATACGATACAACCTCTAAAAAACATATCCAAAACTTAAATTTTAACACAATTTCAGGGTGAACAACAATCGACCTTTGGTAAACTTTTACCAGAATGGAAAGCTACACTTGTTTCGTGATAACTAACTCCCAGGTATTGAGGTCTAATACTGAAAATGGTATATTGCAAGCAAGTGAGAAGAGCAAATGGAAACTGCACAAACCAATTTGCTGTTTTCACTTATGCTTCAGAGCTCTGAATGTCATCTTGGGTGGAAAATGTCTTAGCAGTTTTCTCTAGCCATCTGAAACCATTCTAATATACTGAAAAATGGCAGTGACATTTCCCCGAGATATTTTTATGTGCAGTAATTGGTCAAACCTATGTGAGAAGAGAAAAAAAGAGCTTTTATTATAAACAACTGAAACGGTGTCCTCAGTATAAATTTTCTTTTTTTTTTCCCCCAATATATATTTTTTCTGGAAGAACCCTCAACTTCATAAAAATGCTGTATATTTAATTCAGCATTGAAGTAATACAATGTCCTCTCCTCTCTGCAAATGCATTTGGACTGGCAGGTAAAGAGTCTAATAACTTTTTAAAAGGATATTTCCTCTCTCCCCACATGGTGGTGACTGAGTTGCAAATAAGCACATGCACTTCAGGTGAATGCTAAAGTTTAGGCACACAGAGAAATTGGGCAATAGCTCCAACCCTGTTCTGGAGTAGCAGTTTCCACATATGTGAGGTTTTATAATATCTTATGGGTGTTGCCTTGTAGGAAGTGTGGAAGAATTCCCGGTGCCAGACTGACTAAGGAAAGCTGGTTTGGGGTTTTGGCTTCTGTTGCAGTAGATCAGGAGCACTGATGTGTGTATCAGGACACACTATGCTTGTTGTCATAGTTAAATAGGCAACCGGTACCAACACAAACTACTGCAAGTATTTTTCCAGCTATAGAGAACCACACATGCCCACTAGAATTAAGGTAGATTTCCACTAGAATTAAGCTAGATTTAGAGTAACACATGTCCTAGAGACATGTGTCTCTTACAGCAAGATGATCCCACAGTTCCACCGGCATCAGATACCAGCTACCTTATTTCTGAAGGCAGAAATGATTTAGGAGGAGACCTTGACCAGCTCTCTAAGAATTACTGTTATTACTTCCCAGGTGATGCAAGCTAATACATTTCTTGCTGAATTAGACTACAACCCTAGTGCCCTTTTCTGTGCATACATTCTAAGAAAATAAAGGAATAATTTCTACTGTTGAAAAGAGTCTTAAAGGATTATCTTCCAAGTGATATTTTATTTTGGATCGGGAGCAAGCAGGAGTTACTGTTATTTGTGCATTTCTCACGTAAAACTAGTGACAGGCTTTGGCTTTTACTGAACAAGCCAGCGGATTTATTACATAGCTAGGAAAGCCTGTGATCTAAAACCAGTGATGCTTCTCATAGACATACAATTTTTCATGTGTGTTTATGAGTTCCACTCTGTTACAGGGAAAAAAAAAAAAAAAGAAAAAAAAAGAAAAAAAAACAGATGAGAGGAGTGGGATGAGGAAAAGGCTGCTGTGTTTCACTTCAGATGATGAATTAGTGTCTTGATGCTCTATTAATATTTTCATACACATTTTTGATGTATTGTATGGAAGTAGCATTGGCTTAGTTCTCAAACCCTTATGTGGGCTAAGAGCAGACAGTGCTCCTCAGTGTGTATGGGATTTAGCAGTAAATACCTTCTTTCATTTAATTCCCCATCTTCTTGGTAGATTTGTGATGGTCTCCTGACTGCCCTCAAGTGACCATGCCTTAATTCTGTGGTCTGTTAAATGAGTACAATGACATTTATGTGCTTTGAAATGTTCTTGGAAGTGCATGGGGGAGAGAGGTACATGAGAAATGGGCACCGACATGCTATTATCTCTCTTAACTTATAACGTCCTGGCACCCTGATGTCTGTAGTGTAAAGTCATTATGGATACAAAGTAAGGTCAACATCCATCCACATCTGTAAAAAACAAACAAACAAACAAACAAACAAACAAACCAAAAAAAAAAAAAAAAAAAAAA
>CM021731.1:175811586-175856597 GCA_011075105.1 Heteronetta atricapilla
ATCACTAAAGTGAGTGTAAGAAAGCACTGGAAACAAGATTCCTGGAAGTAATTCCCAGCTGTCATGTTGAATTATAGAGAGACTTAGAGTTGCTGAGTTTTCCATGTCTCTGCTTAATCCTCTGTAAAGTGAGTAAAGTAAAACATATCTCAGAAGGATGTAGTGAGTTACCAAAATGATATTGAGAAAGAGTTTTTGTCTCTTTGGAAGAGGTGAGCTGTTTAGTTCAAGGTATTTTTGTTTTGCTGTGATGAAAAAAATTTCTTTCCTGCATAAAACAGGATAAGATCCTGTAATTTGGTGCTTCACTACTGATGACTGATGTAGCTTGCTTCAAATTCATAATTACAGTCAAGACCCACATCCATTTCTTCATAATATGATAATTGTTTGGAGTTGTGTAATTATGATGTAAGAATAAAATGTTTATACCACTTATTTAATTTCTGTAAAGAGGAATAAGGGAATAGCATGAGACAGTGCTCCAGCTTCATGTAAGAACCATCAAAAAAATAAATGTGTATTTTGCTTTCCTATATGTTACACATTTTCCAGGTTATGTTAGAAATACACACTCATTTTGTATGTAATGTATTTGTTATTTTCTGGTTTTCCTCCAAGATGTTTTACCATTATCCTGCCAGGACTGTATGTTGTCTGACCACTTCCCCATTGCAATTAAGGATTGAAACCACTTGCTTACGCACAACGGAGACCATCATACCTAACCCCAAAGGAGGCCAGAAACTCCTAGCACACTGCATTTCCCAGACCAACCAGGAGGCCTGGGGCACAGAAGGACAGTGTGCTATTTGCAACAAGGGCTGGCACGCTGACAATCCACGAGTAGCGCACTTCAAAATAAAGAAAAAAGAAAAAAAAAAAGATGAGGGGGATTTAACGTGTCTCACAGAGAGGTCTTGCCTGAACTTTCATAATAAAAAAAGACTGACTACTTCAAAATCATTTGTTAAAAATGCAGTACTGTAGAGCCAGTCTCAAGATGTAATGTGTAACTGGAAGATTTCCTTCAAATCACGGAGTATATATATAGCAGAGTAGCGAATCACAGGCTTTATCTGAACAGATATTGGCGCATGAATCTCGTACATGAGGCACAGCCTTCCCTCAGGATTTCATTCTGGCCCTCTTCCCTCTTCCCTGCTTCTCCTCCATCCTCTCTCTGGAGCCAAATCCGTGGAGGAGGAGCGGAGATGATGCCTTGGGATGCTTGAGCTGGGGTGTGAAAAAGGAGGAGGCAGCCTCTGTGTCTAAACTGAAATGCTTAATTGGCCTCAGTGCGTTTTGAATCAGGCCCATCGTACTCAACAAACTTAAAAGCAAACTGCATGCAATAAAAGTGAGATTTTGAGTTGTACGATAAGGAAGATGAAAGTGATCGTTGACTCTGGTCTAAAATTTTGATGTGTGTGTGTGCATGTGTTTGGGGGCTGGGGATAGTGCTAATCACTCAGAAATATCAACCTTTTGAAGTCATCTTTAGTTTCTCATAAGACGAATGTTGTCATATTACAGACCTGCAGCGGGCACGGGTGTGAATCTGATAACTTGCAGTGAAAAATAATGTTTGCAGCCATTTGTTCCATCTCTTCTGGAAGGCTAACATTTAAGAACTTGAAAATGAAAATCAGATTGGATATCCAGACCATAGAAAAACAAACAAACAAAAAAATGAGCAGGATCAAATGGTATTGGATATCTGAGTCCACGTGGCAACATCTTGGAAATGCTGCTCTCTAGTTATAGCGTGAGGAGACAGTGTTTTCTTAGGATGAGGAAGCACTGGGAGAAGAAGAAGCCTATCGAATGACATCCTGGCATAGACATGCATGCATACATATACAGACCTTACATGCGGGGAGTGCTCTGTCTATGTGCATAATTAGTTTGAGAGTGGTACTGTGAGAAAGGTCCAATTCAATAGTTAAAAGGAAAGGAATAACTGGGTTATTTGTTTTCCTTCTTTATTTTATTTTATTTTATTATTTTTTTTCCCTGTCTAAACTTTTGTATTAGTCTGAAGTGAGCCACAGTTTGAAAATAAGAAGCTGTTCGGATTTATTGTGTTCTGGAGCCATTAATTACAGCGTGTCCCATTTCTGTTTATTTGTCTTAGTTCTTGGTGTTGAAAGACTGACCCTCGTGGACATAAAAAAGATTATCTAGCTTCATCTGTCTCACCATCCTCTGTGGCTCAAGTCCTTGCGGTAGGGCACTTCCCCAGACTACAAGACACAGCCAGATGTAGCAACTGGCTGTCAGGCTATGACATAGCACTGATCTCAGATGTCAGCCTTCACACCTCATAAAACAGGGAGCATATTACAGTGTGTGCTAAATTCTAGGGCAAATAGTTCCAAACATCTATCTGGATGTGTTGTAGATTTGAATAATCTGGCAGACGGTGTTTGGAAATATTCTCTAAATTTCCTCTGTCCCTGCCCTGAGACTGTGGTAAGTAGCAGAGAGACCAGCTGTCCAGCCTTGTTTTTCTAAGCCATTGACTAAACAGTGAGTTCATGTTCAAGATAACTGTGGGGAACCAGTTCATGAACTTCTTGAACTCTGCTGTCCATAAATGCGGTGATGGGATTGAAAAACTGCCATTTAATTAATGGTAAGCCTTGTAACTAGAAGCAAGACTTGGAGCAAAGTGTTTTTTTTCATCACAAGATGTCTGGAGAGCAGAAATAAGTAAAAGAGCTAGTCGGATGGCTAAGCTGTTGCCTTATTCTCAGGGAAAGGCATTGTTCTGTAAAAGAGGGCATAAAACCATCACCTGTACATACAGTCCAAGGATTGCATTGCACCTCGGCTCCAACAGCAGCCTATTTGCATGGAGCAGAATTCTGCCTGTCCTCCTTCCCAGACTCTCTTGCTAATTTGCAAAATGATTAACCTGGAGGTCTTGCCATTGGCATTGTCTCTTTTAATGCAGCAGTTTGTAACCTCTCCTTTTCTTTGTGGGATTCTGTTCTGTGCTGCTTACAGGCAGAATATGGGTTGGTGTCTGTGGGAGGAAAGCTGCATAGCTGCAATTTTGTGTTGCAATTTCTGTCTCTAAACCTCTCCATTCATGTTGACAACAATGCTTAGACATTGAGCCTTTGTTCAATCCAAACTCTTTCCTACTATACTTGAAAAAATTGCATAAAGTACAGCCTTATTTTGTAGATCCACATACTCTGCTCCCCTAAACTAGAAATCATGTAAATCCACTGTGCTTCAAGGTACATGCACCTTGCACAAGAAGAGCAATACCTTAATATCTCTTTCCCTTAGTATTAGAAAGTCTTTGACACCCAGAAGCAGAAGTCAACACAGAAGAAGGACTGGAAAAGACATCCTGAGGTAGACCCCCTGCTATTCTAAGACTTCAGTTTTGAAATAAAATTCTTAAATTATCCCTTTCACAAACGGAGTAAAGTATATCTAGTGAGGTATCTAGAGGAGTTCCCCACCCCCTTTACTCCAGCTGGTAGGTTATTCCAGAACATCACTCCTTAAAAGCCTTCTTCTGATTTCCTACTTAAATATATTCCTTGCAAGCTTATATTCATCTGTCTGTCTGTTGCCCTTTAGTTTAAATGAACTCTTTGTCCTTTCTGGCATCCCAGGTGTATTTATGGCCAGGAATGATACCTCTCCAGCCTTGGCTCCAGAAGCCCACGTATACCATAACCTTACAGGCTATTTTTGGACAGAAAGGTCTCCACTCCTCTGATACTCTGGTAGCCTTTCTCTATTTTGCTTCTAGTTTGAAACTAGATTTCTTGAATGTGGCTACCAGACCAGAACAGAGATCTCACTGGAGCCTTAGCTGTGCCCCTGTGGAAACAGAACTGGAACAAGAACCTTGCATTTGGAGTCCTACCCAACTTCACCAGCTCAGCGGTAATCGCCTTTGAGTAACTAAAGCAAATGCAAACATTTCAAACTATAATTAATAGGAAGTTCCCATCTAGCAAAGAATTCTGTTCACATAATTGTATTTGAGGCATCAAAGTATTTTACAACATGCAATTAGGATCCCTATCTTCAAAAGTGTGACAGAATTAACAGCACCATTCTCTGTTTCAGTTATTTTGCTGTATGATGAAGTGAATACCGTGTAATATTTTGCAGGTGGTTATTGGTGAAGGAACTATTCTATTTTCTCAGGCCCCAACCTAGATGGCTTCTAATTCCTTTCACCTGAAACCATTGCTGAGTGTTGGCTCTCTTGCTGTGCTTGTTGAAGAGGTTATACAAGTTTTAGCACTACTGACCTACCAATGTCTGATTACTACAGTCAAAAGTTAACAAGTGGCATTGGCTGCAAGATCCAATGAGCTGAAAAACGAGAGAAAAAACAGTGGATGTGTATTTCAGCAGCTTACTCTGGCCATGGCTTAGACTTTGGTCATCCATGGAGCGTTGTTGCCTTGTTGAGCAGTGTGACACCAAATCTTGTGTGATCCTTACCAAAGTACCAAAGGACACTGCCCTGGGTCTGTAGTCCTTGTTCTCCATAGCAGGTACCTGGAATGAAACTGTCAGGGACAGGTGCTGAGCAGCAAATCCCCTCTTGTGGGGGAAAACAGAAGAAGAGAGAGAGGGCTTCTTTGATAATTAGGGCAGGCATCTGAAAAGAGACACCTCATCCCTGCACCAACAAATGCTTTCTGGATATACATTCAATAGCACATCTCAACTTACATTAAACCCTTCTTCAAACTACGCTGTCTCCTTTTTGCGCTGAGTATCCTACTAAGTTGGAAGACCCCAATTTGATGTCCTAATTATTTCAAGCAATGTGGAAAGGCTCAGGTAAATGCCCTTGCTCCCACGTCAGAAGGGCACGATGATCATGCCATTCTCCAGGGAACCAGGACATGCTGCTCTGCCTTTCTTCACAGAGGCAGAATTGCATCCAGATGATCCTGTCCCATGCTTTAACCACTGAAATATGTGGATAAAGGAGGGAGTGAGAGATGAAGACAGATGTTCCAGAAAGACAGATGTTATCTGTGAGGCAGATTATGTTTTGTATGGGAACGCTTAGACCCATACACACAGACACATGTTCTCTTTATTCCTTTTCCTTTCTTCTTCCAAATCCTTAATACTGCCATGCAAACTGGGACAACCCATCCCTCAGCCAGCACACAGACATGTGGTTAGAATTTGTTCTTGGGGATCCTGGAATACGTGTGGGCTTGAATCCCGCTGGCAGAAGTGGAATGTGAAGACAAATCTCCCACATCCTGCTCTAGTCCATGACCCAGGAGATAAAACTAAGTGCCTGTGGGAGTGCCCAGCATCTCTTCCAAATGACTGTTCTTTGCCAAGCCCTTTCCAATGCTCTGAGAGCACCTACTGTCGTGGCTGGTGCCAGTGAGATGGGCAGAAAAAAAGTAGTTTGTGAGATCTGATGGGATTAAATGAGAGCACTGTCAAAATTTAAGTGAGAAGAGCAGAGGCAGAGCCTTTTCTCTTCCAAAAGGAGATCATCTTTCCTCCTCCCATGTGCCCTGGGAATGCCACCTCCTCTTTATAAGATAAAGATTTGTCTACATCAAGTGGATAGCTAATTTATTTCAATCAGCTTCCTTCCAAATCCCATTTTGTACTTCGTACTGGCAATGGCGCATTACTTTTTAAGAAGCAGCCTCCCTGTTGTGTTGACCTCCAGTGGTTCAGTCTTGCACTGGTCCCGTGGTTCTTCAGCCACTCCTTGATGTTTCCAGGTCTTTCGTGTTCAGTATGGCCTGTAAGGGATCTTTGCTGCATCATCTGGTACTCCGTGTCCCCTCTTGTGAGCCACAAGCACTGCTAGGTCTCAGCTTCTGACTCATATTCCCTGTTGTAATTGTAATTGCTACTGTGTTGTGTCTTTTCATTTCTTTTTGTGTCACATCCACTCGCCTGTGCCCTATCCAAGACTCAGATCCCACTGAGGCTCCATCACATGTACACACACCATCATAATCCTCAGGCATCTTCAGGCACAGCCTTAAACACAGAAAATACCACCACTGGCTTAGGACAGCTCTGAGCCACAAGTTGCTCGAGTGTACTGGGAAGTCTAATTACATGCTTGCCCTGTGCTTTTTTTTTTTTTTTTTTTTTTTTTTTCCTGGGCAAAGACTATTGGCCACTGTTACTTCTGAAATCAGAACATTATTCTCTTGTCCTAGTTGGGTTTACTCACTATTGATTTTGTGGCTATTGGTTTCTTGGGCAGCAAGTGAGCCTGGATATTGAATGAGCATGCAAGTGTTATGCTCTGTCACCATGGATGGTGAACTGCAGGTGCTAGGGGGGTGATTCTGGGTGGTTTTTGTTTGTTTGTTTGTTTTCTTTGTTTGTTTGTTTTTACTTTTCCAGCCAGTTCAAGAGTGTCGGTCCCAGAAATTCCAGCATGGTGGCTGGAGCTCCAGTCCCCATCCTATTAACAAAACTGTCCCTGTGAAGTACGGTCCCCATGGAAGTCTGATTTCCAAAGAGCAGGGCTTGGGCTAGCCACATTGCTTTCCACAGCTGGACATCGCAACTCCTATTCTGCAGCAGCTGCCACCCACACAGACAACTGTGAGCTAGATGGATCTCCGTCTGACTCAGTACCGCTGTTCTCATCCTCCTGTGCAAGAAAAGCCTCCTTCTGCATAAACGCTATCAACAAACAATTTGTTTTCAATTGCATGTACCTTAACTAAAGCTAACTGATTACAGTAATACCAGCAACAGGTTTTTTCTTGGCATCGAAGCAATTCCAACATTCTGGGCAGTGCTGAAAGCAGTAGATGCATAGTAGCTGCTCGGAAGATGGCCACAAGAAGTTAAAAGTTATACTGCTCCTAATTGGATTGTTAATTGGAATCATAAAGTTTAGGCAGATGCTCTTAATAAAAACTCAGGGCCACATGTGTTTCATCATAAAGTCATGGAGGAGGAAAGGCTGCTGTGTGGAAGGAGATAGGGATTGCTCATCTAATTCTGGCAGCATGTTTTAATTAAAAATACTGTTTTCGCAATGCTTAAATGTATTTATTTTGTTTGTTTTGTTTTATTTGGAAAAATAAAATCAGAACACTTAGAATTCAGTGTTTGAACCAGGGTGACTTCATCCAACATTGAACTCTTATGACCACGGTGTTCCTGGGATGGGCTGTAACCCCAGGGTGGACTCCCACCTGTCTGGTAACTCCATCTCATGAGGCATCACATCTCATATCCATCTCATGAGGTATCACAGGAGTATCACAGCTCTGCATGTCACCTGTAACTCAGCCACAGACCTTTTCTAAGTGAGGATAATTGGAACTTTGGCTCTACATAGAGATGTGGTATGACAGTTTCAAAAGGGCTCTGTTCAGAAATGTTTCAGCGTATCTGGCTTAGAGAAATAGCCAGAATGTCCCCTTTCTGTAAAAGGGAACTTGAGGTGATATAATCTCATATGTGAAGCCTGTACTATGCAGAAACAAATTGTGCAAATTAATCTCAAATGACTTTGAGCCTGCAGACCAGAGAGACTTGCTCCAAAACCCATGAAAGACCTAAAAATATATTCATCAATTTCTCCGAGCTTTTTAACAGCCTCTGTGGACTCCAGCTACTGACAATCATTGTTTTTGTTTGTTTTTACCTAATCTAGACAGATGTCAACTATTCTCTTACTTATTGTCCAGTGTTTTCCACAATACCTTGTTGCTGATTTCATTTCTAAAACAATGTAAGAACATTCCTCTAAATTTATTTCAAGTGATTTTTCCTGAACAGGGAAAACAAGCTATTTCGTTGCTACATTAATTTAAGAATTTTTACACAATCATGGGAGACTTTAATATACTATTTCTGTTGAGATTTCAAAAATCAGCTTCATTGTTATGACCTTGTCAAATCCACTAGACTAGAAAGAAGCAGAAAGGCAATTCAATGGGAAATTTAAGTGACATTTTAATGTGTTTTTCCACTGTTTTCAAATATAACAATTATTTCCTGTTATATCAATTGCTGTTTCCCAGCCTTTTCTAGAAGACTATTTTAAATACAAGCACAAGTTTTCAGCGAGGCATTCTGTGTTACTGGCTCCATTTTGCCACCTTTATTTTTACACTTATGCATTTACTCATACTCATCACTGTATAGGATGTAGAGAAGTGAAAATAAAATTGGTAACTTCACTTCATGACAGTTTCTGAGGTTGTTGAATTTCACTTCCTCCTAACATGCAGGGAAAACACCCCTCCAGATACTCAAACCAACTGCATCCAAACATCCATGTTCACAGTCAGCAGATCATATTTTCAGTATGTTTCCCTTATATGCCCCCCAAAGTCTGTCCTGTTCCTTGGAAACCTTACCATCCATAGTGTGCTCAAAGCTGACACATCTCAATGAAACATTCGTGCCATGTCTGAAACAACTTTTTGTTGCTAAAGCATTTTGCCAGCAATATTCCAACCACTGGCAATAGCAGAGAAGGAAGTTATGAACTTCTTTGCACAGAATAAAATCTTGCTGGTGAATGAATATGGCACCTGTTTAACAATGCCTGCAAAAAAATTATGCAGTTGGAGGGATGCACTTACGGATTTACTGACACGGAATATTTCAGCTGTGGAGTCTCTCTTGAGTTAATAAATGCTGCCTCATTGGAAGACTATGTTGGGAAATAAATTTTTAGTGATTCTACTTATTTTGGAGGAGAACAAACTAAAATAAAACAAGGATTTTGTTGTTGTTGTTGTTGTTTTTCCAATGTTTTTCTTCAACCTGAGGGCGTGTTGCTCTTTGACATTTTGATTTTTTAAGTCTTTTAAGTCTGCGATGAGAACCTACTTTTAGCACAGCCTTTTACGTAAACACTTTACTTCCTGTTTTGCTTCAAAGCAAAATTATAAAGAAATCCTAGCAGTTATGCAGTCTTATCATAACAGGTACTATATTTATGATCAAGCCTTCTTCAACACAAGTGTTTTTCAGACAATAGCAGGGGCCAAGAGTTCACATTAGAGAGCTAGGGCTTGGCTCCTTATGTCATTAGTCCTTAAAAATCTAAGGAGAGCAAAAATTTCTAGGAAGAGTATATCTGTTATTAGGCCAACAGATACAGTTAGGTAAAGCAGATGTTAGTTAAGCATACACACTTTCAGGTGGATGAACTACTCATTGGCTTTGAAACAGAGAATGTGAGGGTATTTGTAGTGGGTTGCTCTGAACTGCACTTAATTGTGTTAATCATTTGGACATTTAGAGGAAGGAGTGAGCAGAGGGTGATGATCCTGGCTCTGCTGAGATTTCAAGAGGTGACAGAAACTAAATCATCAGAGGAAGTGGTAGGAAATTACCATTAAATATCACGAAGACCTGAGATGTGGAAAAATCTGCAGGTCTTGAATCCATGTGACATGATATCTGCTGTCTGGTAGAGTTATAAATTTCAGTTCTTTGGCCCACCTTCGATCTTGCAGGTCAGGCCTGCAAGGTTAGAGAGAGAGGATATCTGTATTTGGAAGATGAGTTTCCAGCTAGTAACCGGGTGTCACTAATTGGGCAGTACATGGTGGTTGTTTGGTTTCAACCACAGAATTCCCGGAGAGCACTGAATGCATCACACAATGACTTTCAGGATGTGCATTTGCAGGACCTATGGATTTTGGTGGTTCGGGCATAGCAAGCATTTATCATGGGGGTTGTGGCAAAATTTGGATCTGATTTTCTGGAGTCATCCATTTCTAACCAGTTTATACTGGTCTGCCAGAAATTTGCTTCCAATAATGGTGCTGAGTGCTGCTTGAAGGGAAAGAAGGGTGGTTCTAGGAAAAATCATTTAAAGGTATGATTCTCTTCAAATGTAAGTTGCAGTTGTTAGTATTTTCCAGCATTGCATATTGTGGTACGTGATAACCAGTGAGGGATTTTCTCTCTGTATGGTAGTAAGCTTGTACAAGGTTTAGGTGGCTTCTTCAAATATGCAGTGCTAGAGCAGTGTCACTATTGGATGAACATCATCCCTAGCTTTCTGAGGGTGTGCTATGAATGTTGTCCTCAGAGCAAATGAGGTGATGTCTGTGGGCTGGTACTATATCACAATTTTTCTACTGTGTTTTGGATAGCTGATGGTTTGTGGAAGGAGGTGTGTTGGTCTGTGGATTTTCTGCATATGGTAGTTTGTAGGTTACTATTTTTTATGTTGACCGTGGTGTCTAGAAAGTTGATGCTGATGTAAGAGTTTTCCAGAGATAGTTTGATGGACAATTCTGGCTGCTGAATTTGTGGTAGAAATCAATGAGGGAATCCAAGTTTTCAGTCCAGATGTCATCTATGTATCCTAGTGTATCCTAGGAACCCACGCTGTTTTGGTGGGATGGTTATTTAAAGTTTTTTTTAATTTTTTTTTTTTTTTTTTTTTGAGGTGACTCATGAATAGCCTGATATCCTTGTGCTTGGATACAAGCACCTGATTGCTTGTGCTTGCATCTGTAGTTTGCTGAGGGTGAAATCATTGTGGATGAGGAAGAAATAGATGAGGTTAATCCCAGAATCATAAAAAGGTTGAGGTGGGAAGGGACCTCTGAAGATCATCTAGTCCAATCCCCTGCCGAGCACAATCACCCAGAGCACATTGCACAGTATGGCATCTAGGCGGGTTTTGAATATTGCCAGAGAAGAAGACTCCACAACCTCTTTGGGCAACCTGTCCCAGTGCTCTGTCACCCTTACAGTAAAGAAGTGCCCCCTCATATTGAGCTGGAACCTCCTGTGCTTCAGTTTGTGCCCTTTACCTCTCATCCTGTCACTGGGCACAAGTGAAAAGAGACCAGCTCCATCCGCTCGACACCCTCCCCTGAGATGTTTATACACATTGATGAGGTCTCCCCTCAGTCTCCTCTTTTCCAGGCTAAACAGGCCCAGTTCTCTCAGCCTGAATTCATATGACAGTTAAAAGGCTGGTATCACTTATACAGGTTAACCATAATACTTTCTTGGTGTAGCATAGTTAGCAGTGATAATACAGAAGACAGTGCCAGTAAGAAGATAGATTATGATGCAGTGATCGAGGAGAAGTTTTTGCAGAGAAAGAAGCTTTGATATATAACAACATGTTTAAGGAGGATATCTGCAGATCCTTGTAGATCTTCAGTAAAAGTCTCCTTGAGTTTCCTTCTGTAAGAATCTAGAAGAGCAAGTAAAAGTCTTAAGTGGTAAAAGATGCCAATTCAGTTTTTTCGTTCTTCATTAGGAAGAATTTTGAGCTCCAAGGTGAAAAGAGCAGAGGCTTTTCTAGAGTTCTTTCTCATATGAAAGAATAAAACATCAGCTGTTAACATCGCTGTTATTACTTTAATTTCTCCTTTATCAACTGTTTAATAACTAATTGGCAACTGGATCTTAAAAAACTATATAGATGCTCTAAAGAAGAATAAAACTTGCATCTTTCTAAAAAAAAAAAAAAAAAAAAAAAAAAAAAAAAATTTAATCTTTATTATTCCTCTCCTGAAAGTAAAATGTTACTGTCAGTCAAGGTAAAATTCATTTACTATGGGCTGTCTAGCTGAGTATGTAAGGTTATTTTCAAAGTTATTATGCAAGGGATGGTGGCTAGCTTACCTTCCTTTCGTTTTCAGAAAAGTTCTTTGAGACACATGCAGAGAAACATTTCCTCCAGTTATCTACAGACCACAATACTACCAATATTTCTGAGCATAACTGTAAGCATTTGGAAAGGAGAGGGGCAGCCATTCAAGGCTGAGTATTGCTCCATAACTTCCTGGTGGGTGATGTTGAGAAACAGGTGCTGTGAAACCATCATTTCTCAGATGTGTCTCACTGTTGGTGAAGTAATTGTTATTGCACTATGTGGGTCCAGTGTTAAATGATGTCAGCTTATTTTGATAGTAATTTGTCGCACAGTGGTTTGGTATATTTCGGACAGTTTTATTTAATTTCTTGGAGCATGTAATCATGTCTTGTGCAGTCAGCCTCTTTAGGAGGTGAAGTTTCTCAGTTTTTTAGCTTGGGCAGACCTAAACAGGATATTCTATCATGTTGTAAGAGCCAAAAATTAAACTGTGTTTTTACAGTCCAAATGACTTACATGGATCTGTGTTATTCTCCCATGATCTTCAAAGGCTGGTCTAGACTTCAACTCAGTTGCTTTTACGTCCATACCATTATCCCACTGAATTTTACAGGACTGCAGATCTAATACATCTGAACTGCCTTTACAACAAGCACTTCCATAGGATTTAGGAGAACACTTTCCACAAAGTGGACTAGTTAGGTGCAGAAGTTGGTCCTAGTGATAAGATGGTTACACTCCAAATGCATAGATAAAATGATGAGTAAAAGAGTTGAGGGAAGAAAGACTATATGGAGGCAGGAAAGATAAATAGGCAAGCTCTAAACGAGCAGGTATATGAAGGGGATAATTGATCTGAAGGGGATCACGCTGAAGTAAGTGCCTGCAAAAGGCAGCATGACTCATGTTGAGACATGGGGAGTGCGGGAAGATGCAGTTCCTCACTGAGCCTTCAGAAATGCCTCTGTGGCAGACGGCTGTGTGGAGGAAGATGGGGACTCCCATCTCTGGCAGGTCATTGGCAGGCAGCTTTCTCTAATTACTTTACCCCAATCCTCTGACAACATTTAGCACTGTCTCACCTTGTTTCGGGCACTGCAAGCGTGTTCATTTTAACCTGGTCTGAGCAAAGAGTGAGTTTAGACATCCAGCAGGGCTGACAGCCCTGCGTTCCCCATACCCAACGGGACAGGGACAACCATGAGGGCACCTCCAAGTACAGCCCCAGGAGCTGGAGCTTCTGTGATGGGAGAAAGCCCTTTGTGAAAGGGGTACACAGAAGGTCTTTGGGGGACTTTATTACTCTTCACAGCAAGGCCTGAGGTGATGGCGAGCAGCTTGGCTCCCTGAAGAGGGCTCTGAGGGCAGGGGAGGGCCCGACCTAAGCCGACCCTCCCGCCGCCGGGGGCCGGTCCCCACTCGGGGAGGGAAGGGAAGAGACGCCATAAGAGGGGAGTGGTGGCCATGTGCGTGCGTGTGGTGGCGGCGGGCGGAGGGAGGACGAGTCACACCGCCCGGGGCTGATTGGCCGCCACACTTTATAAGAGCTGCCCTGCCCGGGGTGCCGGGGGTTGTTCGTAGCGAGACCGGGGTTGGGGGGTGGGGGGAAAAAAGAAAAAATAAAGCTCCGTGGAGCCGCTTTGCGGAGCCATGCGGCGAGCCAGCCGAGACTACAGCAAGTACTTGCGGGGCTCCGAGGAGCTGGGTGGCGGCAACGCCCACGACAGCGCCCCGCCGCCGCCGGCCCCGCCGCAGGCGGCCCCGCCGCTGCCGGCACACCCGCACCCGCCGCCCGCCTCCCGCTCGCTCCTGGCCGCCCTCGTCCTGCTGGGGCTGGGGCAGGTGGTGTGCAGCGTGGCCCTCTTCCTCTACTTCCGAGCTCAGGTAAGCGGCTGCCGTGGGGGAGAGGGGTCGCCCAGGTGTTCAGGCTGCGGGAGGAAAGGGGAGAGGGCGTCTTGGGAGCCCCCCGTGGCGCTTCGTGTTTTTAACTCCAGAGCTGCAGGGCAGCTCCGTCAAAACATAGCTCGTGGAAGTGCACAAGTGCACGTTTGTTGCTGTGCTAGAGAGCCACTGCAATCAAAACAACTTATCACAGCATCTCTATTTTTTAAAACCCTGTGTTCCCACTCTTTTTACCCTCTTCACCTCTCCTCCTTCAGGACCCTGCCTGATAGGTTCGTGTCAGCGCTGCACGCATGCCCCAGAAAGGATAGCGAGAGTTTTCTTACCGTAAAGACTTATTTTCCTCTGGTTCCTTTATTTTTTAAAAAATACATAGTGTGGTTGTAATTCTGCTTTTGGCAGCTTGGCTCTCTTGCCAGTTTCTAGTTCCTGTAGATTTGGAGCAATGCTGCTGGATGGACTTTGCAGACTTGAACTTTTGAGAGGGCTAAAAAATGCATTGTATCTAGGTGTAGGCTTGACTAAAATACTGCTTGAAAACTTTCTAATGTCAAAAACGTCTTTTTTACTATCATTGACAAATATACTTTTGAAGTAAGTACATAATTCACAATAATAAGGTATGGTAATCTACCATTGCTCACCAATTTCTTACTGTACAATAACACAGATGGAAAAAATTCAATAGGTCTTGTAGAAGTTAAGTATTAATTGCATTACAAATAGCTTTATTTATATGGGACATGTTTAGAAAGGGTTGCTGTCAGATTTAATTGTGTTAATCGATCTAAAGTTATACTTTTTTTAGGTTTTGTGGCTTATTCTGTTAAAATAATGAAAAGCTATTAGTAGGGGCCATGTTGGTTGGTAGACTAACCAAATGTGAATTAGCAAGACTTTATAGGTTCATATTAAGAAATTACATGATTTAACAGGACTGTTTTACAAGCCCTTAAAAACCCAAAGAGGCTGAGTAAACTCTGACTCAGTTTTACCATACAATTCTTATTTTCATTTGCATAAAATCATTTGGGCTAGATCATGACACAATACGAGCTGAGACAATAACCGAGGTTTTGGTTTTTCCTCGGTTTTGTTTGTTTTGTGGCTTGAGCATTTGGAATTTCACAAGACACAAAACTAAGACTGACACCAGATTTTCATGGGTAAACACATGTTTGTGGCCAAGAAATAACGTAGCACAATGCAAATGAGACAAGGAGCTGGTACATTTAAAAAGGAAAAAACAAAAACAAAAAAAACTAAGAATTGAATGTTACTGGTATTCCAGAATGCTGTCATTCTGACCTGTAAAAAGATTAAGGTGTTCTGGGTTTTCTTTTTGGACCATCTTGTGCAAAGTACTGAATCTATGAAATTAAACACTAACATGTATTCCTCCTAAGTGTTCATGCTGATTATGCTTCATGAGAAGTATTTGCTCATGGTCAATGAAAATGCAGCGCAAATTTGGGTACTCTGAGCAGATGGAGATAATAGAGACTCCTGCACACACAGCACCAAGTGAAAGTGCTAAGTATTTTATTTCACTTTAATTGGGAGATGCTAAAGTATAGTCTTCAAAAGCTTTGCTTTTGCTCTTTTCATTCTGGTCCATTTCCTTCCTGTACTTAGATGAGAAAAGAGTAGGGATTTGGTCTAATGCTGAGCACACTGGGGGGCAGTGGAACAAGCTGGATGGGCGTAAAGCCAGATGTAGGGTCTGGAATTCAAACTCCCACAGTTTAACCTGCAACTTTGAACTTATCCATTTTTCCTATTTGAAAAAGTCTGTTCAATTGTTAAGCATTCTACTGTACCAAAGAGTTCACATTTAGATAAATGAGGACCTGGAAGACAGTTTTTTATTGCCATTTCATCCATCTGTGGAAGTCTGACTTTTTGCTACAGTGTTTTTAAACAATCTTCTTTCAGACCTGATCTAAAATCTTGTGAGCATGCTGGAGCAGTGGCTAACAGCAAACCGCTTGCTAGGGGTCACTAGCACTTTCTGGAAGCCCGGAAGAACTCTTTCTTGGTGGTTAGGAAAGATCACAGAGTGTAAAGTGATATTTGATTAAACTTGAAGTTGGTTTAGGTTCAAAAACAAGTATAAATGGTTAATGTTTATTTAAGGGAGAAAGTGCAGAATGTGATACTGTAACATTGCAAAATTGAGGAAATACTTAATAAGTTGCCTGGAATATATTGTCTTTTAAAATCAAAACAAATCTTTTTATCTTTATAAAATTGGCTCTTAATTCTCTACATTCATCTGGTGTCACCCATGGCATTGGAGTTCATTTTGCATTCCCTGAATTACTTGAAAGGAGTCCAAGGATGCAACTAAAGTGGTTACAGATAATGAAAAATGTTGATAACAAGGGACACTGAAAGATGTGGTCTGATTCCAAGGTTGGAGACAGGAGATGTGTATGCACAATAGTAACGTGTAATGTATAGTAAAACAATAGACAGATTTTATCTTTAAATG
Source organism: Heteronetta atricapilla (assembly GCA_011075105.1). NCBI lineage: Eukaryota > Metazoa > Chordata > Aves > Anseriformes > Anatidae > Heteronetta > Heteronetta atricapilla. Next base: position 175,827,573 of record CM021731.1, read on the forward strand.
GGCCAATAGCCCTAGGGTATTTGGCTTCCTTAACGTGTTGTAAAGCTTTCTCCAATATTGTCCATTGCATCTTGATTTTTTTTTTTCCAGGTATTAAATCTTTAGGACTTCATGCTGAAGGTCTTTATTCAAAGGCTATCCTTCTGCTAACCTTCCGTGCCTCGCAAGGTAGCACACTGCTTTCTGTAGACCGTTCTGGTATTTCGTTTTAGCTCTTCAGAAGCTCTTCTCAGAACACATCCTTGAAAGCTTCTTTGTTCGTCGCTTGTTGCCCACAGTTAGGGTGTCAGTGCTCGGTATTGTCTGTTTGCAGCCATGGCAGCTCAGTACGTACTTTTTTTATACAATGTCAGTTGCAGGATTTCTGAGAAGGGCTGTTCAGACAGGTGAGCTCATTTCCGTGGTTGAGAAGTGGTGCTGGCTGGGTATTCTCTGAAAACGGTAAGGGCAACCAGGTAGGTTATTAGTCCCGAGATCAGAGCTTCATCTTATCAGACAATAAATCTCTAGAGATTTGTGACTTGTCAGGATGGGTTGTACAGCCTAAATTTAAGTTGCTGACGTAATCAGTGTTCCCATTAAGTCCTCAGTCTTTTAATTGCAGGTGCAGAGATGTTGGTTTTGTATCTTGAGCCTTCAACAGATGAGCTATAATCTGAATAAGTGCTTCTGTACAAGCTGCTGCTGTTGTTCTGGCACAGCATTTTGTGACACGTTTTGTCTCATTGCTGATGGGTGATAGCTGAAAGTCCCTGCTGGGTGAGATTTGTCGTGCTGAATGCTCAGGTCCTAGAAAAATGAAAATCTTTCATGATTTTTTGTTTTAAAACCTAGTTTTCTTGTCTGCTTTCCAAAAGTTATGTTTAAATAAATCCCAAACTGGGGTAATAGTTCTGCACTAGTAGTATTGCTGATAAAAGTGAGTACCTACTGGCAGTCTTCTGTTCAGTGGTGTGTGTGGAAGGGAGAGCACTTAGATATCCAGATCCTGTTGAAGGCCCTAATACCAATACCAATGGAAGAGGCTGCATTTGGTCCTGTTTTGGGCACCTCAGTGCCAGAGGCTTATCAACAAACTGACGGAGGCCTGCAACGTCTTCAGTGGAGTTTCCATCAAGTTTGGCTAGACAAGGCCTTGAGCGATCAGCCTGAAGTTAAACATTGGTCTGGCTTCCGGCAAGGGGCTGCTGGACCGGGCACCTTTCAGACCTTGGTCTTTCTCTATGAACTGCCTCTTAACACAAATGGTTACCAACAGCTGTTTCTTTATCTCCACTTACTGTTGATTCTCTGAGCTTCTGTGTACTGGTGAAATCTGCTGGAATACAGTTTCAGGTTGCAGTTTTACAGCTGTCAAAGCGAAGCACTGCCTTCTTACTTCTTCATGCCTTTGTATTAGCTCTGATGCTTGCCTGAAGCCTGCAGTGAGCTGGCTTCAGGGTGCTAATCCTTCGCAAAACTGCTTCAACAAAAATTACCTCAGGGTAGTGCTCCATGGTACAGGTTTAAAGAGGAGGTTGAGTGCCAGGAGTGGGATTTCATGGCAACGAAGGTGAGGGCACAGAGGGCAGTTTAAACAGGTAATGGGGCTGCATTTAAAAGTTATTAACATAGTTAGGGCTTAGTAGAGTTATAGGTATAAACAGATTTTCATTTGGATTCTGTGTCAAGCCACCCCAGAAGCTCTTACTGCCTTCAAGTCAGCCTGTAACTCATCTCTGCCCCTCTGCTCAAAGCTGTGGCGTCTTCTGATCCTCAGGTGAAACTTTTCTGACCTGTTCCGTTCCAAATCTGCAGGGATAACTGAGACAGCTAAACCAGCTCATGGGGACTGACGCTGGTTTGAATAAATGGGACAAACAGTTCTCATCTGGAGCCTTCAGCAGGAGGATGGTGATGGAGCAGACAGCTTGCTATTGACATGGCTGTCTGTGCAACAGATATTTTCCTCCAGTGTGTGCTGCTGGCTGCCTGCCTGCCTGTAGGCTTGAGTTTACCCCTGTAATCCTAATCTTATGCTTTTAAGTTAGTTTTGGTCTTTTTAGGGGATTAGGGAATTGAATTCATTTTTATGTATGTGAACAGTTGACATAAATTTGATTCAGCCTGGCTGTTGCGTATTCTGCAAAACCTCCTTTGACATTCTGTTTTGTTCAATGCTATTTTAAAGGAAAATGACCACTGGTTTGGTGCTAGCTGCAATGGACTGCCATTCCCTCATCATGAATATTCAAAATATATTACATAATTTTCAGATATAAATTGGTGCTTTGGTATTATGTTATGGGCAAAAAAAAAAGTAGAATTGTTCTTATTAGACCAGCTAACACAGAACTTAGACAAAGTTTTGAGTGCACAAGCCCTTCTGATGTAAAAGCAGCATAAATAAATGTTGAGATCATTTGTTGAGAGACTTGGCTATATTTTAAAGAGAACGGTTAATATCATTTGAGTGTGAGGTATATGGAGGGGGGTTAAAGAGTAAAATGGTTTGAATAATGTTTGTGCAATTGAATTCTGCTGAGGCATGATCTTGATTATTCAAATATCCTTTTAAGTCACCTTAGAATTAAGATTGGTAGAACTTACGAGCATTCTGTGCTTACAATTAAAAATTATATTTGATTCAATCGGAGAGATTAATTGCTAAAAAATACCTTGCAGATATTTTGGATTTACTAGACTTTGTCCAATAAAGAGGAGGTGTTTTGTAGTACAGTTTGTCTCTTGGTCTTTCTGAATTTGTGCGATCTTACCTTGTGACTGTTTCATGCAGCAATATGCCTTGCTGCAACATATTTTGTGATAGCTGTTTTCGGTTGCTTCTGTTTCTCCCCTTGAAAAGGATGTGCTGGATGTACATACATTCCCCAAGTTGTTGCTCTTGACATCTTGCAATATATAGTTTTAATAAATAGGATGGCTATGGAAAATAATTGTGATATTGTTAGACCATTGAATGCAATGGAATTCAGGATTATTGATTTTTACATTAAAGGTGGGATTAATCTTTAAGTAATTTTTAACTGTTGAAAGTCGATATCCAGTCTAAGCTAACAAACTAGGCAGTTCCAGAAGATACATTTATTCTCCTGTCTTACGTACTTGATGCCTGAAGTAAACATTCCTGTGAGGAGCACTTTCTCTTCATTGCTTAGAATAAAAATTTAGGTAATAAACTTAGCTAGTGGCCAAACTTTTACATGGTTGAAAATTCACCCAGATTTAAATGTTCTTGTGTGTTGGACAGACTCTTAAAACTGTGGCTGTGCTTATATTTTTGTTTCAGATGGACCCTAGCAGAATTTCAAAAGAAGATGCACACTGTGTCAGAATGCTTTTCAGATCTCAAGAAAGTATAGGTTTGCAAGATACACCATTTGAAAATCAAGATGTGAAGTTAATGCCGGAATCATGTAGAAGGATGAAACAGGCTCTCCAAAGAGCTGTGCAGAAGGTAAGTGACGGGTGTTTTCTTTTATGCTTGTTAAACTTAAGCAAGTTTTCCAATATCTTTGTTCGGAGGTAAGTTCTAGAAAGTATTTTTTGGTGTTTGAGTTCTATGGTGATGGATCTGAGATCTCACTGCATTTGCTTATGAACCTTGGTAGTAGTTAACCAATTCTACATTCAAACTTTTTAATTTTGCTGAAGGGAGGCTTGAAGTCACATAGAAAACTAATTGCAGTCAATTGATAAGCAGTTCTGACGTTTGGGTGGATCGGATGACGGTCATTTATCCTAATACTTGTACAGGTTTGCCAACACTTTGGATGTTCATGAAAAGGACAGTTCCATTTTTTTTCCCAAACTGATCTTTTGACTTTCTGACAGGATTCTCCAAGTCAAGGGCATTGACAAGCAAAGTGCTGTCTGAAAGATGAAAGGCATAGTATTTGTGCTCATCTGCTCTTGTTTTTTACTCTTTCTGCAGTGCAATAGTTTAGATTACCCGGAATGAAGGATAATATCCTTTTTTTGCTCATTTTGCCACAGTGGTGGAAGATCTGCTTTGCCATCGTGATAAGTAGGTGTTCTTTGCCCAGCACTTGAGAATAACAGCTTTTTTCCAAACTCAAATAACAAATGCAGGCGGCTAAATTAACCCTAATGAAGAAACCTAGGCAAGCTGAATATATGTCACAATTGTCCCTTACCAGCTACTGTGTTTAATCTTTGCATGTTCTTGATAGTGTTTAGTGCTAATTATGGGCTAATGAAGAAGCTGAATGTGTGCTATCGTGTTTGGTTTTCCTGGTTTATAAGGTCCATTATCTCTACACATCTGCATATGACTGTCAGGTTTTTCATAAAGGATGCTCCATTAGATTTGAGCTGAACCCTTTACAGAGTGACTTGTACTAGATGTAACTATATAGTGCATTAATTGTGCTGATCGGGTTTGATTTAATAGAGTACGTTCAATGACAGATCTTTTTTGGAAGAAAACTTAAAGCTGGGAGCCTTGTTCCCTCTACTTGCCACCCCCTTCAAAAACTTAGGACAGTGGGTTAACTCTGTAGTATTAGTTCTTTCTTCCAGAATTTTCTTTAGACTACTACTTGTGTGTTCTGCGTGCTGGTACTAGAGTGCTCTTTCCTGCGGCACTCTTGAGAGCAAGGAGCTTGTTACAGTAAGTGAATGGGAAGTTCTGCATTTTGGTCATTTGCTGATGGTTACTCAACAAAAGCATTAACTTCAGTGGAGGCTGCATATTCTCTCATTCAGCATAGAGGGTAAATGCTGCAAAGGCAGTTGCCAAGATAAGTAGTGAGTAGGATAGTTTTTTTTTTTGGTTGATGACCGTTAGTTTGAGAACAATGATGCTTTCCCTGCCAAAGTAATCAGACTCTAAATTTTTTGAATGCAACAGAACATATTAAGCAGCAGGGTCAGTGTTCTGGATGCTTTGTCATCATACGTTGATGACACAGAAAAATAGGTAAATGTTTGCCTAGGGCTACATTTGCATCTTTTCTATTCATATCATAGAAATGAAAGAAACGGTGTTAAGGCAAATTAAGCTTGCCTTAAGCTGTGTGATCTGAGCCTTTCATTGGTTCTGCCGTACTGAAACACAGAGATGCATCTGAATCTTATCTACAGTTGGACTAGTCCTTTGTGTGGGAATGCAGTTCATGTGCCTGGAAAGATGTTTCCTATTTTCTCTGCTTTATTCAGTTTCTTGAATTGTGTGTGTGTTTCAAGAGCTGGTATCTGTATTTGCACTGACAGTGCATTAGGTGACTGAAATGGAACGCTTTAAAATACAGCTTAAGTTCTCTGTTTTTTCAGTTGTTTAGCAATTCAAGCTATTCAGGAAATGAAAACAGACAACTTTTTTTTTGTTAAGTTTTATAGTCTGGTTACAGCTTTTAGCTTACTGTGTTAGTTCTCATCTGTAGTCTACAGGTGTGCTAAGAAAAGTGTTTAAATCTAACACAGGGACTGGCATTGCAAGCGCTCTTCTGAAAACCAGTGTAGTAGTGCTGTAAGGTCAGGTCTGGAAATGTTTGTCTCCTGACTTAAAAATAAAAATAAAATAATAAAAAAAGTACTGATGACCTCCTCAACATATTTCAGAATAAAAATACTGCTTAGGGATCAGCTTACTCAGTAGAAAACACATTTTCAATACTATTACAAATAAACTTTAAAGCAGACAAATAATATACTTTCCTAGTCTGTCTGTTTGCTCAATTTTTTTGCATGTAACCCCAAAAACCCTCTGGTAGCCCAGATGCACTAACCACAGTTCTTATGAACTCTGTTATGAGTCTGAAGTAGAAAGGACTACAAACATATCTTGGTCAATTCATAAGTATCTTTTCTTGGCAATACTCCCAGCTTCTAGCAGCTTGGGGAGTTCAGGCGTAAACTAGTCTCCTACATGGCAACAACACACTTTGTAGCTAGACCTCCAGGGCAGCACTTATAAAGAGATATATATACTTAGCAGACATTTTAAGTGCATGTGGTTATGGACAAAGTGAAGGTTTCATGGGTGACTGTTGTTGTCGTGTGGAAACTGAAATTTTAACAACTTACTTTACATGCCCCTTTTTTTCCTGCAGGCAATAGACTACTCATTTGAATAGAGGTTGCAGTGCTCATCTCAATCTTCTGAAGAATATTGGTTTATGCACTTTCTATTTTGCTTCCTTCCTGATTAGCATTCTTCAAACTGCTGAATTTCCGGCAAGATAATCAGATGCTACTTCTTGATGTCAACTGGCCCTAAAGCACTGAGGTGGTAGTAGTAGAAACATCTGTGTAAGGGAGCCTTAGGGTCATGATTGAAGCAGTATGTGAATGTCCTGAGGGTGGGTCTCTTGCCTAGTCTTAAAAGGCTACTTGTAGCTACTCAAAGGAGACAATGAGATATTGTAAAAACAAAGAGGAAGAAAAAACATTCACAGGTGTTACATGTTCCTATGTAACTTGTTTATGTGTACTCAACATCAGACATAAGGTGAAGGGCAGAACTTGTGTTTTAAGGATGCTGATGACATGCTAATGTAGTAATAGGTGTAATAGCTGTCTAAGGGCTAAAACCCAAAGCCTGCTGTGGATGAGGAAAGAGCATTTCCCCACATTCCAGCCACTTAAGGCATGGTTTTAGCTTTTAAAATTTGGAAATTTTGCAGCTTCCCCATGGCATTTTATTTTATTTTTCAGAAGAAAGAAGACATTTTCATTTTTCTGACTGGCTGATTGTTTTTTGAACAGTGACTGTATGGCAAAGTTTGGAATATGGGAAGCAGGCCAGTAGAGTTGACATAGAGTGCAGTGAGCAAATGACACGAAGATGTACAGAAGCAGCTTATTTTAAAACTAGCAGTGTGGTGTAACTTTTTGTGTACAGTTTTTTTTTCTAAAAATAACTCAACAGCTTGGTAGCTCACTTGGTTTTGTGGCTGAAAATCTGAAGAGAAGTCACTGGCAATATTTTGTCAGCAATTCTCATGCTTTTGTGGCAGTGTCTTAGTGACAGGTTCTGTTGTGCTGTTTCTGCTTTCTTAGCAGTAGTGTCCATTGTAATTAGGTATGAGGTGTTTAATGACATTCAGGTGCTTAAAAATGGAGTTATAGTTCCACTAAGAGGCTATCTCTAGACATCCATGTAGCAGTGAAAAATGTGGTCCTTAAGTCTCTCAGTATCAGAAGTGAGTACAGGCTTACGTATTCTTCTAAGGTAGGTTGTTTATCAGTGTCTTGGGACTGTAGAAACAGATGAAGTGGAAAATGAAAAAAAGTTTTGGAGTACATATTCTTCAGGAAATCCCCAGCTCCATGCCTGTTCTCTAAGTACTAGTTCATGTATTTCTCCCAGTTTCTTCATGGAAGTTTGGGCAATGGAGCAGCAAGACTGTTAAAATTCTGTGGGGCTGGTCGGAATAAAGTAAAAATTTGACACTAGTCCATTTGGGACCTCAGCTAATGGAGGATTTACAGGCTAGTCATTTGTAATTCAGTGTTGAGCACACAGAATATTAAGCATGAGCTAGGCTCCAGTTCTTCTCAGCGTATATTAGTGTTGGGCTTGCTCCTATCTCCCTTTTTATTGTAATGGTGCTTGCAAACTTCATTGCATGGTAGTCTAGCTTCAAGAGGAGCACAGCAGAGTGCTCCTGTCAAGTCCAGGCTACAGCTTGGTAACCAAGGTGCTCCTAGGAAGCAGGGGAGTGGTAGGTTCAAGACCATCAAGACAAGTGGACCCAGGTCTTCCTGGGTAGCTGTTTTGCTTACCCAGTCATGATGTTGTAGATGAATAGCACCACCATCAGTTAGAAAGAAAGTGGCTCAGAGTGCATCTCATGAGGACCACAGCCTTTCTTCATGGAAGATATGCTGAGTCAGGCTGCTAGAGCTCAAAAAGTGAGGTACCCAGCTGCTCAAGACAGAGCATCTTTGGAAACGTACAGAAGCAGAACTCTGTGCTCCTAAGGAGAAAAACAAAACAAAAAACTAGGTTATAAGGAGAGTGGCAGTCAATCAGTTCAGGGACTTTAAAGGCTGTGCATTTATCAAGCTTGTTTTCTTTTAGTAACATTTTAGGTAATAGAAGATTAAAATGTAAATATCTTTTTGGATTTGTCCAGTAGTCTCTCCAGGCAAGCATTTCCCACAAAGAAAGGACACTAAAAAAGACTCCAAACACAAAGATTTCAATTAAAGAAAAAAGAAAAATGAGTCTCCCCTTCCTAGGGAAAGCTTTTGGAGCAGTTTGAATGCAGTGACATCTGAGAATCTAGTCCATCTTCCAGTCTCTTTTACCTCCGTGTCCTGTTCTCTTCAGATGCTTTTACCACCTTTGGCAGTACCAAATACTTGCAATTTTTCTTCTTAGTACTTCTGAAGTTTGAGACGAGGTGTGGCTAGAGGCTGATGCGCAGCTCCTAGACCTGACCTTCATTTTCATACTGCTAGAACTGATGTTGAAGTAAGAAGATCAGAGAGGGGAAGTGAATGTAAATGGGGGGAGGTGGACACGGGTTTTGCTTCTTTTGAAGTTGCGATTCTTCTGCTTTTCTTCTCGTCTCTACAGCAGAAAGCATTGTAATGATTCATATCTACACAATCAGCATATCTCTGCTGAAGTATTATGCTTTGATAGTCATACTACAACTTTCATGCTGCTGTGGCTTTTCATTTTGGTTTAACATTTAGACACCTACTGAAAGGAGAAAGAGAGAGAAGGTGTTACAGATTTCACTGTGGCTGCAGAATTACATAAAAGCAGGAGTTAAGTGTTTTCAAAACAAGATTTCAAGTTCTAAAACACTGCAGCGATAGAGAATATGGTGGAACTTTGCTGATCTGGCCAAATCTGAGGTCAGTTTTATATCCATGGTCTTTAATTCTCACCTACTGCTGCTTGTCTAATTAAAGAGAAAACATAGGATTCCACTTACATTTCAAAGATAAGAATATGATTTGCTATATGCAGCAAACTGTTTCCTACTAAACATCTTGATAGTTTCATAGTATGAGGTAATCTCAGCAGGAAAGAGTGTATTATCCTTGTTTTTTTTAGGAAACAGATGAGGAGAGTCATGGGGGGGAAACAGAGCTGAGGAATGAACCTAATTCTCTCAAGACTGTCCAGGCTTGTAACAACAACATGTTACTTAGACCTTTTAAAACTGTTGTTAATACATCTTCATAAGAAAAAAACAGGAGAGGATTGTTTAAAAGCAAAGTTTTGTGGTACCTGTTATTTGTTATTTGCACTGGGGTAACATGGGCTTTGTTCATGTTAAAATTAATCTATAGTCTTGGAGAATATGCACTTCCAAACTCTGGCACGTGCTTAATTTGGACCAGTACAGATGTGGAAAATGCTTAATCCTCCAGTTTCTACATACCTCGATGTAAGTGAGGCTTGATTGCAAAGCCTTGTGGTCTTGCAACCTCTCTTGTTAGTGGTAAAGCATGAGGGGTGGAGATTTTTATTTATCTCATCATAAAGGAAACGCGGGGCTTAATTTTCCACAGTTAGTGTGATTACATACTGGTCGCTATGTAGAACTGTTGCCTTCGTTACCTTTTGACCCCAAGTCAATTCATAAAGTTCATGGTTTTATGTGATGCATTTTTAGCAGTCATTGTTCCATTATACTTAGAAACATTCCAAGTGCAATAAGTAGAAATGGCTGTAAATGGCTGTAATCACTACTTCAATAAATGGTGCAGTGATCACACGCTAGCATTCCTATCCACCTTTATCAGAAGTATTGGACAGAGGAAGTAATTTGATTATGGCATTTAAACTGTGTGTTCACGTTATACATCCACTAAATATCAGGATATGTATTCCAGGCATCTGGCTATACTGTAGGTAGAACCACCCCTATGTATACGGAGAAGATACTGTGTTGTAATTGTGCAAATGATCTGTGATACATAAACAAGCAAGAGAACATCAAAAGGCTTTTTTTCTCATTTTAGGAAGTCCAGCGTATCCTGGGAAGAGAAACACCAAGACCAGAAAAAGGTAGTTGCTGATTTATGAATAAGAAATATTTTAGTTCTATTAAACTTTTTTTTTTTTTTTTCCTGAGATAATGGAGTTCTTTTATCTTCAGCTGCAATGGAGGCATTAGGAATGGATTTGTACAAGAGAAATAAGCCTGAGAAGCAGCCTTTTGCCCATCTCATTATCGATGATAAGAACATTCCATCAGGTAAGTTTTCAGTGGATACTTCTAATGCTACTATAAATGTGCTCAACTCATTAAGCTGTATGCATTACTTTTCTGTTTTATATAACCAAACTAAAGAGGAATGCTGTGAGGCCTGAAGTCTGAGATTTTGCCATCCTGCTCTGTTTAGAGACAAAAGTTATTTGCACATGAGGGGTTAGCTTTTTGCCAGAGGGTAGTATTCTTTCCCCCAACAACTGCGTTGTCATTTTTCAAAGGTTGAGCTTTATAAACAGATTGCCACTTTACAAGTTGCTTAAAGCAATCAGAACTTCTACAGGCTTTCTTACTAGTTCAGATGCTTTCTGACAACCTTATCTTTGAGTCAGATTTTGGCTTTTGACATAATAGAGGTCAATAGTAGAGGATGCAGTATCAGTAAACTTGTCTTAGCACTTTGTCTTTGGAAGATTGAATTGATTTTCTAGTTATATACACAGTCATTTACATCTACAGAACTGGAGTCTGTCACACTTTGAGAAATTCACCCATGGGACTTTTTTTTTTTTGCCGTCTGTCTAGATGTTACTCTGTAAAGTGTATATTTACCAGGACTAATACTTGATACTTTTTACTGATGTGCATCACTGTATTCACTTTCTAGGGAGTGAATTAGCACATTTGTGGGTAATGGCAACAGAAACATTGCTCTTTTTTAATCAACACAGTCTGTAGGAGCTCTCAGACATACTGTCCTTGTAGCAACAAACTTTTGTTTTCTACTTTGAGGAGATCAACCTCTTACCAATGCAATGAGTTGGGCTTATTCCCTCCAGATCTGGCACGTGGCTAATGCTTTCTTTAGAAGAGCATTACTGGGACATCAATCATGAGGACAGCTTCTACTGTTCTGATGGATACTGTGGCAGTAAGGGTATCCTTTTGGGTAGCTAGAACACTGAACCTACTAATTGTGAGGTGCTTTACTACCTTATCACTGGTGTGAGGCTCTACCCACTTCACTGCATGGCATAGAAATTCATGACAGACAAAGGATGAAGAATTTGCCTGTGGATCACCAGGAGTTATTCTTTCCCATCCCATCTTCTCTGACTGCAAATTTCTATTTTCTTCTAATGTTTCTTCACTTTGCATGTCTGAAATCCTTCTAAATAGCTTTATGCCATCCATGAGTCTGGGCTGATTGCTTTTTAGTATTTTAAATTCTCTGCTATCATCACTCTGACCCAAAAAAAGAAAAGCAATGTCAGGAAAAAAAATCTGTCTATCATTATCAGACAGGATTTTATTTTGTTCACGTAATTTGCAAGGGAATGTGTATCATGAATAGGCACTGAACATTTTCCTTTCACCTGGTTCACAATAATACCATGCCTCAAATGGACTTCTGCAGTTGTAGAGTGACAGGGAGGGGGGAAAATAACCCTTCCTACATTTTGCGTCCCACCCATCATTTAGCTGCAGAAGCCATAGTGGTTTAGGTTTGTTGCCTTAGGTTAAAGCTGGATGCTTGCTGTTTGCTTTTTACCAGAGCTCACTTTAAACACTACCTAGGTTTTAAATGAAAACAGTGAATTTTGGTTTATAAATTGATTATAGAAATTAGTCACAGCTTAAAGGAGAAGAGCACAAACAGAAATAAATGCAAATGTTAAATATATCATTTGGAATGTGAATTGGTACCTTTAGCTAGTACCTAAAGAAACACTAGTGTTTTTGAGCTATTTACAGTTACAGGTTCAGCTTAGCTGCCCTTTGCCTCCAGAAGTGGTTTTTCAGAGCAGGCAGAGCTTTGGCCCTTTCCTCAGGCTTTATTTATACCTGAAAGCTACTATAGTGCAAATGAGTAATAAATACTGTTTTTCTATATCCTTCCATCATCTTCCTTCCTTCTAATTCTGTTGGAACTCAGTTGCGTTAGACGTCTAAGTTCATGCCTGCAAACATCTAAGACATTGTTTTGATTTGTCTTGAGTTACCAGAAAGACTGAGAATTATCTTTCTTTTTTTTTTAATGCTTGTTACCATGTTTGGAAGGTTACCTTAGTCATTATCTCCTTTTGTCAACATGGCTTACTTTGTGTTATTTCTTCTAGGGCTCCATTATAAACTTTTGTTTCAAAAGATACTGTATTACTGCACTTCTGACCATCCTATAATTTGGATTATGTTTTGGAGTTTCATATATGGACAGCTGAGTTAGCACTTAGATGCTCTGGTTCTTTTCCTCTGCCTGTGTTTCTGCATACTGATTGGGGTGCATTACTACCTGCAGTACTGAGATCCTGCTAACTCCCTCCATTAAGCATTGCATGACAACTTGCACCAATGTGCGCTTGTGCTGTGCTACTGGCTCTGACATGCCTCTTCTAAACCTCTGAATTGTGGCAAAACGTCTGTCTACCTTGGTTAGTGAAGTCATAGCATTATAATCTAGGTTGAAAGACACTTCCAGAGATCATCTAGGCTAATTGCCTGCTCAAAGCAGGTCTAATTAGATCTTTAGGATCGTTCTCCATCAGCTCTTCACTTGTCCCTCCACCTGACCATGGATATTGCTCTCAACACCAGTGTGAACAAGCTTCACCCATAGCTGCTCTCAGTGTCACAATTACAAGTCACTGTGGCACTTGTTTTCCATCTTCCCTTTCAGCAAAGAATTGTGTTTTTCACTGAGGATTTCTTCAAAATCGTTTCTTGATTTTTGAGACAGGCAACTAAAAAAATTACTTGCCAGGTAAATAAAATCTGCCTGGCATCTCCCTGGTGGGCCACCAGCAAGCCTTTCTACGTGCTCCTATGTTTACTTTTCTGCCTAGTATCTCTGTACCTCTGTCCTTTGTCAGTCTAAGCAGTGATATTGGCTCTAATTTCTCACCTATCCTCCTCACTTTGAAGGTAGCACAGCTTCCCAGCGTGGTGTTTCTGATGGATTTAACACTGTGTACAACAAGTCCTACAACTTCTGTTATTCTTCAGCTTCAGAGATGTGCTCTGGTATTCAGCATTCTCTTTCAGATAAGTTGTTCCAGGATAAGAGACCTAGGATCTTTAGTTTGACTTCCAACTTGTTGATGATTTTCAAAGTTTTTTAGAGGTACTGCATAGAAGGCTTCTCTATATAAGTTGGCTTGGGTAGTTTCTACTTAGCTACACTGGAGCCATAAGACAGAAGCTAAGGTCTGCTTTTGATAACCTGTGCTTTGCTCAAGTCTCTGTGGAAGAATGCCAGTTTTTTGTTTGTTTGTTTGTTTTTGTTCTGGACTACCATTAAAGTTTTCCCTCTCACATGCAAAAGTTGCCCTTTGGAGCTAGGGAAGGCTTATAGCTCTCAATTTCCCCTGTTCCTATTTGCCTTCCCTCACTTTCAACACAAATCCAGGAGTGAGCTTTAATCAAATGTACTTGGGGTTGTTCCCCAGCGTATTTGTGAGCACTGGGGGTGGTGGGAGTAGATTGCTTTGGTTTGTGGGGGGAGGATAAGGCACTGAATATTCCAGGCAGTCCTGTAGATGCACTGGGAGTCCAAGATTTAAGGTCCTCTGGTGCCTGTGCAGGCCTGCTACTGTGGGTGCCTCAGAGGGCGCGAGCAGAGCTGGGTTTATGTGGGAGTTGCTAGTGGTTAAGAGAACAAGTCAGCCAACTTTCATCTCTTGTGCTATGCCCTGTGTGTTGTGCTGAATAAATGGTAGGTTGTAGTGGCTCTTACATGCCATGGTGTGTCTCAAGAAGGGTAGGGACCTGTGTGCCTTTCTCAGGAGGGTGCTGTTTCCTTTGCCCATGGGTCTTGGCTTGTTTTTCCTGTAACTGTTATCTAAAGTACAGATAACTTATGTAGTACTAAAGACACAAAATATTGACTCTTCCATTTTTTTTGGTGTTCTAAAATGAGAACATGCATATCTTTGTACTGCTGCAGTCACAAGAGCATAAACTATGTGAAGGTTTCATAAACTTATGATTTGAGGAAATATCAGCTCTTTTCAGATGCTGTTTAGTTATTCTTTGCAAATACAGGTTAACTCATAACAAGACTTGCGCTCTTTTTTCCGTTAGCAATTTTTCATTTCAAATTCTCTCAATTGTTTGCTACCTGAATAAAGTTTTAGGTGGAATGCAGTTTCTATGTAGAGCTTATTGTGTGACTGAGTGCCATCAAACAATTTATTGGCCAAGCAAGTGTTCTGTACCATTTTCCAGCAGACGTTTTGTGGGAGGGCAGCACATGATAAAAAAGGAATTTTCTTACGTTTTTTATTATAACTGTCTAATATTCTGAAGCTTTAAACTTCAGTTTAGCCTACATGACGGTACTTGCTATTGATTTTAAAAATCTGGGTATTGCTTTTTAAATGTTATGTTTTGTGAAATGTTTATAAATGAAGTAATTATTTTTTTCCTCCCCTCTCTTCAGGAACTCGTAAAGTGAACCTTACATCCTGGCATCATGACAAAGGCCAGGCAAACTTATCAAATATGACGTTTAATGATGGGAAACTAATTGTTAATCAAGATGGATTTTACTACCTATATGCCAACATCTGTTTTAGACATCATGAAACTTCAGGCAACCTGACTAAAAGAGGGCTTCAGCTGATGGTGTATATGACTAAGACAAACCTTAAAATAAGGCGCTCTGATGTGTTGATGAAGGGAGGAAGCACCAAATACTGGTCAGGGAATTCAGAATTCCATTTTTATTCTGTAAACATAGGAGGGTTTTTTAAATTAAAATCTGGTGAAATGATAAGTATCCAGGTATCAAACCCATTGCTACTGGATTCATCACAAGAAGCAACTTACTTTGGGGCATTTAAAGTAAGGGATTTAGACTGAATATTTAGCATGCTGAAATTAGGGGGGGAGGGGAAGGGAAGGGTTAGTGGTCCCAAAATAACTTGAAGACAGAACTGAATTTTTTTTGCATTCCAGTTGCATTTGTGTAAGGCATATAGCTCTAAAGGCATGTTTTGCCTTTGCTGAGTCCGGCAAGAGTTCCATAAATGCATCAAGGATAAGATTGTGTAGTTCTGATTCAGTCTTACACCAGTTTTACTTTGTATGTCTCCACTGGCTTCAGTAGAGTCATTATGACTTCTAGATTGGTATAGTTGAAATCAGAGCAATTGGTATTACTGAATTATTTCCACATGCTGACCTGACTGTTTGGCACAAACATAGGGCAGGACAGAATCTTGCTCCTAGATTGCATCTGGGGCTTAATCATGCTTTGGGCTGAGCATTCTGACCCTGAGACAGCAAAGATTGTGAATGTATAACTAATTCCATTGCATTTGATGTGGCTTTTCACATGCTTAGTTAAGCATGTTCATGCTTTGCTCGATTAGGGTTGGAAAGCTCAAGCAGTGGCAGAAATGAGTTGTGGAACACCTAAACAGTTCAGATCACATTTTTACCTGATTAAAAAAGGGCTATTTCCAGGAATAAGGGAGATCTGGCCTTCCAGTTCTACAAGGTTAATTACAGGTCATTATTATTGTTGCACAGCTAATTGCAAATATAGATTGCCAAAATATGTTGTGCCTTTAAAGTATTACATTGTGCCAGAACCTGCAAAGACATTTTTTAGACAAAAAGTATGTATTTTTATATTCTGTAATATCTAAAGTTATATTTTAGGTGTAATGTTTTGTGTAAAAAAATGTAAATTATATTGTCCTATAGTATTTGATACAAAATATTTAAATTCTCTTGCTGTTTGTATATTTAATGTTTTAAACTGTTTTTAATGTACAGACATGTTAAACTAGTGCACTTTTTAATCCCAATGGGAAAAATTGCAGCTAAAAGAGGTTGTTTGCAATTAGCAAATGTAATATATACCTTTGTACTTTTTAACTTAATAGATTTCTGTTAAACTTGTCAGTGTTACTTGGGGGAGGAGGGAAATTCACACCAAAGTCATGAATAATTACACCAGAATGCTGGTCACTGGGTGCCTTTCAAACCTGGAGGGTAATTAACATTACAAAGCTGTATTACCTTAAAGGGGAAAAGAAAAAACAATGTAATAAGCCACAGAAATATATTGAGAGTATTTATAGTTATTGAACAGGCATATTTTCCTACAATGAATTCTACACGTTGTAAATTCTGCAATTGAGCAATGACTTTTTTAGCCTAGCTTCCTGAGAAAATGAAGCTTTTGTCATTGCATTGCCTGTCCTTTTCTCCCCTTCTAGCTTCTAAAACTCTGCACCTTCCTGCCAGATCTGGCAGGTGAATGGCAGTGTTGAGAGAGATTCTTACAGGTTTTATGAGAACTGACAGCTGAGAATGACTCAGCCATTTTCCATTATTCATCAGTGGCTGGCCACTGTTCATATTAGCCAACAAATTAATATGGGGAAACTCCTAGTTAGCCGCTACATGTGTTGTCTCTTGTATAGTTGCTTGGCCAAAAAGGTAGGTGGAAGGAATCTGAGGGTGGGTATGGGGAACATGGGAGGGAGCTGCAAATGTTGTAGGTGGTGTTTAGAGCACATATGAGCAAAGAACAACTTTGGGGTGGCAATCATGGAGGTTTTAGGAATGTTTGGGTGCTCTAAGGATGGTGTGGAGAAAACCTCTTCAATGCAGTAGGAATCACAAGGCAGAATGCTGAAATGTGTAAGAAATGAAGCTGCATACAAATCCTCAGACTTTTTAAATAATAAACTGAGTTGAATTCAAGCAATTATTTTATACTGTATAATAAACATTTCTTTTTAATGTTAATATTGTTTTCTTACAAAATATATTTCTAAGAAAAAATACCTTTGTGGTTTCTTTATTTTCCTGTGTCCCTATATTTCTTGTGCTGCTTCAAACACTCTTCAGAATATGCAGGGTGGGTATGTTATAGCTCAAGATAACTGAGGTGCACAAATAAACCGTGTTGAGAATGGAACTGAATTTTAAGGAGTCTAGACTTGTCTCCAAACTTTGACACATGCATCTACCACTTTCAAGTAGGGTAATTAATATCATGGGTTGGAAATTTAGCTGGAAGTGGGGATCTCCATTTTGTTTCACACTGAATAGTTTTCCATTCAAAACCAGAAATTACTGAGCAATCTGGGTTTATTCTTTCAACATTTCAGAATCTGAGTCTCTTCTTTCAACATTTCAAGAACTAGGTGTTGTACTACAAGAATACAGTACTTAAAGGGGTCTAATAAAAAGGACAGAGAAGGAATCTTTACTCAAGTACATAATGATAGGACAAGGGACAGTGATCTTAAACTAAAAGAAGGTAGATTTAGACTAGACCGTAGGAGGAAATTCTTTGCAGTAAAGGTGGTGAGGCACTGGCACAGGTTGCCCAAAGAAGCTGTGGATGCCCTATCCCTGGAAGTGCTCAAGGCTGGGCTGGCCTGATGTAGTGGGTGGCATCCCTGTCTATGTCAGGTGGGTTGGAGTTAGGTAATATTTTAAGTCCCTTCCAACCCCAGCCATTCTAAGAATCTTGTATTTTTTTTCTGGACTGGATAGATGTCCGTTGATAGGCTGGGAGAAAAACATCCAGTGTGTGTCTGTTTGTTACCTGGGGGTGAAGCCTCCATCTCCCTAGAGGGTACTTCAAATTATTTGAAAGTTGAGTTAATGCTTATCAAATGTTCTGACTACTTACAGTATTACACAAAGGAGGGGAACCACCAAGACTAAATGTCATCTGAATGATGCTGTCTGTGGGTTGTGTCTGCTCAAGATGAGTTCATGGTATCTGCGGTGTGTCTTGAGCCCCTGTGGGTTCACTTGTAGGTTACCCTGCGCATCCTACATCACCAGAGGTTAGAAGAAAGCTTCTGATGCTCGGCTCTGTAGCACATCTGTCCTCATTACAAATGCAGCAGGCACTTGAATTTTATAATGCAATAATTGGCTTTAAATTTCCCATGTAAGATGACTTTGGGACCTAAATCATTTTTTTAATATTTATTTATTTTTGGACTAAGCATCATCTGGGTGCAAATTGACTAGCTATGCCATGAACCGGGGGGGAAGGATGTGATGAAGTAGTCCTCATGGGGCTACATAGACTACTCTGGGGGTTATAATTAGGGGTCTTGCTCTGGCTGTACTCTCTACAAAACAGTAAGAAAATACAGAGGTTCTGCTCTGCCTTGTCTTTCTTGGTTGTTCTCCCTTCTCACTCCTACATGCATTTAAAAGGAAGCAGGATATTCTATGTACTATTATTAGGACAGCTTGATACTTTTTTAAAAATACCTTTTCATAGCTTTTTATACCAGAGCAGACCTGGTTTGGAAAGCTTCGGTAGGGTCACTTAAGAAAGCCTGGGCATATATGCCGAGATGATAACGTAAAGCCACCTGCTCTAGCACTGGCCTTCCTAAAACCAAGTCTTCTCCAGAAGTGTCAGTTCTTTTGTCTGCTTCCTTTATAATAATTGCTTCATTGGGATGCAGTTAATGACCAGAGTAGACTAATTAATCAATTAAGAGAGCTAACTTGAGGGTAATGTTTTCTTGTCTAAGAAAGGTAAATGTGAGTTTAGTTTATAATCTTCAAAAGATAATTTTGGTTTGTGAATAAAGGATGATTATTTGCTGAAATTGGAAGTTAGAAAAATCTGACTTGGAAATAGTTTATTTGGAATTTTGTGTATTTGCATGTATGTAAGCATTCATATATTTTTACTGTGCTCTTGCTAAAACAGTAGATTTTCATACATGGGGTTTACAATTGCATATTTTGGCACCTGGGTACTCCTCCCCCCGCCTTCCCAAGCTCTCTCCAGCCAGTGAGTGTTTCTTTTTCTGTCTATCCCACTTCCTTTTCTCTGGCTCCTTCCAGCTGCCAGTGTCTCCTGCTCACCCCACTCTCACAGACTTAACAGCTCTTTTTCCTGGTGGCAGCAACAGCCGTGGGTCAGAGCTAGACATCCTTGTCTCTCACCCACTTCCAGGTGGCTCTGCCTTCAGATGGCAGACAAGAATGCTGTTTGTCAACAGGGTTTTTGAGGCATTAATGCAAAGGCTGAGCCCCATAGCAGCAAGGGAAAGTAGCTGGGGAGTAAGAAGCCAACAGATTGGACACAGATCAGTCCATACTGCACTTCGTTTGATGTATCTGCTTTGGAGGGCTCCAAACAGTTACCACTTGCTTATACTTTTGCCATTGCAAAATTAGTCTCCAGCAAAACTTCACAAACATGACCACATGCAGCATTTTCCTGCAGTGATTCAAGAAAACTCAGGACTTGACAAGAAAGCGTTCTCACTATCCCCAGGTGTATGCAGATTATTTTTGTTTCTTGTTCTTTCTCCTTCTGTCTATCAGTTTCTTGTCCACTATATATATATATATTATTTAAACTTACTGGGATCTGATCCTGTAAAGCCCCTACCTTTGCTTAATGTCATCATTCATGACTAGCTCCAATGCACAGCTTGGTCATGAAAAGTTCAGAAATCTATATCAGCTTGAGGTTGTTTGAATCAGATTTCACAAGTTTCCAGGCAACTTGGGATGTTACTTTTTTTTTTTTTTTTCCTATTTTTCTTCTTCTTCTTTTTTTTTCTTTCTTTCTTTTTTTTTTTTTTTTTTTCTCTCCAGCTTTAGCTTTAAGTGTGGATGTGCTGGTGTTTCTAGCTGTGTTTCCAAGGAAGTATTCGGGCCGGGGTGGAGGTAAGGGGCTGGGTATCCTTGATTTACTGCTCTCTGTTCGTGATCCATTTTATTAAGCGCAGGCAGGGCATATTTGCACACCATTTGTTCAGCATTTGAGCCATGTGCTCTCTACCGTCTGCGCTCTTGTGAGACACATTGCTTTTCCCCAGACTGTGCATCGCCGAACTCCAATCCATTTATGTTTGGCTACGACAGAAGACAAGCACGAACTCCAATTACTTTCCGCTCCTTACATGCTGCAAGTCACAGAATGATGGATTCCTTTCATTTTTCTAACCTTCTGGTTCTCAATTCATTCACCATGTGAGGGGTCCCTGGTTGCTCATTGAGCAGAGGATGCCAGAATCCTCTTTTGGCAGCTGAGCTCACATTTTAGGTGCTCTCATGTATTTATAGCTGCTGCCTCATCCTGTAGGCACCAAGTTCCCTTAGCCCCTAAGTCTGTACTAACAGGTGTAAGGCCTCCTGGAGGGCAGCCTGGGGGGTCACCTACTCCATAAAGTGAGGATTCACACACACAGCATCTCCTTCCCCCATAACCTTTCCACTGGGTGATGGATTTTGGAGTCCTAGAAAACCAAACATAGCCTGCACAAAAGGTAATGGTTTGGGAAGTTCAGATACTCGTCTTCACAATGTTTTAATCTCATGTTCTATCAGTCTGAAAGATTTTAACCTAATTTTTAATATTAATTGGACTGGTTGAGTGCAATGCTTTGGAATGATCTTTATTTTTTATTTTATTTTATTTTATTACTGTCACAAAAATGCTAGACCCCAGAATCTCAGCTTTCCATGGACACAGATAAAATCAGTCCACCCCAGATGTTGGCTATGAATGTATGGAGTAGAGCAGGTCTTTTTTCCTGGGCCTTGGTTTATTGCTGACCCGGTGCAGATTCATGTTCCTGCTGTGACTCCAGTGTATGCCCTCCACCTTGCTGATGTCTGAAAAAACCAATGCGCAGCAAATGGTATAACCTTTCTGTACTTATTTTGCCTTTTGAGAACTTATAACTAATGAGACCAGTTATCAGCCATTTGTAGATTGTCTTTTATTATATAATGTGTATATATATATGTATATATATATGTATATATATACATATATATATATATATAAACTCCCACATAATCTGCTTTCATGGTTATACAGAAGTTAGACCAGCTCCCTGGTTGCCTGTAGCATTTTGCAACATCATTGTCACTAAATTTCTCTGCTGTGCAATATCGCATGCAGGAATACAACTTAAAACAAGGTCCTTCTGGTTTAATGCTTTATCATCCATCACAGCTCCAAATCTTTGCTGCAGAAAAACAACTGAAATTGGATAGTTAGGTTATTTCTGTCCTGCTAACTGGAAGAGGGCTAGAGTTAGGAGGCACTGAGTGGCAAACAGCCTTGTGGCTTAAGTCTGCCTCTCTCTCAAGCAGAAGATACTACCACGCCTTTTCTACACCCTATAAGGTGCCCCATCAGGCTCCCTTTTTTTTCTGTTTCTGAGCTGAAACTACTTGAAATAATGCGAGGGCAGTGCTGCAGCCCACTAAGTTATGTTTTTATCACATGAAATTGAGAGTACGTGCTGCATGCCCTGGGGCTTGATGGCGAGAGCTCCTTCAAGCAGGTGAAAACAAAGCTGGACAGAGAGCTAAAACAAACCTGGGTGGGCAGCGGAGGTCCAGGCCTGAGCTTCTGCCTTCTTTCTCATTCATCACTCTTGATAGAGAGCAGTAAATTTGGGAGTAATCTGGTAGCAGAAAACATTTTTAATTTGTTTACTAATCCCTGAAACAGCTGTCTGATTTACCATCTATTGTCACCTATAAATGCATTTTTGAATTACTACTTATTTAAATTTTCTCTCTCAACTCTAACACTTCTGTCACAACACTATGAATAAGAAAAGGTCACATTATTTAAACCTAATTAGCCTTATTATAAACATAAAAGTAATACACTAAATTAGTGTTGAATGTCTTGGATTGCAGTCCAGTGTTTTGCTGCCTGTGGACTAGTAGCACTTTATTCTGTTTTTGCTTTTCTATCTTGCTATTTTTATTTTTGCAGTTTGGTTGAAATTTACATTAAAAAAACTTTTTTTTTTTTTTTTTTCCAAATATACAAGCCAAGTAGAAATGCTCCCATGATTTATTTGAAAACAACCAAACAAATTTCCTCAAGTTTGCTCTTGTTCTCTGGAATATGCCATCTGTACATTTGCAGAATTTTGCTGATGTGTGAGGCTGTGAAACAAAGCAGCTCAATAAAAAAGATAATTGAGAACTCTATTGGCCCAGCTGTGCTGTGAGACTTGCTGAATGTGAAAATTTTCCCCCAAATACATAAATGGCTTGTTACAATTCATTCAGTTTCATTAATCTCGGTTAATATTGTACTGGTAAGAAAGGGCTTAGCTTCTCACTTTGAAATCAGAGGACATTTTCCTGCTGACAGCAATAAGATTAGTATTATAAATAGTTTTTTATAAGACAATTTCTTTTTAAGCCTTTTTTAGGAGGTGACTATTTCAGTGTGTACTGGTGTTTGTCACTGCACAGTGTAAACTTCTTTTACACAAAGCAATGATGCAAGCAATGTTTCTTCTACTAAACATGTGCTAGCTCTATCTATTTCAAGTACAGTATATATAGTCTACGTGTAATTGGGAATAATATTGCCCTGCAGTGTTTGCTCAGTGGTGACATATTTTGTCTTTGTTCATCTTGGGAGATCTACCATGAGGGAAGTTAATAACTCTTTTTGGTATTTCTGTGCCTATCTTAAAAGGATGGTTCCAAGTGACTTTGGCAATATCAACAACAAATGGATAGGTGATGCTGTATTTGCTTACTGAATGTCCTAAATGATGCATCTCTTGTCAGCATCCCTGACTGGCAACCAGGAACAGGCCAGGACCAGGAGCACATGATTGTTCCATCCTAATTCAGAGGGACCAGAGAAGTGACACACCTGACTTCTTAGTGGCTTTTACATTATGTTATCACATGTGCTTGCACAATCTTTGTAAAATATAAACCAAGCAGAAATCCTGCTTTAGGAGTAGGGGGCCTTTTTTGTTTTATTTTTGTTGGTTTTGCCCAGGTATCAATGACACTTGTGAAAATGAAAGGCAGAGAGCAGAGGAGGCTCCAGACGGCATCTGCTGCCCTCCGCTTGCTAGCCAAATGCCCAAGAACACAGATGGCCTTTATGACTGTTATGGGCTGGAGACACATTCAATGAGAAGTAATTTAAGTTCTTACAGAGAAGGGAAAAAAAAGTATATGAATGTGGGTTTGCTCCCAACACGAGACAGTCTGAATCAACAATGGGAACGGGCCAGTTACCAAAGAGTCTGCTGGAGCAAGTTCCCGCTGCCAGGGCAGGATCTCCTCTCCCTCTTGGCCATTAGAGGGAGGAAAAAATAACAGACTCTAAGAGCCACTAAAATAAGGACCAACACCAAGAATGTACCATGGGTTTAATACCAGCTCCTCCCCTCGATGTAATTATAGTTGATGTTGCCCAATGGTTACCAATGAACTATCTTTCATCGTGGTCTTTTGTTTGGAGTCAGTAGTTTGGATTGAACATCAAGCCTAGAACATGCCAGCCGGAGTCTCACAGAGAATAAAATAGGACGGAAGGTGACCGTGAGCACTGTGCTGCTTCAAGCAATGGAAACAGGCAGATGGGTTCGGGCTCCCCCAAAGCCCTTCCTACGTGTTTGTTTCACATAACATAACCTTTACGCAAAAGTTCACCACAGCACTAATTTTAAAGTGAGAAAAGGCCAGGCTGAACGAAATTCTGGTACTTCACATATTATCTTGACTCCCGCGTACTCGGAAATGTGGTACTTGCTAAAAATGTATGGGTAAACTCATAAGTTTTCTTTGCATTTCTTCATGTGACCTAGATTTAGGTGATGCAAGTAACCCTTGCAACAGCCTGTTCACCTAACCTGTTCCTACTTGTGCACAAAGGAGATGATGTATAACCATCACCACGAATCCCCCCAGCAGTCACATTTGTAGATCAATTAATTTTTTTTTGTTACGAGGAAAATTAACTCAGCACTTGCCTCTGCAGGCTCAAGTTCTGCATCACTCCTTTATTTCAGTGAGGCACACTTGGTGTGTCTTCTTCCTCAGAAGTGAGCCATTCATTAGATGTCTGGCTCCAAAGCCATGGACGTGGTCACGTACACCTTTCCACATAGAGAAACCTCCATTTTATTTGTTTCCTTGGTTAAGAAATAAAAACCTTTCTGCTCCAATACTATTTCTTTACTTGTTCATCAATTTGGGTGTGATGACAAACAGTGCTCTCTGTTATTTGCAATGTCGAAGGCAGAACCTTATTTAATGCAGTGAAATGTTTGGAAAGCTAGTAGGTGATCCCATGGAGATCTCCACAGATGGTCATTGCTACAGGACATATTCATTAAGATTTTGGTGCCTTTGCTAGCACTAGCATGTACTTCACTAGAATCAAAGCATTTGAGAGGAAAACTGTATCCAGAAAACCTAGCAGAACATTTCTATGCAGAAGGGCCTACCATCATGGTTTTGTTGTTGTTGTTGTTGTTGTTTGTTTTGTTTTGTTTTGGTTTGGTTTGTTTGTTTGTTTGTTTTATTTTGCTTTCAAGGATGCAAATTTTTCTGTTTTTTTGCCCATGGTCAGAACTGGACCCACCTGAGAAAATCCTGCTGAATCTGGATAGAGACGTGGAAAGAAAGTATGCTGATGCTCTGTGCTCCAGAGGCAATAAGCCTGTTGTAATTACTGTAATTCCAAATCCATGCACAAGTCCAGGCTCTTTCTAACACATTGCATTTACTCAATGCTTAGGGGTGCCATGAAGTAGGAGAACAGACAAGCAAGGACCATTTTCCTCTATAACTGTTGGCGTGAGAATGAAAAAAAAAGACAGCTGTGCTCTCCCCATTGTTCCTTTCAAACGCTGTTTGCAGGGCTTTACAGAAGAGCCCTCAGGACTTTTTTATTTTATTTTTTATTTTTTTTATTCACTGGGGCTAAGCTGCAAAGTATTGATGAGGACTTGAATCTAGGAGATTGAGTGCTCCTAAAGACATATATATGTATATATTTTGTCCTGAGCTTTCTAAATTAGGCGATACTCTTAACTTTTCAGGGTCCAGACAAAAAGGAGTAATGATTCAAAGTGACAGTCCAGTTCACTTTTCATGAAGAGATTTCCAAATTTTACAATGCTGCGCTGAGCACAATGGGTGCAGGCTACCTGTAAAACTAGGTCACATCTTCAAGCTCTAGCTTAAACTAGGTCATACTTTCTGACTGGTGAAGAGGGGGAGTATGAGTTTCAAAAGCTGGTAAATTATCATTTCCTGGAAAAGCCCCAACATGATTAAGTGCTATCCAAAAAATCAACTGAACCAGCTTGACACATAAGAGGAAGTTCATAAAACATTACTTTATCTTCCTCCGCCTCATGAAAATGGAAATATATTTCCCTTTCAAAATAATGGATGGTGCAAACATCGATGCTGTTTGTGGCTTAAGCTGCTACTCAGTCATTTAAAGTTTTGTGAGCATGTACATTCGAAACAGACTTTTCTGGGTCCATTCCTATAAATTGCGTAAATAAGGGGGAGGTTTGCTCTGCAAAATTGGAAGTCACTTGGGTTTTCAGGGGTCAGAGAAGAAATTTAGAACATCATCTTCTAAAATCATCAACAAACCATCTTAGCGCAAATAACCCTCTCAATACCATCCGAAGTAGGTAGCTCTTGAAAACTAATCATCACAAACTAGAATAGTCAGTAGATTCTTTGGACTTACAAGTGGGAAAATGAGCCTGATATGCCCCCCACATCCATGGAATCAATTGACCCAAACTAACTCTTCTGACACTATGACTCCTCTGTGATTCCTGTGAGCACAGACTTCTGTGCAAGGAAGAGTTGCTATCTGCGGGTTCTCCTTAACATTCCCATTGTTTGCTAGGACACCCTGCCTCAGTGTCCTAGCAAACAATAACTGGGACATTAATTCCTTAGGATCATAAATAATACACCTGGCCAAATGTATCTTAATACAGAATATCAATGGCAATGAATAATCTGGCTGAGATTTTTGAAGCTGAACTCAAGGGTCTAGCTGCTAATTTTGCTGAGAACTGAACACTCAGAATTCCTTCACTGTCTCAGAAAAACACAGACTAAACTTTTCTCCACCAAATCTGCCTGCCTGCTCTGTGAAAAGGGAGGAATCCCGAGTGCTGTCTGTAAAGGAGGACAAACAGCACTGGGATGGCTGATGGGGAGGGAGAAAAGAGGGACAAGTTTTCCTGAGATGGTACATTCCCTCTTTCTCTGCATTGGTGTGGGGGGGGGCTCTCTGCTGACTTGAAATCCCCTCTGACTGGCACAGCAACAGACCTCCTGTCTCTGCTCAGGGTCCTGGGCATCTCTGCTCAGGGTCCTGGGCAACCCTGTGGTGGGCAGGCTTGAGAAAGCACACCAGGGACTTCAGCTGCCTTCATTTTCTTTCTCTTCTCTGACAGCCTGCTTGCTTACATCCTGCTCCTTGCAGCATCTCTGCTGCCCCATCACTTCACCTCTGCTCAGCTCGGTCCCTCATCTCTCTGTTCTCTGGCCCTTTTCCACAAGGTTCTTAGCTTGCCTGTCCCACAGCAACTCCTTTCCCACCCTGCAGAAGCCATATGCCCATTTGGCACTGACACGATCTTTGTCTCATTGACTTGTTTTGCATCTGCCACGTGCCTCCACTGACATTCATTTTGGGTACAGGTTCTGAATACCTCCAAGATCCCTGCAGACTCATCTTTCCTACTGATCTCCTCCCCACCCCAAAGCACACAATATTCCACAAACCTGGTGTGCTATAAAGGGCCCAGATTTAGGGACCTTCCTTTGCTTAGTGCATTGGTAGCTGCTTCTCATCAAGCAAGGGGTAGATACTGAGATATTTGTGGTATCTGAGCTGGCCACAGTTGCTGAACCAAAGGAAGTACCTGCATTAACCAGGACCTATGCTGCTTATCTCACTCTGAGCCAGCATAAACAGGGCTAAACTGCACTAGAAATCAGCCATTGGCAGGTTGGAGCTGTGTAACACAGCAAGGCAGCTGCACTACCCGGAATTTCCTCTTCTTTTGAAATACATAATAAAAATCTGAAGCAGGAAACGGCTTATCTGGTAAAATTTCAAATGGTGCTGTTATCTGGTATAACCTCAGAGCATGCTACAGTTCATCATCTGCCTTCCAGTCCTTAAATCAGCTCAACTGTGATGAACTGTTACACATTTTAATTCTCCTAGTAGATATCCACGTCATTATCTGTGTGTTATTTCTCCAAAATGCCACTTTTGGCTTTCAGATAAGAGATGAAAACTACAGGTATTAATGTAAATTAAAGAGTAGGTTTATAATGAAATATAAACACATATAGACATATATATATGTCTTCCTTTACACATTTTCCAGATATATACTCACAAATGAAAAATTTCACTTCTGAACTAAATGTTCCTTCTGGTTCCCTGGAACTGCAACAGTACAAAGGGTCAAAGAAGGTTCTTGAGCTGTCTGATAAAAGACATCTCTTCATAAATGCTTAAACACTATAGATGTCAGAAAAATGCTACCAATAACTGGTTAGAAAAAAAATGGACTTCCATCAGCAGGGAAAAACAGTCCTTCGCCTTTCAAGTGCCAGCCTCATGAGGCTTAGATTTCTGAAACTTTGTTTAAATCCTATGTAAGGGCATAAACAAGACCAGAAGATGTAAGATAAGATGTGGATGAGACTGAAGAGTCCCTGGGCTTCCCCTAGAAAATGAGGTGCAATTTAACACATATCAGAGTGAAGAGTGTTGCAAGATGCCAGCTTAGTATTGAAACCACCTCAGCTTCAGTCATCAAAACGCGGCTTGAAAATCTAAGTATCCATCTAGTCTCTTCAAATGGTCAATAGAGACAGCAGATGTCTTAGGTGGGACCAAACCCATTGTAAAAGAGGAGGTGGGAAATGTGGAAAGAAACTCCCTGTCTTGTGCTGCTGCTGCTGCTTCCTATCAAGCTGTGCACCAGGCATAGGTCTCAGCAGGATGGCCAGGAGTCTGTCTGTGGGCCGGTCCTCATACTTGCCCATGGACCCCTTTTATGTAGCAATGTAGATATGCTTGATGGACTCAGAAGAAGCAACATGTTTTTTTTTTGTTGTTGGCCTGGGGAATGCTGGTTCCTTAGAAGAAAAGCTTGTGCATTAAAAAACAAAACAAAATAAAACAACTAAATACAGAACACACACAAAACGTGCTAAGTAGTGGTGAAAACTACAAAAGCAATGTCAAGAACAAAATCAACCTTAGAAGGAAGGTTTATGGCTGGTCACCTGAAGGCTCTTGGTGGGGATACCAGGTGCAATCAGTTGGTGGCTTCCACTGGGCTTGACTGTAGGAGGGTATAAGGGTTTGGTCCCCACAGCTCCAGCAGCAGCAGCTGGGGTTGCACACCTTCTGCTCCAATCCTGCTCTTTGGAGATGTGCTGAGCAGGATCCAGCAAGGCAGAGGGCTGAGGAACTCCCCTTTCCTGCTGGACACTCATAACCAAGGGAGATAAACAGGCTGAAAGCCACAGGGCCTTTAGCTTCCCTGTTGGCAGGCTTTTGGTGGATTTGACTTTTTGCCACTGCAAAACACAGCTGAAAGAGCTTTCCAAGTCAGCAGCTGGGTTGCTGTCTGCTCAATTTGTTTGACAGAAAATCAAAAGGATTTTGAGCAAAATTGAAAAATTTCTTGTAGAAAGTTGCCTTTTTGTGATAACAGAGTTGTTTTCCCACTAAAATAATTCAAGCTATCTTTGTGGTATTGGTGCAAAGTTGACATAATCAACTGAAGCAACAACTCCATTTGGGCTGAATCTCTTAAAGATGTAGAATTCTGGAGAGTCGTGAGTGTCCAAGCTGTTTTGCTCCATTTTGCCCTTCACATCTATCACCATTTCCAATTGTACTTCCCTCCAGCGTGCTCTGGCAATGTCTTTATATGCCTTTCTGTCTCTGCCCCCTCCTTCAATATATACTCATTTGACATTTCAGTCAGGATTTCACTATTCAACTGGACAGGCCTCCTACTCCTACTCCTACTCCTACTCCTACTCCTACTCCTACTCCTACTCCTACTCC
>CM021731.1:175856607-175873684 GCA_011075105.1 Heteronetta atricapilla
ACTCCTACTCCTACTCCTACTCCTACTCCTACTCCTACTCCTACTCCCCTGCACATGGGGGTGGACTGTTCTTGCACAATGAGTTGGTTGCTCAGCCTTCTTCCCTGGTCAGCCTCCCATGGGATCCTGCCTTCCACTGCCTTGAAAAAGTTGAAGTTCACTCTCCTGAAATTCCTTTCCTCACTTCCCTCAGGATCTTAAGATCTACCATATCATGGTCACCAAGGCTGCCATCAGCTATCATATCTTTGATCAGTTCTTCATTACCTGAGGGTAGCTACATTGGCAGAGCACTTCCTTCATTGGCCTGTCCAGCAACTGTGTAAATAAATGTCCTCAACACACCCCAGAAATCTCTTGGTTTGCCTGAGCCCCACCATGCTGCTCTTCCAGCAGAGGATGGGGTAGGTAAAAACCCTCTTGAGAAAAAGGGCCTGAGATCAGGTATCTTTGTGCACTTGACTAGAGAAGATGTCACCTACTCCTTTCTCTTGTGGCAACCCCCTTGCTGATCCGGTGTCTTCAGCATAACAACAATATAGAAGAGAAAAACTTGAGAATACATCTGAACAATACAATGTCAAACAATGTCTTCTTGTCACCAGAAAGCAACTGGATACAACCTCTAGTATTGAGGACCAATTCAAATAAAAGACTGCACACAGAAACAACACATGTAAGACGTGAAGAGTCTGCAGATGAAAAAAAGATAATTATTTATTTTTGAGTGTACACTTCAATTCTAATGAGATTTTTATTCCACTGACTATGACCTCAAGCCAGATTGGCAAACACACAGAACCTGAATTTAATCAAGCCTTTCACTGTTTGCAAAGCAGCAAACGATATGCTTGGTAAGCAGAGTAGGCATATCTGTATGCTGGTCTCTCCTCAATGTGCAGTGTGTGCCACACACAACTGGCCTGCGGCTGCTTCTGCCAAAGTCTCCTGAATAAATGAACAGAGCATACCAATTTACAGAAATAAAGACAGCACATCAGACTTAAAATTTCTCTGTATTCTTGGGGAAACATTAACAAATTCATCACTGAGGAACTGTAAGAAGAAAAATCCAGAGCAGAGCAGTGTTGGATGGAGAAAGCTAAGGTGTTCTCCACAATTTGAAGCGATACATCACTCAGATCACAGCTCAGATAAAGAATTGCAGCATGATTCTGGTCAAAACTGGAGGGACCCTTGTTAGTTTTGGACCAACTTTTGGCTTTATAGTATAATTCTGTTTTTCCAAAAATATTTATTTCTGTATTGGTCTTCCTGAGAGACATGTTTTGGAATAGTACCTTTATCTGGAAGTGTAACAGAGTTACAACTGCCTTTCCATCACAGAGCTGTACAAGAAAAAGATACAAGGGAGAGTGCAGAGACAGCAGATGAAGAGCACACATGGGATGTTGCACAGCTGAAGGTCAGAGATAGCCCAACCCTGACTGATTTCTCAAGATTTAGGAGTCTAAATATCTTTCAAAATCAGTGCCACAAAACTATTTATTTTGTTTTTCTCTGCTTTGTCTGCCTGCTTGTATTTCTGCAGCTCCTAACTGTATCATTTACTCTTTCACGTGTAAGACTGTTTTCTCTCTCTGAATATTCTGCTTTACTGTCTGCACTTACCCTGGTGGAGCCTGGGAGAGGACTTGGGTGCATACCAGTGCCTGTACATCACTGTAGGTTTTGTGCCCTATCTCCTGGCAATGACACAAGGCAGGGCCAAGGCTCTCTCTGCCTTCTGATCTTCATACTGTACTCAGGTTATGCAGAATCACTGAATATTAAGTCTTTGAAAGGTTATGTTATTTAGGACTAAACACAGCCTTGATCAAAGCTGAAGAACACACTACCTAAATGAGGTACCAATTACTGTTTTGTTTTTACACAGAAGCAGATCTTTTGGTGCCTTATCTCCTTAAACAGCCTCTTCCTGGCTAGTTTGCTACCAGGTGCTTCAAGAACTGCTTAGTCCCTTATTACAGGCCACTGGGTTGATGGCTTGCTTACAACCAGCCATGGTGCCATCCACCACTATTGTACCGCTAACTCCTAGCTGTGTGAGCACTGGATGTGTAAGTATACCTGAGAATCTCTGCATGACTTTGGCATCTGTTGTGTCACATAGAAAGTGTTAACGCAGTGCCAGGGACACAGGGGTGGTGGAGTTTATGGTTAAGGAGGCTCATTTGGATCATTCAAGGCACATCTTCTTCTCATGGTTGGAACATGTTGCAATGTGTCAAACCTGGCATCAATATGGGTCACAGCTGGAAAGCCTGTAATATTCAGAGGGACAGTTACCCACCCAGCTTTGGTTGGCAAACCTGTCCCAGAGGTTGACAGTGTGATATTACATTATATCTGGAATTCATGCCGCTAAAACAGAGCTGCTCTTCTGTCTACACAGCAATGAATTTCCATAACTCGATTTCCACATTATTCTCGTATTCCCTGGGTTCAAAACATAAAAAAAATATCAAGTGATACTCACCACCTACTTCTTCACAGGACTTACATGCAGCCAGGGAGATGCCACAGCAGCCTCAGGAACAGATAGTGCTCTACAGGAGCCTGGGATGCCACTGGCCATCTGCAGAGCCCTGGGTGGACACATTCAGGATTTGAGACCAGTGAAGGTAGTATCCTAAAGTCACTTGTCACACATTTAAGTGCATATGTGCATTCCTACATAGCATTCACACATTACACGTTTCTGGAATTTAATAAATGTGGAGTTTAAGCAGTGCCCAAAAGATGGCACTGTTTATTTGTGCTTTTTTCATTCTTAATTGCATACCCTCTTCTAGGCTGGCATACTGTCTGACAAAATTAAGACAGGACTTATGTACCATATAGAGAAAAGAGACACAAATCAAACCATTGCTGCAGCGTGGCCTTTTCTGTAACCTTTAATGCGCAATATTTTAGTGGAAATGAGCATATTGACACTGCTTAATATTATAACTGCAATGTAGTTGCTCTTTTATTTCCATCCCTTTTATTTTCACCTTAGAAGATTCAATCACATACATTTCATTTAATATCTGGCCATGGAAGAATGTGCTTAAATTCCTTAAAATCAGAAGGAATTATTGACAAGAGATGTATCAGGACCAGGGTTCTGGCTTGAGGGTCCCTGAGAATTAGCACAAACATCCCTGCTTGTGCACTAATATGATGTGCTGAAAAAAAGAAAATACTCCAAATAGCATGACAGCCAAATTGCAGTGAATCAGTTGCCCACATTTCTGTTTGAACAGCCAAATCCCAAGTCCTACTTAACAGCTTGCTGCAGCCACAGAACAAGTGAGAATGTGGAAATAGAGTTTACCTTGCAGCAATGAATTTAATGAAAGGCTTGCTGGTAACCATAGCAAATGACAACATTAATCCTCATATCAGCTGTCAGGTTTCTACAGGCCTTTAAAATGGGAAGGTGTGCCAGACAAGCAATAATAATGACAACAATAACAACAACAACAACAACAATGACCATTATGTCTTATTTTATTAAATTAAAGCTCTTTGCAGTCTGAACACAGGACTTGCTTCACCCACCAGTGACATCCAGCCATTTCCAAGACAACAAAATTCAGGTATAAGAGTACACCACAGATGGCTCTGGTGGCTTTTGACTCCGCATTTTCCCCTTCTAGCTCTACATGATGTTATTTATGGCTGCTGCATGGACTTGGAGGGTACTAATCAGTGGGGTTCTGATGGGAAAGACAAAATTCATTGCTGCTATCCCTTGCCAGAGCCCTCCCCAGCCATGGGACCTCCAGATGTGGATCTGAACGTAAGCTCTAACGCTCAGGACTAAGCCACCATGGTGTTTAAAATATATCACCTATGGAAGCAGTGTGTGATCACAGGGCTGGGTTGTGCCTTGAAGATCCCTTTGTGGGGATGGGTCTTGTTTTTCAGCATGTGGTGCCCATTAGGCTGTGTGTGGAGATGGGGAGAATGAAGAAGTCAACCAGCCAGGCATGCAACAGAGAGAGGTGACTTAAAAAACAGCCTTCTCCTGACTGTGAGTACCTGTTAGCAGCTATGAGAGAAAGAAAATGTGGGTTATGATTTGCCTGCTAAACTTGCTTCTAGCTCCAATTCAATAGGAATAAGTACTAGGTTGTCCTTCCCAGGAAAGTGTCCTCAACACCGGGCAAAGGATGGGAGACAACCAGCCTGATGAAAAGCAGGGTGATTATAGAATCATTGAGGCTGGAAAAGACCCCCAAGATCATTTGGTTCAACCATCCCCCTGCTATCAGTGTCACCCACTAAACCATGTCACTAAGCACCACGTCCAACCTTTCCTTGAACATCCCTAGGGTGACACCACCACCTCCCTGGGCAACCCATTCCAATGCCTGACTGCTTTTTCTGAGAAGAAATGTCTCCTATAGACTGAAGTCCCAGGCTTTTACCTCCCATCTCTAGTGACCCGTGAACATGCTTTGGCAGCACATAGCTCAGTGAGCCCCAAAACACCAAATTTTGTGCTCGTAATGCTGACAGTTGTTTCTGAGAATTTAGTCCAACATGGAGTTAAAGCAGTAAGTGGCCTATTGGTTCTTCCTTATCCAGTTTATTCTTGTTCTTAAATGCTCGTTTACTGTTTGGGGAAAAAAAAAAAAAAAAAAAAAAGGCTTTTTTTTTTTGGTGGTAGAGTGGGATTTGTTTGTTAAAATGACAGTTTCAAGAATCAGATGGGTATCTGGAAATGAAATCCTTTTCTTTTTTTTTTGGCTCTGTACATTTTCATTGGCAATAATAAAGCATCAGAAATCAAAATTTAGCTGGCAATTTTGATGATGCTGCAAGAAGTAGATATAACTTGCTGTTCAGCTATATTGGCTCTGCAGTGCTGAAAGCAGTAAACATTTGATTGTGTCAGTAAACCGAGCTGATAGATCTTGGAAGATACATACGGGCAAATTTTCAAAGTAATACACGGAGCTGGAGCCACAAGAATCAGTACTAACGGGAAGTGAAAGATGGTACTGAAAACTTCAGCCACAGAGAGCAGATCTGTGCAAGTGTGGTGGCATTTTAAAATCACTCATATCACCACAGTTTAAGTTGTGTTTCTTGGAATTATTTTTGTTTAAGGGGTAATGTAGCTAGGTTGCTGTGAGCAGGAAGTGCAGAGTTGGCGGCTGCTCTGGCACTGATCCCGTCCCCACACCTGCAAAGGGGGTAAATCTCCCTCCTCAGGGGCAGGAAATCTGGGTCCCAACATGAGGAAAACCATGGGGGATCGCTGATTTTGGAGTTATGTACCTGCATGGGCAGCCAGACTCTCTGGTGATGGGTAGCAGCTGAGGAAAAACAAGAAACAAGTACTAGGAGCTGGCATCTGGCTGCTCCCACCCCTGCGGTAGGGCACCCTCTGCCCTCCCAGCTGGCACCTTCTCTTCTCCAAGGCTCAATTGTTACCACATGGCCTTTGACAGGGCTGGAAAAAGCGGGTGAACATTGGCGGGGGGAAGTTTTTGACCTTGCTGTTTTACAACAAGCACTTTGATTCCTGTTTAAACACCCCCAGCTGAGGAGCGCTCTTGCTTGACAGACTAAATTACATTTAAACACAGAATCTCAGCTTGGTCTCTTTTCCTCACTCAGCTGATAAAGGCACAGAGTGCAAATAGCTTGATATATATTAGCTGAATCTATGGTAAAATCTTGTCTAAGACATTGCCAAACCAGAAAGGAGCGTTGGCTTTTCCTGGGATAGGTTTGGTACATAGGCTGGACAGGGGAGCATGGCCAGCGGATGAAGTTGAGGCAGGGCTGGTGTGTGGTTTGCCACATGCAGTCAATTTTTACTGGTCATTGCCTTCTTTTAGAGTATGTGATTCAGTGACTCACCTTGTAAATCAGCTGTGGTCCTAAATTGCTTTCTGATGAAATCCAACCTTTTTTTTTTTTTTTTTTTTCCAAGTTACCAGAAGCATATAGGGTGCCCTCTGTTAAATCTGTGTTGCACTTACAGACAAGTCTTCTATGTTTCCTTCTTTCATGCCTTTTTTCTTTTATGTTGATACTGAAAGGATTCATTGTTTTGTGCTACATCTACCCCCTCAAAGTAAATAGTGGTACTCAGTGCTGCTGAGCTCGATCCAGATAGCATAACCATTTCCTCCTGCAACCATTCTTTCTCAGCCAAGGGAAGAGCAAGACATAAGTCCTGCATCAAGACTTCTACCAGTGTCCTAGTAACTGTCTGGTGGTAAAAAATTGCAGATCTCCCTCCTCAGACCCGAGCCCTACTGGGGAAATTAATCTCATGAAAATGCATCCAATTTTCACACACCAGGGCATCAGACATCTGAAAATTGCTGCCAGATCGGGATTACAAAGAAAAAAAGAAAAAAAAAATGAGGCATTAGACTGTTCTCTCTCACTCTTAGCTATTTAACTAATATTTAACACTTTAATCCTCCTGAATATTTTTTTTTTCTTTTTACTATAATCCCTTAATATAGTCTGCAGTGTTTATAATCATTTTTCTTTCTCACAATTTTAGGTTCCCAATTTAAGCTGCTTTCTTTACCTTAATTACTTGGCTAACTGTAATCTGTCAGAAATCACAGGCACACGAGAGGGCAAGCCCTTATGATGAGGCTGTCTTCTTGCCAATGAAAAGCTGCTCACTGCAGTCTATTTTGTTAAGTTTTATTCAGCAATTGAGGCTTAAATGCCTAAAGTCAGGAAGCTTCTACCATTTCCTTTGAGATACTAAGCTGTAATAGAATAGAAGTCAGTGGTAGGAAAATTTTCTCTGAAACTTTGAAAGATTTGTGTGGTGTACCTTCAGTGCATTTAATTACTAGTGAGTAGTCACAGCTGTGTGTCTCAGCTGCTTAATCGGAGAGCCTTCCCCAACACCAGTAAGAACTCTTGTGTTCATATTGTCTCATCTCTTGGCTGAACAGCTGAGACAACAAATCACCCTAGGAGCAGATCATCATCCTTTTGCAAACATGGACACAGACAGGAAAAGTGACAGCAGCCAGCAGAATGGTGGTGATGCTGCTGATCAGATCTGCTAGCTCAGTCCATCATAGTTGGGGCTGGTCCTCCTAGGTGATGTAGTCCCTGATTTGTGAGAGCTTTGGTGAATACTCAGTGGTGTAAGGAGCGAGAACCCTGCTGTGTGCCAGCATGAGACACTATCTTCAACATCTGTAGGGTGAGCATTAGTTGTTTTGTTTACTGGCTTCCTTTAAATGATGCTTTGGATGGTCTTCATGGGATGCAGCTGTGCCTGTCATTGCAAAGTCCTGGGCAGGAATAGGCAGCACACGTCTGTAAAAATGGAACAGAAATGAGCCTAATAAGCACAAAATACCTCCTGGAGCAAATAGCTCACAGAAGTTTCCATTCCAGAATAATATTTAGAAGTAACTGGAGATCATTTCCTATAATGTTCATCACCTTTTCTGGTGCTCAGAATGACTCAGAACCAGCTGCAAGATTTCTGTAGTCCTGGAAACACTTGAAAATGTGTGCTTTGCAACAGCAGCCACTATGCAGTTACAGAATGACTTGTATCTTCACATCTCTTTCTGTGATCCAGCCTTTATGGCTCAGAACGTATTTGCTACCAAGGACTTGGAGTTTGATCATCCAGCCTGTGTAGAGCTCCTGTTCATGTGCTTTTAATATAGTCTGTAACACTCATGTTCAGATCTGAAAAGGCACTTAGGTATCTCAGATAATGTACCCAACCCCTCTGCAGAATTAAGTGTCTGCATTTTTGCCTGGCCATGAAAATCCTGCTAAAGTCCATTTTCAGGGCTGCTACCATCTCAGATCAGTGTAAGATTAGTCTAATGTCCCTGTGGGATCCATAAGGCATCTCTACCTAAAACCCTGAGCAGTCAGGTTTAGTAGGTTTGTTCTTAGCACACCTAATTTATGTTGGGTATGAATTCATGGGGCATTGGTCTCAGTTTGAAGCAGAGTAAAACCACTGGTAAATTTTCATTTATTGAACTCACAGGATGCTGAGCCATCAAAGCTGATTTTGTTCAGAAGAGAAGACACCCACCTTCTGTAAAATAATTGGTGGCTGAAATATTCACCAAGGTGGTAAAGCCAAGTTTCAGGTGTCCAAGGCTGAAAAGGGGGTGTACTTTCTTCTCTCACAATCCAGGGTACTATGGGAAACTCTTGGTTGTGAGGCAAAAAGGAGGAGGAGGAAAACTGGATCATTTCACAGCTGAAACAAAAAGGTTTGTTAGACTGGAGGAAATACTTGGAAAATCGTCTTATGATAAAGGCATTCACTAGCAAGTGTTTATTTCCCTGTTCCCACAATGGTTTACTATTTTTAAGACTTTCTAACATAAAATTAACACCCAGGAACATGGGTGTTCCCTTAGCAAGAGAACTCCATCAGCCTTAGGCTTTAGAGTACTTTTCACTCCATGAATCTGCCATTCTTGACAGGGTGGTTGTAGAGTTTCAAGAAACTAATAGCAATGGTGTCAGCATGGTGGGTATGGGCTCTCCCTGCAGTTTGTGTGAACTCCTGTCGGATGCAATTCCTTGGTCTGTAATCCTCTCAGTGCACTGTGTGATGCTCCAGGCACATCTTTCATGTGTGATGAAGTGCAGCACAGAGGCATGGAGACGTGGCTGACAGAACAATAGCTGGTGCCAGCCTAATGCTATGCCTGGCTGAGAGGGAGCATGGATGCACACTAATGCATCAGGTAATACCCTAGCTAACTGGGGCCCTGTAGCCTCCCCACACTGCACCATTAATGGCTAGTTTAGGTTTGTATCTTCCATGTATCTATTTAGGAGTCAGCTATTGCATGATATAACCTCCTCTGATATCTTTGGTAGATGCACTACTTCCTTTTGGGCCTGTTTCTGCTCATTTGTAGATGCCTTAATTCCTATGAACTCCAGAGAGAACAGAGAAAACCCACACTTCATTAGCCAATGTTTGTACAATGCCTTGAAAATGTAAAATACTGCACAAATGATGAGTGCTATTTACTTCAGAGCTAATTTGTTAACCTTTCCTTCATTTGGGGACCCTTTGTTTTTAGCTGTTCATTTGCTTAATTGCCTATCAAGCTTCCAATGAAAAATGCCTATAAACACATTAATTGTACCATGACCCAGGAAGAAAATACTGCAGATAACATTACTCACCCACCCGTCACAAAGCCATGTTCTCTATCACTCTTTCCACCTAGCCACCTCCGTCCTCACTTCTCCCCTCCATCTCCCATGTGTAAAACTGATACAACCCCTGAAATCCCAGATTTATAGTGAGCCTAATAATACTTTCTCCTCTCATGAGTTAATCTTCTACCTAATCATTACTTGGCTGCTTGGCACTTTTTATAATTATCTCTGCAACACCCTTGAAAATGCTTTTGCCTCATTTAGAGCGTGCTGTAAATGATACGATTTTGATAAATTAAGCAATGATCAGAAAAGATTTTCAATATTCTGTAGTTTTCCATTAAGTTACAGTTATAGTGACACAATTTGCTCTGCTACACTTCACACTGAGTTAGCCTTGTTTTCATTAAAAACGTAATTATTTAGAGATTTATAACTCTTCCATAGAAATTTGCTCTGAGTGAAGCTTGACAATGCTTTTAGCTCAGAAGTAACCTTTTTAAGAAAGAAGATTAATTTGTTTTGTTTTGTGATTTTTAAAGTAAATTCCACCTGTTTCAAGCTTTTTGTGTTCCTACTACTAAAAATAGCCTAAATTTAAGAAATGTACTATTAGTTATGATAACAGTAATTGCTATTATTACAACTTCTATTAATGTATATGTAGAAAATAGCATTAAGGGGTGCAGTTAAGAATAAAACCAAGATATTTACTCAGAAGGGTGTACAACCTCCTGCATTCAGTAGGTGAATAAGATTATTTGTTCCTGATGCACAATGCTTCACTATGGAATATTGCAAGAAGCACAGAATCATAGAATTACGGAATGATAGAATCATCTAGGTTGGAAAGGACCACCAAGATCATCAAGTCTTACCATCAACCTGACCCACCAAACCATGTCCCTTAGTGTCATATCCGCCATCTCTTAAATACCTCCAGAGATGGGGACTCAACCACTTCCCTGAGCAGCCTGTCCCAGTGCTGACGCATGATGAAAATCAAGATTATAAATGCCAGTCCTGAACATGCAGGGTGTGAGTATGTTTGGGAATCGTGAATGGAATTATCAGTAGTCTCTTCTCTCTGGTGCTTTGTACAGTTTCTGGTTCAAAGGGATTTATAGACTTCCTTCATGTATGGCCTCAAGGTGCTCCTGAAGGTCCAGTGACAGCATCCTAGATCCTACTAGGCTCAGGTAATGTCAAGGTGATGATACCAGATGTTAACACCCTTATAGGACAATGCATTGACATTGCAAAACCTTCTGACTGCTTCCAAATCTCTTGAGAGAGCTTGCTCAAATTCAGGGGATCTGAGTGGGAGCCAGCTTAGGGAAGTCAAAGTTTTCATTCTGGTCTCTTTCCTTGCCTCACCTATTTTGCCCCAAAGTAATGTTCCAGTGTTTCCTATTAGTTTGTTGACTGTAGTTTCAGCTCCTGCCGTACTTAATATTATGTATGCAACAGACTCACAGTGCATTTGTTTGAGGACACACATTCAGCCAATTTGAGTTCACAAATATGAGTTTTGTGTTCCTACTTGGGTGGGTAAAACCATTTGTGCATGACAGAATTAGACCACTAATTATAGAGACTATCTTAAAACTGCCAGAAAATTTGGTACAAAGCACGTATTCCCTAGGCAAAAAACTGGTTGGGCTCTGTCAGTTTGCAACATGCAACCTGAAGGAGAAAACTGATCCAGCACAACTTAAATTAGTACTACTTTATCATATCCAGTATAAAACATAGGAACTGCATTTTCACTATCTACCATGTTTCCAGGTTTAGAGGAACAGAAATAAAAAAAGAATTAACATTTTGCATAGATGCAGTGACTAATCCTGAACACTGTCTTTATGTTCCTAATAAACTCTTGTCAGGTTTTTGGGTTGGAGTAGCTTAAAAACAACCTTATCAGCAGAAATTGAGGAATTAGCTATCTGAGCAAATAATGGAATGATCTTGCCTCTGTCTATGTAGCAGATTAATGCTACCCAAGTGGAATGGACCTGGTGAGTTTGAGGAGAAGTAATATTTGAGAGTGAAATTTCAGTAATGAACCTTTTAGAAATGGCAGTTCGCTATGAAGTTTGTTCTACGTACATGTGTGATATAAAAGAAACACTCATAGCACTGGGATATAAACTTCATTTCATTGCTATATAAACAGTAGTAAAGCAGCTTTTTCTGAAATCAGGACAAGGAGTAGATTGCTTTTAAGTAGTGTTTGGGATTGATGATAGGGAAGAGAAATACCCAAATGAAAATTATTGATGTAATAAAAAGAAATTCAGATATTTTTCTCTGTCTCAGACTATTTTTCAGGCAAAGTTGGAAGGCAAGATTCTCTGAAGGAGTGAACAATAACTGTTTGGGTATTTGGGTTCAGTTGTCAAATGGGCATTTTAGGTCTCTACCTGTGTTTCCACTGAAGTCAATGCCTTTGCTTTTACTGAATACAACTGACTTAATGACAATACTTTTGCAATGTTGAATTCACTTGCAAATACCACTTTTCAGAAGTGGAAATTCAGTTTTTTGGAGGTGTGTAGGAATTAATTCTCCCTAATCCCCTGCATATTACTGAGGATCTGAACCTACATATCTGCCTGTGCAAATCATGCATCACAAGCAATGTGACATCTGAAACAAGGGAGTAATGCTTGCCTGTTTCCAAGAGCCATCTCAAGGGGAGAAAAGAGTGTGCAATACCTCAAGTAAGGAAGCTGTCTGAATATGGCTCCAGCAGCCCAATTCCTAGGATCAATAAAAACACACTAAGGTCACA
Source organism: Heteronetta atricapilla (assembly GCA_011075105.1). Taxonomy (NCBI): domain Eukaryota; kingdom Metazoa; phylum Chordata; class Aves; order Anseriformes; family Anatidae; genus Heteronetta; species Heteronetta atricapilla. Next base: position 175,868,564 of record CM021731.1, read on the forward strand.
GGGATGTGACATTGGATATTACAGCAACAAGGAGGGTGATGAAGAAATAAAACAATTTAGCTTCTTTCAGTGTTATGCTTAAGATTTTCAAGTTAATTTAAATAAAGGCATCCAGGAGTAACAGCTATTTTCCAGAACTGGATCTGCACTGTTTCGGTGAACCTGTAGGACTTGGGAAATGGCATTAGTAACAAATCTAGCTTATGGGTTTTGTAAGGGAGTGACTCAACTCTTGAAAGAAAATAAAAGAGAGAAGAAAACAGAGAACCCAATCACCTTTGTCTTGGGAAGATAGCATTGGAAATGTAAACCATTGCAAGGCAAATGCTGTAATTAAGATGGATGCACAGCTGTGCTCTATTTCTGCAGGCAGGGACAAGAAGGGACCAGAGGATTCCTCCAAACACCCACACTTTTCATGCAATATAAATCAGCAAAGCTTAAGATGTGAGATTCCTCTTGCTAAACTTTTCCCTCCCATGAACCTTTGGTCAGTACTAAAGCATAGCTGCTTCTTATAGCAGGGTGGCCTGATAGCCCAGGCAGTCTTTTTCTCTCTGAGATCTCACAGTCACAGACAAGAAAGGATTACATTTTTAGAAGCTTCTGTGAGTCTTGTTAACATGTGTAAATCCATCTGTGGATGCACTGTGTTCTCCATACATACCAACAAGGCTCATGTGCGGGAATTTCCATAGTTTTGTTCTCAACAGCATTTTTTACAGAGACAAAATGAGACTATTGCAGAATCCCTGAATCCCCCTGCTAGTTCAGCTGCTTTAAGCACATACAAGCGGGCAAGAGCAATTTTGGCTTCTTCTTTCCCTGTGATGGGACCTGTGCAGGTCATATGAATAGCGATGCAGCTAGTTCTTCAGGTCACAGGAGAAGGCAGCACAGTTAGGTGAGCTCCTGTCCTGTGGGGAAGGTGGGTGCCAGCAGAATCGAGGGACACCCTGCCCCAGCCTCCATTGCTCTCTTTGCTCTTCTAAGCAAAAAAAAATCCTCTCAGGCCACCCACCAGTAAGAGGCACCTCTGCTTACCTCCATACCCAAGGGGGAGATGGCAGTGGAAGGACTGATGCATCTGGGAGACAGCGAATTAGGATTGAAGGAGGGTTTCATATATTTATTTATTTATTTTCTGAGTAGGCAGGATAATGATTTTTTTTTATTTTGTTTCATTTGTTGATCTGGATCAGGGAGCACAGGAAAGTATATTACCGAGCAGATGTTGTGTGATTTGCTGACAAAGAACGTTTTCTGATGGAACCCTAGTTAAAAATTTGGCAGCAAATTGCTTATTAGATGAGAAATGAGATGCTTCAGATGGAAGGCAAAACACCTTGTCATATTTATCTGAACTGTCAAAATACAGATCAGTGACTGTGTAGCTAAGCCATACTGTGTGGTTGATCACATTTTGTTCCAGGGAGAGAAGATTTTCCTGGTTATGGAAGAACTGTCTCAAGGACTGTGTATGACAATCTTTGAACAAATGGGACCTACATAGGATATCCTTGGAGCATATGCCTTGAAATGACTGTCAGGGAATGAACTCCCTTGGTGTAAATATGCAACACCATGCAAGGAGATGTCATTGTGTTCACATGCTACTCAGGACTTGTGACCATATCACTACTGGGTAGGATTATTGTCTGAGTATGTCTTAGTGCCCCTTCACACAACCTGGCAGGGCAGATTTCAGCAGAATTAGTTGGAAAAGAAAAAGGAAAAAAAAAAAAGAGAGAGAAAATATAAAAAGAGAAAAGGAAGGAAGGTAAATGTATGAGAGGATTTGAAGGGAATCACAGCCTCAGTTAGTAGTAACCAAGGAAGGTATTGCTCTGTTAATTTATCATGACAGTCTCAAAGTTGAAACAGCCAAGTTGGGATAATTCTATCATTAAAATGTAGCATAATTATCATTGATAACAATTAGTATGATACATAAAATTCAAATAACTAAATGAGATAGTAAGTACCTTATCTTTTCTTCATCAGTCTGTTTCCATTATTTTGGCGGTTACTTTTAAGGATTTAGCTGTTTTTTCTATCAAAAGCCTTATCATATAGGAGGCAATTTGGCATGATTTTAGAAGGGTAGATGTTTCCGTTTTATAAAGTTTTTTATAAACCTTATTGAAACAGGACCTTGAAGAAGGCCATCATATTAATTATGCATTGTAGGTAAATTAGGTAAATAATTGTCAGGGTGCAGCAGTGGAGCTCCCTGGGGCTGGGCAGTATGGGGACTCCCCATGGGGCCACCAGGGCAGGGCCTGGCACCCAGGGCCCACCCCACCACCCGAGTCAGGAGCAGTGCAGCTGGGAGAATTGTTTCAGTGCCAGAGACCAACAAATGGGCTGAGTCCTGGTTGTTGGCCCATGGGCAGGCCTGGGTGGGCAGGGCCATGGCTGGGCAGGGCAGGGCTGTGGGGAGCTGGAGCCTTGCCAGCCCTGCTGAAGCCTGTCTGGGGCTGGTGTCCCTGGGGCTGACATGGGGGCCTTGGGCCTGGGAAAGGTGCAGAGGGCCTGGGGGGTTGGGAAGGGACAGTCAGTGCTGGTGGTGTCCTTGGGGACTTGGATGTGATTTAAAGCAGGCTGTAAGCAAGAGCAGTAATAGAAAAATATAGTAATTCTTGTATCTTTTCCAGACACTTCCTACATACGTACTTTATTGTTGCATATGTAAACATTTGCCAGAGAAATAGAAATGTCATTACATTAAAGGCTATTTTGGGCCAAGCCTGCCACAGAAAGGCCATTCAACCAATGCAACTGGAAGAAACCAAATGAAAGTGTAGGGCAGCCTTAGATGTTGTTTAGCCAAACTACACGCCTGTGTTTAGTCCTTTTGACATATCCTACAAATCTTTCCCTCCAGACTAGTCATCATCCTGTTACTTTTTGCTTGGATGCTCACTTATTGTTGATGTTTTTGACATTGATATACATGGCAATGATGTCTATGGTCCAAGTGATAGATATCTTGTGGTCTTCACACGAGAAGTTCATTAAGTGTGAAGGAAAGCTTAAGAGATGCCTTACTAGTGACTGCTTGGCTGTTGTAGCTTGGTAGAAGTGCCTTGCCCACCACTTCCACCTGACTAGGTTGTTTCCTAATGAGTGGTGATATTATGGATTTGTTTGCAAAACATGACATCATATACTAAGTTCACCCATAACATCATATACTGTATACATATATATTTTCAAAAATGGAATGGGGGCTGCTTCACAAAAGCTCCTCAGTTCAGCAGCTGAAGAAATGGTAAGATACAGGGTTGGAAGATAAAACTAAGCAAATTTAAGGAGGTAACAAACAACTTAGGAAGGCTTGTGGTGAATTCATGACTGGATTTTTTGGGGGTGAAGGTAGGATTTTTTTTTTTTCCTAAAACTTATATTTTAGTTTAAAGAAAAAAATGAAGCTGTCATGCACAACACAAGGGAAAGACTGGGATGCCATCCAGAATGAAGACAAGGAAGTGGAAATAGAGAAATAGAAACAGAATGGTCTTTGAAAGTACAGAAGCGAAGGTTACCACTTCAGTACTAATAGCAGCAATTTCTGGTGTCAACTGGAATCTCATCAGTTAGAAATGAAGAAAATATGACTGTATGAAGCCCTGAGCAGTCTGGAGTGCTCTAATAGCTGAAATAATAGTTCAAAGTAGACTCTACTTTGCCCAGGAGATTGGACACAAGATCTTCTAAGGTCCCTCCAACCTGAATGATTCTGCAATTTTACAATTCTGTGATTCTGTGAAAGAAAAGTCCTTGAACTGTTAATCAGTTATGTGGTATACAATGTGGGGGCAGATTCAGACACCTAAATTAAATCTAAGCATCTACAATTTATGTGCTTCAGTGTGAGCTAGATTGCTAAGCCCCTAACAATCAACACAGATAAAGTCATTACAGAAAGTTGAGTCTGCAGAGGCTCATTTATGGATGCTATTGACTGTAATATAGGTGCACACACCTACAGACACCTAGATATTGGAGTCTAGTTCTGGAAGATACTCAAATCGGGTTCTGGAGCTGCATCCTCTAAGTCAGCATTATGATATGGCTATGAGAAAGACAAATGCACCCTTGAGTATGTTACACAAATTTTTATTTGAGGGGGTAAAGTTCCAATATTATTTTACACTGCTTGCTGCCATTTCTATGTTTTAATTACAGTTAAACATACATAAGACAAGTTGAATCAAGCAAGACAAAGAAGAGATAAGGGCTGCTACAATGTTTGCTGTAATCTCACAGAAATCTTACCATCAATAAGGAATGAAGGTTCCATTTAACTTGTTCATTACAGGAAAATGAGGAATGTAGTTTCTCTCTGTAAATAGTTCAGGAGTTAAAAACATGATGAACATAAAGGGAACAGTGCTGACATAAAATGATTTAACCATGAGATTTGTTTGTAATAAAATAAAACTTAATTACAATTAAATTTTTTCCTAGCCAACCCTGCCTAGGCTTCCAAAAATCATTGCAAATTCTGTTTATGTAAGCAGAGATTAAGAGTTAAAATTCTTTAGCACTAATATCAAAACAGCACACTTCAGAAACAAAATGTTGGATGTAATTTGTTAACGTTCTTGTACTCACACCTTTCTTGGCCTGGTAAAGCAAGATAATTAACAGATTTCAAAGGTATCATCCCAAGAAAAGCTCCAGAGTCTTTAGTTAGGTCACTTAATGCCCCAACTGGTATTAACTGCATATTGATTACATGTGTATCAGAGTAAGTTTGGCTATTTTATTGCATAAGTCAAACGTCATTTCCATATTCTGAACATAGTTAGGGATAGTGACCTTACTGGTAGTTTAACAAAACCCTTTGCACTATTATTTCCAACCTCAAGAATATCGTATTAGAAACTTACCATCTTCCTCATCTTCTAAACACATTCCAGTACAATAAATTAACCCATTTCAGGTATTTATTTTTTGCTCTTTAGATGAATAACAAAAAAATAAATGGTATCTTTTGTGACAAACAAACAAAAAAAAACCCACCACCAACGAAAAAGTGGTAGCTGTAGAGTTTTTTTTGAGGCTCTCTCTTCTCTTCTCTTCTCTTCTCTTCTCTTCTCTTCTCTTCTCTTC
>CM021731.1:175873694-175953137 GCA_011075105.1 Heteronetta atricapilla
CTCTTCTCTTCTCTTCTCTTCTCTTCTCTTCTCTTCTCTTCTCTTCTTTTTCTTCTCTTTTTATAATTAATTATTACAACTTGCTGGTTATTCCTATACTGGTTTTGCTCTGCAATGAAATGTTCTTTTTGGCTATTCTCATTCATCATGGATAATTAACCAAAATTCTTCCCATTTGTTTCTCTGGTCGTTGAATTGCTTTTAACCATCAGTAAATACAGTTCCTCAATTATAAACTGTGTCCATATCTACAAACATTTGAGGTCTGAGTTAAGCCTTGCAAATCATGTGTTGGGCTTACGATGTTTACATCTTTGTGATACATTAGAAGTGGCACTGCACTTGTACACTTTATATGTAGGTTCTGTTTTTAGCGAGACCACTAAATAGACAGTTGTTAGTTACGTAAAAATACCTGCATTTGGGCCAAACATTGGCAAAGACATCATGAATGACGCATATATGGATTTTTAGTTCAAACAGCTGGTTCAAACAACAGCAATCGTTGTTGGGATGGGGTGTAACAGTTCTCAAAACCCCAAATGTTCCTCAAAATATTTGTGTTACAATGGTTAGCATTTTATTGTTGTTCTTTTTACATATGTATAAATAAATATATATATATATATATATACTTATTGGTAATCTTTATTAATTCATTAATCTGGTTTTATATTTCATTAAGCTGATGGGTTATTTCATAGGTAATTAAACTAAGAAATCTTAAATTATCATCAACACAAGCTGCACTCTTGCTTTTGCATGCCCTTTCATTTAGATGATCTAAAACATATACCTCCAAATGTTGAACTTTAATTTCAGGTTTGGTTCTGTATGAAGTTGCATAAACCGATACTAAGTTGTTCTCATTGACCAAGCACATATTTAAGGTTTCCTATACTAAATTTTGGAGTACTTTAACAAGGAAGATAGCTTTTTCCCACTTTCATCTGTGGGAATATAGCAATGTTAGCAAAATTGGACCTGTGAAAAATGCAATGTAAGTTTTTGTGGCTTTGAAGAGTCTGAACAGCAAGTAAAGCCTGACCTCTAAGGAAACTTACACTAAGCTCCCTTTCCTGATTCATAAACTTACAGACAGCCTCCAAATGTACTGTCCTAAAGTGGACACAAATAAATTTGAGTTGCAGAGTTTCATAATGGAAGAGCTATGAGATACTGGAAGATATTTCCAGAAGAAATGGTGGGGAGATACAAGGTAGTTTGCTCTGAAATAGATGCTGATAAGATTAAAATGAAGATATTTCATCTAATTGCCCACAAAAAAAAAAAAAAAAAAAAAAAAAAAAGTCAAAAAAGTCAATCAGCTCATCATACTGATATAGTTGTATACAAAGTCAGTCTTACTCACAGTGCCCCCTCGGGTTTATAGGCTATGAAATATGCTAAATGGTAACATCTTCTTTCATTGACATGTTATTTTAAAACTGCTTCAGTTTGCCTTCATGTACGGACAGACATGTCTGTGAAGTTGGTTGTTTACAAGTAGTGGAAGCATTTACAGTAAAAAAGTGCTAAGGTTGGTCTAAAGATCTTTACCTCAAAGCTATGCAAGTAAGTTAATGAAATTATAAAGTTGCCTGAATATTAAAAAAGTTTTTCCAGTAGTTAGATTTTATTAGACTGTGGAAGAGACTGAAGATTCTAATTATACCTGGGCTTAACGCTAATTCTTGTGGCAGCCCACGAATCGCCTTCCCACAATTTGATGAATGGCTAGTTATCATTACCCTTTGTTTATAGGCCTCCACACTGAGGAGTATGTTTCAAGAAGAGAAATGCTTTATTCCATTCCTGGCCCAAAGAGAAACTACACCAGTGACAGCTGCTCTCAAAGAAGGAAATTGTTTGTGCCAATTATAGCCAGTCAGGAAGGAAGCCAGCTAAAACCTCTTATAAACACCAACAAGACTAAGTATAACTGGTTTATTCTGCTTACTGTAGTGAGGTCAGCTTTTCCTGTCCGGTTTTATGAAGAACTTCATATATATCAGGCATAATGGTAAGATTTGTCCAAACTGTACTGCAAAACTCTGTCTGAGAATTTAACACAACTTTGGTGTACAGTATGCATTTGTTGTATTTTGTTCTATTCAGTGAATTAAGTTGGCCCTATATGAAGGTCCACAAGGATTAGGAAACACTTCAAACCCTCCTTTGTTCTGATGTTGAGAGCTCACATGGCTTCTACTTCAAACGGTTTTCCATCAGCATTGTGAAGTGTTTTTTATTCATGCCTTTATCATGCAATGGAAAGCTTCTTGGTTATAAATAACAAACAATGAGGGAATATCTAAATAGATGAGTAGGATGGTGGGAGAAAATCTGCCTGTATTCCAGAATTCCCTGAGCAGATCCTTGCTCTGCAGTAGTGGCATTGTGCACCAGCCCCAGTACAAGCTGAAGGTTTCATCCAGTATGAGCAAAGTCTGAGTCAGAGTCAATAATTGGGTTTTGTTTCAAAGCCCAAATCGAGAGAGCTAACTGATTAAGATAATGCACAAACCGTCAGTTTTTGTTGCTGAAACAGAATGTTTCATTTTGTTTTTAATAAAAGCAAAGCACTTCAAAACCTCGTCTACAAAAGCAGAACAGAGGTAACTATCACCGCCCTCCTTGATCAATGGTGAGTGCACTTACCCACGCTGTGGGATATCTGAATAGAAATATTTTCATTGTTTGACAGGTATAAATCTCTGTGTCCCATCTCCAAGAAGAGTGCCTGTAACACTACATGACATACACATTGTGGCAGGTGCTGTTTGCATAAGCAAGAACACTTTCTTGGAAACCAGGCCCGAAACCTTATTTATTTCCTCGGTGGTTTGTGCTGAAGGTTGTAGGTTCATCCAAGCACGTAGAGTGGTGTATTTTTTTTTTTTCTTTCTTTCTTCTTCTTTTTTTTTTTTTTTTTTTTTTTCTTTCTTTCAACCTGGTGAATAAAGTACTTGAGCCAAGACTCTGCAGTTTTCACAGGAGAAAATAATAAATAGCACAGGCTGGAATACAGACAGCATGGCATTCACTTGGAAAGATCCAAGGACACTGGGCTTTTTGGGCAAAGGAACAATCCAAACCCAGTTTTACATACTATATGAATTCTTTAACTATTTTATAAGAGGAAGAAGATGAGGTATAAATCCCTGGTTACATGAATGTTCTACCCAACCACATTTTTGATCCGTCCAAAATTTATATGTTTCTTATGTTTCTTTTTTATGTTACATGCTTTTTTGTATTAGTATTCCTAATCATGTCTGATACTTATTTATGGAGACTAATAAAGTTTTTTTTTTTTTTTTTTTTTTTTTTTTTCTCCTCATAAAGTTGCTTTCATTAATTTCTTTATTCATTGAACTGTATGATCCTATTCCTGCACTTCTAAAATGTTTATTCTCCACTTAAAACACAATAAGAGACACAGATGTGATTTTACAATCAAAGGCCCAAACAGAGCGTTACAATATAATATAATCAACAGCATCAAACACAAGGCTATTATTTAGATGATGAAATAGGAGAAGTGTTGTCCTGAATAATGACAGCTGAGGTAAGGTAATACAAGTGACTTGGAGACTATCACACTCAGAGGAAGAAAGCCAGGCTTTGGTAAGACTGACAATTGGCACCACCTTTTTGGGCACTTGTTTCATTAATGAATTTATGATAATATAGCTTTTCCTCCAAATGTGCTGCTCTGTTCTTACTTTAAGACTTGGGTGGTAGCCGAAATCTTTTCTTCTCTAGAAAGCAATTTCCACCCACTTTTTATGTAGAATGCTTAAAAGCCAAGTGTTTCCTTGAATCAGGGAGCTCACTCCCTTTCCCAGCAAGACCATAAGCTCTTGGGGTCAAAAAAAGATTTTGCTCTGTTATTTTTACGAGTATTTTGTGCCATCAGGCTCTCAACTTTGCTTAGAGCCTTTGCATGTTACTGTAATAAAGGCAATTGTTTATAACATATAATTAGCTGAAGTCACCTGGGAAATCTCTGGCAGGGGCAGTGCTTAGAAGGGTACTTCATTATATTCCTTCCTTTTTTTGTTCTTCCACTTGGAGACTGCTCTCACCTTTTTGAGGAGTGTTGGCACAGGAAAATACTCAAATCATGAAATAAACTGAGATGAGATAGAGACACGATGAGCAACTGGAAAACAAACCTTCAGAAAACAAAGCCTACACCTTTCAGTCAGTAAAACTGTATCTGAATATGTATTTTTAGACAGTGTTTTTGAAAATACTTTTGACTTCCCTACAATACAGAGAGTTTACGAATATTTAGCATTTTTACTGTGATTTTAACTGAATCCTGAATGAACCACTGAATGTGTTGTTTGACTCTAGTCATATAACTTTGACTATGACACAGATGAGATTAGATTAAAAGCTATGAAATCAATTGCTGAATCAAGGCAGGCAGAGGAACAATAAATGTTGCTTCTCCGATGTTTTAAGCCATTGTTCTCTTTCATTGGTGGTTTTGTGTGTGTGTTTTAAAAAATGCTGGAAGCTTAACAACAGATTAAACGGTGTATTCATCAGAACTGTGATCACTTCAGGAATGAGGTTCTATTCAAATGCTCTTCAGGAAGTCAAAAGGCTAATGCACAGAGCTGAGGCAGGCAGAACGAGTAAAGGTTGGAAGCATCAGTCTCCTGGTGAATGCAGCATTAGCAAGCATTTTAAGTACCCAAAGGTGGAGAGCTCAACTCCCTCTGCTGATCGGGGAATCTCCAGTTCAAACAACTGAAGCTTGCAGAGTTGTTGCATTCCCTTTCCACCCTTCCTAGCTAAAATACACCCTCTTCTGTAATGCATATCTATTTACAAAGTGATGTGAAGCAAAAAAACACACACAACTGTACTGGGGGCTCACTCCTCAGCACGTTGAAATCAATGAACATCTTTATGAGTAAGTACGTTTCTTTTCTGGCTGTTCAAAAGGCAACTTGGAGGAAAATAAAAGAACATGAAAGCTGAGATACTGCACTGCTGAGTTATAAAGCTTCCTTTCATTTTCTAATCCTTTAGATATAAACAGACTTTTAGCAACAGCTGGCTTCCTCAGCTCCTTTAGCCTATCTTAAAGAAATGACCAAACTTACTCCTAGTTGATCACACAGACAACCGGTGTGTGGTTAGTTGTCCAAACATAGACACCAGGTGTCACTTTGGGGTGCCATTTTTGTCATCCAGCTGTGTCTCCAAAGATGCAGAGATGCCCCATAAATCCTGTGCTGTATCTGCTAGCCATGTGCAGGTGCTGTAGGGATTCTAAAATAGCACTGGACATCTGTGCTTAAGTAATGGAATCCACCTTTAATACTTAATTGTTGCTTTTTTACTTTTTTTAAAAAAAAAAAAAAAAAAGATTTCACCTGGGCAGTTAACTAGACAGTTAAAGATGTACCTTTATTAGTACAGCAAAAGATGTGCAGCTACTATAGGGAGGATGAAGAAAAAAATCCCTATTTGATTGCTCATATTTCTTCAAGAAAAAAAAGACATTAAAAAAATCAGTAGCTTTCAGTGGTTTGGTTGCAGTTATTTTCCTCCACAGATCACAAGAAACCAGATTTCCCTTGGGACAGGGATCGGTAGCTCTCTTATCCTTTGAATGAACAAGTGACTTTGGCATCTGTTGAAGAAGCTTGCTTGAAGAAGCTCTGGTCTGCTGGGACCAAAGCTTCCTGTGGTCTCAGCACAAAGCTCATGTGGTACTTTGTCCCCAAGATCAAGGTACCACCTGGGGTGCTGTGGAAATGCTGGGGCATCAGACTATCATGGTCAAGCAACACAAGGTAAGGACAGGTTCAGGGGCTCAATGACTTAAAAAATGTGCTCTAAGGAAATCCTAATGGTTCCCACCCCTGTTTTTTTTTTTTTTCCCAGTGGCATTTTCTGTAGTCTGCTGAAATTCACATGGCAAAAACTTAAGACAAATTTTCTTCTATTTCTCAATTTGTTTTGTTGTCTGAACCAAGATCTCTGACAAATGGCCAGCTGCATTCTTGGATGGCTCTGCATGCAAGTTGTGCCCATTATCCTATTTTCTTTTACTTTCCAAATGAAGATTCAAAAGGCTTGATTACTTTTTTTTTTTCTTTTTTTTTTTTCTTTTTTTTTTTCTCTCCCATGTGCATAACCATTATCTAGTCAGGAACAATCTTGCATTTGTGTCAAAATTAATTTTTTTTAGTTACTTTAAATTGTCCTCCCTTGCTGCAATTACAGCATTGCATAATGAACCCTTAATGTTTCAATATCCAGAAGGAGATGCTTGAAAAAAATAGTTTTTATTACTCCTTTTGTGTTTCACGGAGGTGAGATTCCCAGTATGAAAAAGGTCCAGAATGTCTCATTATACTCAAATCTTTCTCTCATATTTATCTTTACGGTACCATCCCTGATGGGACACTACCATGTTCCAGGTGACCACAGATTGTCCATACAAGTAGCCAACATTAGAAGTACTGTGCAAGGATTTCGGGGGTGTGCACTGGGCCTATTATTTGATGCCAGCAAAACATCAAACACTTTTCGGCTCTAATATTGCCTGACTCAGTAACATTTTGTTTGCCTGCTTCAAGAGGCCACTTGGTAAATGTTTATCTTTTACTTCTAGAAGCATGAGCTGTTTTCATGTACAATTATCATTTTCAATTGCTTGCTTCCCACAAAAATTCTTTATCTTCTGGCAGGCAGCCTCAGATTCACAAACTGAAGTTTTCTTGCTGCGACTCGTTAACAATTTACCTGTGTGTAAAACTGATCAGCAGCTTTCACATGGCTTGCATTCAGAGGAAAGAACAGCCACATTTAAAACTGAAGTGTGGCACAAAAGCTTTGCAAGCTGAATTTCTACTGAATCTGGATCCCAAGGATCCCAGCCTTGCCTTCCCAGGTTTGTGGCTTTTAATGAGGCAAGTTCTCTGCCAGTTTACTTGTTTACTTGTTTACTTCTTTTTATTCTCAAATGTCTTTTTAATTAGGCATGGTTATACCTTTTCCCTTCCCCTCTAGGTTTCCAGATTTATTTTTTTTTCCTCCTTGCTGGTTTCTAACAGATGCAATAGTAAAACTAATGCTCTTGTCATGTCGCTTTTCATGCGTTTTAGAGAGAGAGAAAAAAAATCATATGTTGAAACTAAAATGTCATATTTTGAAGGCAAGAAAATTGAAAATGATCGATATGTATAGAAATTCTCCTGAGTAACCAAGAAAGTAAAAGAAATAAATAGAAAATAATAAAAAAAATAATAATAATAAATAAAAAAAAAACAAACAGGAGAAAAAGTGAGCGGTAAACTTGCAATGGGCCTGAAAGACCATCTGTGTCCTTCTCTTCCCCTCCTTCTTTCTTTCTTTCTTTCTTTTTTTTTTTTTTTTTTTTTCCAACATTTTGGTTTGCAATTTATGTATGGTAAAAGATTTATGTATGGTAAAAACATCTTTGTTGTGACCCCTTGTAAACTAGAAGACCAAAACCGAAGGACTCTGCCACAGGTCTTAGCACGGAAGATGGCCAGGGAAGCCCCTTGAGTTAACAAGAGAAAAAAGGCCACCCAAGAGACGCACATGGAGGAGGTCAGCAAGTCAGTTCCCGCTCATATTAATGTTAAGGGGAATTTTTCTGTTGAGTTTAAAGGGAGCGGAAGCAGGTCAAAAGGCAGCCAATGTGAGTTTTGTGTAAGATTCACAGCCACTATCCGTTGCTTGTACACGTGTTTGTAGCTCAAAGGGAAGGATTGTGAGTGTGCAGGGAGGGGTGGGACAAGGCCCAGAGAAGCGATAGCTCTCAGCAGCATCACTTTTGTGTTTCATCAGAGTAGAAATGTCAAACCACGTAGTCATCCTAAAGCTTAAATGTTTAAGATATGCAAGACTGAGAACACAAAAAAAGTCACCTCCATCTACTGAACCGTGCCCTGTTTATGCACTTTACACAATTCTGTAGAAGGTAACTTATAATGTTTTTTCAGGATATCCAAATGGTTTTGCCCTCAAAACAGTATTTTTTGCTGTTTAAATAACCTGCATGGATTTCTCTTCTAGTTCTGTTTATAATCTGGTTTCTTGCTCACTGCTTATGTCATGTTGAGGGAAAACCAAGCCACTTTGGGTTGACATTGCCCCCAGTGTTTATCTTCCATTTAAAAATAATATCTGAAGTTCTACAGCTTCTTTATCATTCTTAAGTAGCATGGGTATCTATCTGTACCTTGTACTGTTGCAGAAAACTATTATTTTAATGCCAAGGATAAAATAATTACTACTTAGTTTCAGAAACAAAATGTCAAAGACTAAAGATACTGAATACATTTTTCGTTTTACAGTGCAGAACTCACCAAAAAAAAACCCCACCACCAACAACAACAAAAAACATTAAATCTACCAGACTGCCACCCAGACTGTTTTTTTTTTTGAATATTTTGATCAACGTCTCTTCAGTCTTTTTGACTAGGATGGGATTCCTCTGCCCAAAGGCAGGCATGAAGGAATCTGGTCTCCCTTTATAGCTGATGTAAAGAAACACAAATATGAAGACAGAAGCAATGTAGAGAAACCTCTGAGTACTTTCTCATCTCCTAGGTTAGGCAGCTAACTTACACCAGCAGAGTTGCCTTCCAGAGTGACTTCTTCTCTCCCCCCTGACCGTGTCACTGGCTTGACACCAGACTTTTAAATGATTTGGGGTAGATAGATCCCACTCGTAGCATGGAGAAATTTTCCTTGGTTAGAGTTGTCAGTTTTTGTTCACTGTGCATCTGAATAGAGGCAGCGATGGAGGTGCATCATGCTCCTTGGCATACACAAGTGTTTTCCTTGCTGATGTTTCTCAGTCAGTCATTCATCAGGCTAGTGATGGGGCATATAAAGGTGGAATGAGATTATGCAAAAGAGCATAAGGCAACTGAACTTAGGAGAGACTGGGAGAAGACATGGCAACTTAACTGCTGGAGAAACAGCACAATGAAGAAGCAGAGAGAGGCAAGATAACCAGCCCCAGCTTGGGACCATCTGCAAGCACGAACATCCATTAGCTCAAGAGCATGGGGAAAAAAAAAAAAAAAAATCCAATCACACAGCTGGAAAATTTGCAAATCAGCCAACAATCAGCTGCATAAAAATTGGCTAAAAGCCTGTGAGACCACAGATGGTTTTGCAGGGACCTTTGCACCTTATTTGGGACCATCTCCTACCCATTCCAGGGAGAGCTCTGATGGAGTCAAAGAGTGAAGGGTAATGCTTGTGCCACGTTTGTCAGGGAATACTTGGTTATCACCAGAGTGAGAGCAGGAAATGCTCTTAACATTGGTCACCAATTCAGAGCTAGAATCCAGCTATGTAAAAATGCACTTTGGAAACATAGATAAGGGAGTAATATCAATCCTATGCTCTTGGATATGTCCCTAGATCTAGCATTTACCAGCTCACTGACTGTATTGGAACTGGCTTATAGATGAACACACAGGAGAGTTTGGATGAGAAATGTTTATTTCTTTCCTCTTCAGCCTTCATCCCTTCTTCCTCTCAGCTCATAGGCTTCCTCTGCTCCTTGTGAAGGTTTTTTAAAGACATGCCCACAGAGCTGGTGAGGATCTTTGGAGCTTTTTTCATCCCTGCCTTGCTGTGTCTCATCATCTCCCTGGCATCAACCTCAGGATTTGGGTATCCATACTAAATTTAAATAACTTACTTATCTCAAAGGAAAGGCACTGAAGGGTGAGAGTGCTATAAGGAAATAAATGAATCTTTTTTTCTCTTCCTTGCCCTCCCCCCCCCCCCCCCCCCAATTATTAGTGGCAACAGAAAAAGCCTGTGGCTGCCCTTATCCCAGCTAGACAGACCCAGCTGGCAAAAGCAGTGCAGGAGAGAGCACTGAGATGGTCAGTGCTGTGTTATATCTATTCTTGCACATCCAGTGCATGTGCAGCGCACAGTAATAACCATATTAAACCTATACCAGACAAGCAGAAAGGCACGGTTGTTCACAACTGCCACTAGATGGAGAGCTTTAGATGCACTCTGCACCCATGTCTATATGCGAAGATTCAGACTGTAAAGGCTGGAAGGTACCTGTATTATCCGTGAGTCTGAGCTCAGCAAACAAAGAGCAGAACATTTTACTTAAAGATTTCTGTGTCAAGGTCATCATTCCTTACTGTGCTGAAACACAGCTTTTCAGAAGACAGACGTCCTTTCTTTAAAGACTGCAAATGAGAATCTACTGCATCCATACTGAAGTTGTTCAAATGCCTGGTTGAAATATGTACTTCATTACTCATCTGATTCTTGCCTGCTTAGACTTCTAGCCATTGCATTTGTGATTGTACTTGTTTAAAATGCTATGTCTTTAGCTTATAGCTGACCTTTTATCCGCATTTTGTCATTCCTGACCTGGTGTGGGCAGGAGCTGTCTGGCATTACTGAAGCTAAGTGCCTTGCACCAGTCTCAACACTTTGAATTGTTAAATTGCATCTTTGTTCTAAAAGCACTAATTCAACAGTTAGGATGGTTTAAAAGGGGGGGGGGGAAAGCTTTGCTAAATTCTTCTGTCATTAATTTACCAAGTTGCAATGAGAGTTCAGTGCTGTCTGGTTTAATTTAAGTAGGGTTAACTTCAAATGCAGCATGCACAGCTACCAATTTCTACTCCAAAAAGAGGCTGAAAATCAGTCATCAAATTGTTCCATCACAGTCAAAAGCCATGTTAAGAAGCCCACTTCTGTCTTGGTCATTTCTAGTTCTGTGAATTATTTGCATTAGGGAGCCAAATCCACACAGTTGCCTCACCTCACTAAGCCTTTTCTTTGCGGTGCTTTCACTGGAGCGAAAGAAGTATGAATAATATAGTAGAGATGTTTTCTCACAACAAAACAGCTTTCTTACTACATCTGTTCTCAGTTCAGTACAATTTCCACATCAGGTTATGTGTAGTTGTGAATTCCTCAGAAGCCATGTGGAGGTTTTGGGAGCATACAAATGAAAGCTGGTTGTAGGCTTTATGCTGGTGGCATTGCTGGCAGTGCTCTCCCTCCTGACTAATGTACAGCAAAGAAGATGCCTTTCCCCCACAGCGGGGTGATTGTAACCCTTGCCCGCTGGTTCTCTCTCTTTTCCCCTACCATTGGGTCCTGCACAGACAAGAGTAGGGCTAATGTACCACCCCAAGGATTCCCTCTGGCCTGGCCAGTTTCCCTCCCTCATCCATTTGCATGTCTAAGTGGGGCACTGTCAGACAGTGGTCGCCAGCTCCTCAGATGCCTTCTGGCTTGACAGATGCTCTCAGGAATGCTTTGCTTAGTGTTCTCCTCCCTTTCCATCCCTGTCTGAGACCTCAACCCTCGCACTCCTTCCTCTCTTTGCTGCCCATCATTATTTCTCCTCACATCTCTTTTTCCCTTAGCATCCTACTCTCCCAGAAGGTTTCTGTCCTGACACAGCAAAAGAGAATGACAGGTCTGTCTGCAATTTCCTTTAAAGAGATGAAAGCTTATGGAGAACACTCTTCAGGACAGCTCTGCTACAAGTAAGGTATTGCTTAAAATAAAATTAAAAAAAAAAAAAAAAAAAGACAATGAGATCTGTCTGGGAGGAAAGCAGGAGCTGGCGGGGAGTTCAGTGCAGCCAGTGCAAGAGCACGCTGCCTGTGAGAGGCAGCTGCAGAGATGGCTCAATGAGAGCTAGAGCCACCTCAAGGACAGGCAAGATCCAGATCTTTCTGGGGAGCGTTCAGGAAGTCAGGAAGGAGAAGCACCTGGAGAAGAGGTCATGTTTTGCCAAATGAAAATCCTCTTGAGGATTTTTATGTCCCTTAGTTTTGCTACACAAAAATCAATGACCCAAAACCTAAAAGAATCCCAACACTGAAGTATTTGTTCTTGTTCAAGCACTTATCAAATACATAAAGGAAAGTTAGACAGGAATCAGACCTTTCTGAAGTTTGCATTTTCATAAATATTTCCCTTTAGGAGCTTGTGAAATTGAATTTGGGTTGATAACCCTGCTTTGTTCACCCAGCCTCACATCCTCAGAGAGCAGTGAGAAAAATGAAAAGATTTTAACAAAATGTAATCATGGCAATTCCGTATAATGGCAAGGAGACAAAGATAAGATGAGAAATAAGGTACTGTTCTCTGCTTTCCTTGTTCCCTCATTTAAGTGATAATTTTCATACCTTACCTTTGAAATATATAATTACAGTAATTGGAATCCAGCAATTCTGAGAGGTGTGCCATGCAGTCCTTTTTCCCCTTGACATTTGTGTCTTTTTACTTAATATAAGATCTTTAATCTACTAAATAAATACATGGGACCAGATTCTCTGCTGTGTACAGGCACTTTGTACTTCTCGGGCAGCTAAAAGCTGCATTAATGCCAGCATAAGCAAGTGTAGGAGACCTTGTCCTGGAAAAACAAAGGTGATTGAAAACTCTTTTAACATTTCTGCAACCACAATGAGGCACATGCATGGTTCTGGGATAAGTATTACCTGGCTCTCAGCATGTAAACATGAGGCTGGTTAGCTGTTCCTGACAGCTCAAAGTAAGTCCAGAGGGGGGTGTCCAAGAAGGAGGGAAGAAAACATTTCTGTTTCTTGCAGATGGTGGAAAGGGTGGAAGGCAAGCTGAAAACTTGGAACAAAGAGATGGAGAGTCTGCTTGAGTCTGCAGCAAAACCTGCAGTGTGGCTCTGGGAGCTGGGTGGTCCCCAGAGATTTCCTTGCCCTCCACATCCTTCAAGTCCCCACAGAGGTGGGAGCCAGCTGTCTAAACCTGCACATTTAGTTCAGTTTCGGATGTCCTGTTCCTGTCAGGAGAGAGGTCCAGCATAGTCGCTTCCCTGAGTGTATGTGCCACCAGGAGTTTTCTTCTGCTCTGCCTTTGAGCTGAGGTAAACAGAAGCAGAAATACACCAGGGACCAGACCACTGCCCAGCCTGCCCTACAGTCTGGGAAGGGCAAAGGTCCATGTTGTGTTCTTTATTGCGTTCAGCTGCCTCTTGGCCACTTCTCAAAGCATAGCCAGGATACCTGCTGTGTTCTGTAACACTGTACTGGGCAAGAGCCAGGTTACACGACCAGCGAGCATTATAAAGAGAGCATCAATAAGCTCTAAACAGAGTCCCACAGAGTAACCCATGTGCTATTAAAACCTATAAATATGAAGATCCTGCATCTTGTGTTCAGACATGCAGGAAGGCAGGGAGGTTTTGAACAGCTGCAGGAAGCTGTGGGATCTGGACATATTTTAGAAGTTCCCACCCTAGAATAAGGCTTCTCAAACTTTTGTTAGCATGATACCATCAAAAGGAGCAGCATCAGAAGCTACATCAGAGACTACCTGCTGCTGTTGAGGTGAGGACAGGACCCACACCAGCTCCCACCCCTGAAGGTCCTTTCAGTCTAAATCTTCCCATGTTGACTATGTCAGCCAGTTGACATGTCTTCCCAGTGATGACTAGGGCTAGTCCCCTGTTTTCAGTAGGACTGCAGCACTTGATAAAGAGGAGTGAACCTGGGAGGCTTCTATGGTAGCTGAGGACTGTTGCACACCACGTACAAGGAGAGCCTGAGGGAACTTGGCTTGTTCTTCTGGAGAAGAGGCAGTTTTGGGGGGAGCTGACAGCAAACTGCCAGTGCCGACCTAGCCAGGGATGTAACGTAGGTGGTGGCAGAGCTTTTGCAGAGATGCACAGAAAGAAAAGAGGCAACAAACCCAAGCTGCAGAAAGGGAAATTCCAACTTAGTGTAAGGAAAAAAATATATATTTCACAAGGCAATTAAGAGAAATAAAATTTGCCCAGTGAAGCTGTGCATTCTCCATTCTTGAAGATAGACAAAACCCAGCTGGATAGCCTGACCTAACTAGAGATAGTCTTTGTCCAGGGAATCAGATGACCAGGGAGTGGACTAGATGACATTCAAAAGTCCTTTTCCACCTGAATCAGCATTTTGTGATTTCTATCTGAATCAGCTGAGATCTCCTTCAGCATGGGGTGAGTCACTTGACTCTTTGGCAGCATACTGTGTTCAACTGGCATGCATCGTTCTGGTGGTGCATGCAATATAATAGTTTTGGTAACCTCCATCCTTACACAAATAAATTGGGATTTCTTTTTTGCTCTTTTCCCTGAATGATCTTCCTAATCGATGACTGTAGGATGACTGACACATTGATTAGGACTGTAACCAGCTTCCTTGCAAGTGATTAACATTTTGTATTAATGAGCTCAAAGTATTTTTTGTTGTTTTTCAGCACTGTCTCAGGTTTATGGTTATTATTTTTTTTTTGGTCAAAGGAACAAAACAGGGGAGAGCGTATGGTTTTGCATGTGTTTTCACACTCTTTGGTAGGACTGATACTGGGCACCTTGGTGTGGTGAAATATTTTTGTTTGCAATACCTAGCTATATCAGGAAGGAACAGACATGCTAAAGCAAATATTCATAGCTTGGTTGCTCCTCAGCCCACTGTTCCTTTGTGTCTGAGCTCCTCTTAAGCTAAAGCCAGCCCGAAAGGTCATGGTGCTCAGGACTAATAATCCGTTTCTCAGCATGCATTTTGTTTTCTGTTATGGATATAGCTTGTGTGTCTGTCCCCATTTCTTTGTACATTACCTGGGAGACAGAGTCAGTGCTTTGGGAGAATACTGCTGAGAGCAGAGGAAAAGAATGGGCTTATCACTTTTAATGTATTTTCTGCTCATGCCATTTACATAATTTTTTCACTTAAGTTTTCATGGAGTCTTTTTAATGCCTGCCAAATTGCTGTTTACCTTCAGTACAGAAATATAAGATAAACTTATGATAATATAATTCAGCTTCACTGACTTTCCCTCCAATTGAAGGAAAGGAAAAAAGGCACATCTTGACATCTTCTTCCATTTTAGCAAGTAGATTTCAGTAACTTCTCATTCTGGCCTATTTTGTTCCCTCTCCTCAATGATGATGCTGAAATGGAAAATAATGTGGTTAAAACAAGCAACAGTAAAATAATAGTGACTCCAGATACTCTTTTGGAAAACGTCATTTGGACTTCTAGGTCACTTTTGCCTCCACAAATAGTTTATTTTGTCATTTTGTAGCTTATTTTAAAAAGATATCCCTTTTCCAGTATCATGAACCTGAGTTATCTAATGTGATTATTTGTTTGGGAAGGTGCTTCATACGCTATGAAAACTACTAGAGACATCACATGCATGGTGATTCAACAAATAGGTTAGTCAGAGTGAGTACTTTTTTTAGCGATTCCTACTTTTTAAGCTAATTTGGACTTGTATGGCTGAAGCACAAGAAGGTGGAGTGACTTTCTTACAGTCACACTCTGAGTCAGTGGCTTGGTACCTCCAGGCTTCACATATTTTTATTCCAACCACTGAAAAGACCACATGGCTTCTTCTTGGCATGCTTTGGGGTTTCACAGCTGAGAGGTGCAGGTTGTAAAAGCTTTTGCTACTTCTGAGTGAGCTGGTGATTTTACAGAAGAACTCCTTAACGTAGGAGGACAGGATCCAGCCAGCAGCAGTTGGCTTCTTGTCCATTCAGTCCACCCCTTGTTTGTGGAGCTCCTCTCAGACATTTTCCAACAGCACTAGCACTCACCACATAGTCTCTGCTTACCATGGGAGACAGGAAAATTGACGTGGTTTCTGTTCCCAGGGCTCTATGTCAACCTTTTGTAGTTTTGGCTGGTGAGGTTCGTAGACTTATTTTTGCTCATCACTTCAATTTTTGAATGAACCTTCCCTTTTTCCTCTCCTCCACCCCAACAACCCGAAGCAAAAATCAGCTGAAATGGACAATTTTTTGCTGGCTTTCAGATGGAAACCATGCAAAACCACTGAGATTGGCCTGGTGTCTGCCAGAAACTATAAATAGGACTGCTTGACTGAAACTCAGCCCTGGTTTACTCAAGCCACAACCCAACATTGTGAGACAGTCTCTGAAACTGGGTAGATGTTTTGGAGAATGGTGGCTAAGTATAAGAAAATCAAAATTATGCCAAGTTACCTGCTTAGTTTGGGTTGTCATTGCAGAAGTTGTGTACATCTGTATTCACCGTTAAATGCTCTGAAGCTTCTTTCTAGGTACTTCCTGGCCTGTCTTCAGAATGGGTGGAGATCCTTGATCAGAGCTACCCAGCAGCTCTGATTCTCTGATTGTTGGGTGAAGGGCTTCTAATTCCACCCTATTTTTTCAAGATGCTTTGAAATCAAAAGATGAAATTGTGTATGCACACTACTCTGAGCATTTTATGACTTATTAAAATCCCTCTTTTATTTTTTTTTCTTTCTTTTTTTTTTCTCTTCTCTTCAGACTTGACTCAATAATCTCTGGGAAATGCAAGGACTGTTGAAGGTAAACATATTCTTCCCTTCCACTTAAAGTAATGTTAGAGGGCAAAACAAAAGCAAATATTAAGGGCCTAACTCTGCACCAGTTTACCTCCATGACTAAGATGCAGCACTTAACTTCTCATGGGTTCCTAATGGAGAATTAGGCTATAACAAGTGTTCAGATCAATACATTTTCCATACAGCAAATAAAATACTTCTGGCCCATTTAAACAGCAATGAAATTAACTCTTTATATTTGAGTTCTTCCACCCTCAGAGAAAGAAGTGTCTCATTGCATCCTACTGTTTGTTTCTGTCTTTGGCTCCTCCAAATTCTGCACCTAGAGTAGGTTAGCATTTCTGCTGGATTATATCATGACACAGGAGGTCTTTACAAAGACTTTTTGTGCCGGGCCCCCCCCCCCGAACATTAGATTTTCAGTTTGTTCACCTGAGATAACAACATATTCTTGTGCTAGTAGAACTGTCACACTTCATTTGATAATTCAGAATTTCTTCTTTGGCTTAGTGGATGAGGTGGTTTTGCAAGGCAGTGTAATTTAATGAATTTATCTGCCTGGAAGGTGTCACCCAGAATCTGAGAGAGATCTATCTTTATATATTAGCAGATCAGCCTTGACTCTGGAAGCACCTCTAGGTCACGGTGCATTCAAACCACTTTAGCACTGGGCACGTAAATAGGGAGCAAGAAGCCAGCTCCCAATTCAGCTGTCAGACAAGTGCTCTGGAGAAATTAATCACAGGTCCAACCGTGTTTATTGCCAACCAACCATGAAATACCACAACAAGGACCCCTTGTGAGGCCATAAATACTGTGTCTTCAATCAGTAATGAGGGTGACACAACCCAAACCTGGATGTCTGTCCCAAGCTCTCTATGCAGAGGAAGGGGCAGACTGTAAGCTTCTTAGTAAATCTAGGCAGGCCACTGAAGTGCTGCTTTGTTGTGCATTTCTTATCTTCTGGGAGCCTCACTTGAGCCTCGGATCTGATTTGCACAAGACTTGAGCATTCACTGCTGTGAGTGAACACCAGCAGCTGCCCTTTGAAGGCAATAAGTGGCAGATCACACGGTGTCACAAATGACAAATCCCCAATTCCATGGATTTTCTTTTCTACTTAATACCCTCTTTGCCATATTTCTTGGTTTGGAATGGATAGAAAATGGCATTTCCTCATCTCCTTGGGGTTGTGAAGGACCTGGGAAGCTAGGGGAACACTATATATTACACAAAAAAAGGAAAAGAGCACGATGAAAACTATATATCCCCAGGTTTTCCAGGTGACAGTTCAGACCCTCTCCCTACACTCTGGGCCCGATTTCCTACTGGCTTTCTACCCTCTGGTACCTGGGCTTCATAGGTGGGAAGAATATTGGAGAAAGCCTCCCTCCAGTTTTAGTTCAGCTCCTGGCTGGGGGTGAAATGGCAGGAAAAGTCCTTCTGAGCCCTGAGCTGGGGCAAAGCCAGTGCAGGTGAAGTAATGGCAAGACTCTATTAAGGCTGCACTCACGGCAGTTTATCAAAACCTCATAACCTAGTCCTGTGAAGGCATGATTTTTGGTTTTCTTAACAGCACTTGGCAAGTCCTTGAACAAGACGAAGTCTCTCAGTCAAATCTGGACACCTCTAGCATAGTGGTACAAAAAGCTTCTTGATGAACCATGCAGAAAAATCAGTGTGTTTTGCTTAACCCCTTTCACAGAAGCAGATTGTTGTTGTTGTTGTTTTGTTTTGTTTCTCAATGAAATTATACATATGTAAAAACAAAACAAAAAAAAAAAACAAACAAACCTGAAGCAGGCATGCAGAAAGGGAAATTTTAGTTTAAATGGAAAAAATAATAATCCAGAGGGCAACTGAACTCTGTGGCAGATTGGGCTGAGCTGTGCTTCATCTACTCTGTGCTTATGCTGTTTTTATTCAATTTATCTGTTTAGACTAGTCTCTTCTTTAAAGGAATACCAAGCTCTTTTGAATGTGTAGTACATAAACTAAACATTAAAGAAGAGGGTATTTTAGGCCGACTGCTTGAATGTGGGGTCTCTCTTATTAAAATGAAAGAACAGGACTGTCCTATTAACTCGATTGCAACTGCACCTTTTCTCTTTTTGTTTGTTTGCTATAAAATACATTGAAACTGCACACGATGCTAATGGGTCACATGACAGTAACCCAATCAATTAGCTGCTTTTAAAGATGACTCATTGTTTTGTCTGTAACATAAAACAAAAGTCTGCAGTGAAAGCTCAGAACAGCATTTTAGAAAAACTCCAGAGATTTATTTTTCCATTTGTGGTCTCATTTTTTAATCTCTCTCTGGAGCTCGAAGCCCAGATAGTGATGAACTGATACAGTATGTGCATGCAGCAGGCATTTCTTCTTGTTGCTGCTCACATTACTGCCCAGCCTCATCTGCAAGTACAATTCTAGGGCATAAGCCTGATTCCCACTCCTTATCCCAATACAGCTGTGTTCACCCAGTAAGCCCCGACTTTAGTACAAACAGCCTGAATCATGCCACTGTGAGGATTTTTATAAGTGGCAAACCATTTCCTTCGCATGAGTCTGCAGATTCCCAACTGCTCATTTTCATTATGTATTTTGGGATGTATTAATTTGTGTCAAATCTGTATCTGACTCACGGTTTCAGATGCAAAGAATCTGCAGAAAGTCTGCATTGAAATAAGCTCTCCCCAGTTCATGTTATGTTGATAGTATCCTGTTTTAATTGAGGAGACTTGAAAAGAGGCTTTCTTGATTGTCACTTTTTATTCGTATAACTTACAGCTTTGAAACCTATGTTACATATCTTCAACCCTGAAAATCCACCAAAAAATTATATGTCAAAAAACAAACAAACAAACAAAATGAAACCAAACAAGGAAAAACAAACAAACAGAAAAGCTCTTCTTCTTCAATAAAGCCAAAAATGAACTGGAACAAAAAGACATCCTGCAAGATGGCTCTTTCTATTAGGACTGGCTGCCTTCTAGAAAATTGAACAGAGGAAAACAATACTTTTCTCACGTCTCCTCTCAGACTTCTGTAATTCTTAATCTCCAGCTTTATATATATATATATATATATTTACATATTTGTTCATTTATTTATTATTGTAGGTGCACTAAAAACTGATGAATCCTACAAATGCAGTACAAAAAGATTTGTTGGGTAGTTTTAGGCTCCATATATGCTTCCCCATGTGAAGAGTCTGGTATGGGGGAAAAAGTAGTCCTTGACAGGTAAGGAGCCTATACAACTTTGGACAAGAAAAAAGGATGTCTGCATGTTGAGCAGTCCATTTGCTCAGAGTCTCTGGGCTGAAATATATATCAGTGAAAGAAAATTCTGCTTAAGCCTTCATTACCCCTCAACTCCCATACTTTTTTCAGAAAGCCCTGAATGTGTTGCCTGGCCTGGGTGGCCCAATGTGGCCTTATATGCTTTTCCTGTCTGCCTCAATCTAATGAAGAGAGTTTCTAGCTGAGCTGCACCATCAATCACCTCCTCCTGGAAATTATACACACACTTTATATTCTGCATGAGAAGCAGAGGATTAATAATTTCTTGGTTCGTCTATTAAAATATTTATTATCCAAGTTCTTTCTACCCTTTCTTTTTCTTAGGTCTGGCAGTCAGTGATGAAAAGATCTGTCCTACATTAAGTGCTTTTCCAAGAAATCCAGAAATCTACATTATAATAAAATACTGTTTCCTGTGGTGAAGGCTCCTGAAACTCAAAGCCCAACACATCTTTGCAGCTGCCATTGGTGTATAAGCCGAGCTGACTAATTAGACACTAACTAGGACATTTTCCATGATTCTATTAGCTCACAGCCTGAAATTCAGTGTTTGTGCCTTCCTGAGCTAGTGTGAGCTGCTGATTTTGGGGACATAGGTCTAAAATAATGAAGGCATCTTCTTTTCACTCAGAGGCTGATCCTGCCTCCACCTTCCATTTTTCGTGAACCAATGACTGGATAACCTCAACAGCTGTCTTCCTGCTGCTCTGAGCAGCAGATGTTCACACTTCAAGCACCTAAGGGAGTGAAGGAGGCTGCCTTTTTCCTCAAAGTGTCTGACCACATTTTCTTACCTGGCTACATAGCCCTAGCCCAGTAAGATTACTGGTTGGATGAATATAGAAGCACTTTATGCAGGCATCACTGGAAAATATCTTGGCAGGATTTGCAGCAGTAAATTGTTTTCTGTGTAGACAAAAGCCTTTAAGAATAGGATCTATTGGGTTTATCTGGCTACATGTAGGCATCTAAAAGTTACAAATCTGAGCTCTTTGCCCTCAACTCTGTTCATAAACTTTGCAGAGAAATGGGAGCTTTTAGGTATGATGCACTTCACACTTGTATTGACAGCTGTTTGTGGTCAGAAGAATTGCTCCTTAAATATGCCGTTTTTTTTTCCAGGGCCTATAGAGGGAGACTAGAACGACTCTCCCTAGATGACTACAAGGCAGATATCTGGGGTGAAGTAAATGAATCCCACCTAGGCTGTCCTTTTATTTTTATAGAATTTGGTACAGTTGAGCTGTGATTAACCAATCTGGTCTCCCAGGGCACTACCAGTCTGTAGAGCATCTGCTCTGATAGTGATGCTGAGAGAAGAAGACACAGAGAAAAGGAGCTCATCTAAATTCATGAGATACATTTTTTTTTTTCCTGAGTGATTCATCTCTCATTTCTAAAAAAAAAATCCTCAGTCTTGCCAATACCAGGGATACCATTAAAGATGGCTCAGCTTGCAAGGTGGTGAGGAGACCAATCTTATATTCTTAATGCTGTCAGTGATCTAAGTGATCCAGTGAAGATGGGCTTGATCTCTGGCCACTCAGGCCCCCAGCAGGGTGCCTATTTAGCAGAGGTTTAGTGAGAATGGATAACACTTCCATGATAGTTTAGCATAATAACTCCCTAGAAAGGTGGTTCAAAAGACACCTACTTATCTTCTCACCTTTGTACAGTAATGCAGTTCATGCTTCCTTGCAGTAAAAGAAAAAAAAAAAAAAAAAAAGCCACCCTGAGGTTCTGCCAACACATTTCCCAGATGAATGGTGTCAGGCCTTTCATGTGTGCAGTTATAAGGAGTCTCCTTGTGCCCATTTTTAGTGTCTGTTTTTCCACTGGGCCATCATGGAAGAGGCTTTTTCCTGTGGTAACACGTCATGTCCAGTTGTCTTTAAGAAAGTATTTTATTTCTGGGCTACTAATTGTTCATTGACAAGTGCTACCTTGTTCATTTTTTGTTTTGTTTTGTTTTGTTTTATTTTACTTTTATTAAAAAAAGGTATGTCCTTCATAAGAAGAATATAACATTTCAGGAGGAGAACTGCTGTTTCCCAAGAAGACCTGCTGGCAGCACCTCCAACATCTTTGAGGAATGATGAATTCAATCCAATATGTGTGCATGGCGTAGGGTATTTTATTACCCCTTTGTGTATTTGAAGCCTGTGTATTAATCATTACCTAGAAGGAAGAAGAAAATTGTTAGAGTCTCTTGAGGTGAAGGCTGCGTGTAAAACAGCTGAGGGCTTTGTGGTATTATTGCAGTGGTTTGGAAGCTGAATTAACCTGCACTCTTTTTTTTTTTTTTAGTATTATTTTTTATTATTTTTTCCCTTCAGCATGACTAGCCATGGCTACAGAAATGGATTTCTTGCTGTAGAAAAAGAAAAGCAGGGTTTTGTGTATTTCCTAGCAGATCAAAGCAAAACGAGCTATTCAAGTAATTTTTCACCCTTTTGGCATGGTGCTACAGGATTAGGTGTATTTGATCTATGTCCTTTGTGAACTCCGCTGGGCTTTTTATTCAAATTTTATGGCATTTACCTTAACACTGAGACACACTTTTGGTAGTGGAAGGCAGAGTTTGACATCTATCCTGCATATGAGATTGCGTGCAAACTCTGACATTTACTTGCATGTTCACATTAAGAGCTATGCTTTTTTCTCTTTGTTAGGGGGAGGAAGAAGCCAAAAAAAATGAAATAACCTTGGTATGTTTCATAAGACCATGAAATGTAATGTAATGAGAGAATGGCAGGTCAAACCAAATGTTCTGGTATGGGATGCTGTTTCCAGCACTGTTGACCTTCAGTGGACTCCTCCAATATTTTCAGTCTTCCTTGGAACCTGTGTATATCTTTTGGACCTGCAACAAGAACTTTGTCAAGGAGTTCTGCTGTATGAAGAACTACTTCTTTTTATTTATTCTGAATTTGGTTCCTGTCACTGTTATTTGGTGTCCTCTAGTCCTCCTGTTTAATCTTGGCATAAGTGTGAAGTGACAGGTCCAGCTTTGGTTAGTTTTGTGTGAATGGTTCAGAATGCCAAATCAGTGGCATTTTTGCCAATAGAGTGCTAGGAGTACTTTTCTTTCCCAAGTATGTTTTGGTGTGCCATTCTAGACCATTCCATCACAAAACAAACCTTATACCTAATTACTCACATTTACCCCTTCTGTTCGCATGTTGTGGTAGCTGCTTACACAAATCAGGACTAAGCTTTTGTTTGCGTAGCTCAGAGATCTGTGTTAACAAGACATCAATCTAATGTCATCATCTGCCTGAGGGAGAAGAACCCACAAATTAGACTAAACATGTAGGGTGATGGACTGACAGCAATAAAATCCTTGCATGGGGCTACCACAAAGTTCAGATGGTTTGGCGAAGCATTCTAGGCTGTGTTGTCTAACATTTCCCTCCACCAGTCTACAATTTAATGAATGGTCTGTCAAATGGGTCTTCTGCAGAGAGTGGTACTCCCCTTCCCATTCTTCTGTGTTGTGTTTTGCCACACAAGAACAAACACCCCAGATAATTCCAAACAGGGTCATCAGCATTGCAAGAGAGCATGGGAAACCAGAGTGGCAAATCAGCTCACATCTTCTTAAGAACCTTTCTCTTTCATCAGCCTTAGTGCTTTTTTTTTTTTTTTTTGTTTTTTTATTCTTTTTTTTTTTTCCCCATAAATTAAGCTATAAACTCTCAGGACAAGAGTTTATGTATTCCTGGCAGGTTGGATAGCACCTAGGATAATGAAGCTTCTTTCCTTCTTATGACCTTGAGGCATCACCATAATATAAATTATGAATAAAATGATTCTAGTTCATGGTTACAGCATATAGACAAATTCATACACAGAAGTTTGGGAATTATCAATTACTTTTTAAAAATGAACTAACGAACAGGATTCCCAAACATGTACGGCTCAGGCAGGATGCTCAGTTTATTGTCTGAAAATAGAAGGCCCTTTTTCATAAATGGGATGTGGGAAAGTTTTCAGAGCTAGGCTGCTTGTCTGCCTGTGGGTCACATTTCCAAAAGCATTTGGATGCCTAAGGATGCTGGTATTAAAAATCCTATCCCAGGAGTTTTTCTCAATTTTTTTGGTACCCACAGGTAATGAAAAATTGGTTCTGAATCACATTCTGGAAGGAGGCTGAAAGGAGTTGTGGTTTCTCTCTCCAGACACTGCCACTGTCCTACAGTGTCAAAACAAGCCATAAATTTATCACCCTCCTGCACCTATTTCTGCTCGTTTGTAAATGAGCTGCAGTTTTGTTCACTCTTGGAAAGTGCCTTAAGATCAGAAATTTTTCATCCTGTGGGGAGGACTAAAGTTCATTGTCCAAGGTCTTACTATTTCTGCTATTGTCCACAGATATATTAAACTGGGAGGTACTGCTAACTGTGATAAGGCTTCCGTGGTGTGAACAAATATTCATTAAGAACTTAACTGAAGCAATTGCTTCACTTCAGATAGCTTATCAGCAATCCACTGAATGCAGATTAGGCTACAGATCCTCTGGTGTGATTCATACTGATGCTGAAGATATAGAATTTACGTTATAAAATCTCCAGTCTTTTCATTCTTCTCCCCTTGCTCTGGAAAGTCTTTGCATCTTGAAAAATACCCATCAAAACACCTCATTTTTCTTAGTAGGTGTGCACTCCTCAAGATCTTCTTGCAAAGAAATTCTTACTATTGCAGAAAACCTCTGTTGCAGATGTGCAAACTGATGTGTATATACAAGTAGGGAATTAGAGCCTGCTGTGATGGGAGTGTTGAGAAGATTGGCAAACGAAGGAATTTTTAAACTCTAAGCTTTGTTAAACTCATTCATCAACAACATACTTTGTGCAATGGCTAATTCTCACACATTGTTTATCATCATCACTGTGTGTACAGAACTATTTGTCTTCAACAACTGTAATCTGCGGTGAGTACAATGCCACAGAGATGATGCCACACAGATGAAACTGTGGTCCTTGGTGGTCCCTAGACACAACAGCTAGGGTGATCAGGCATGAGACCTCACTCATGAGAGAAGCCAGAAATGAAGTGGGTTTGTGTGTTGGTTTACATGGTAAGGTCTTGGTAGCAGGGAGTTGCAGGGGTGGCCTCTGTGAGCAGGGCCCAGCAGCTGCCCCATATTACATAAGAGCCAGCTCCAGCTGGCTCCAAAGAGGACCAGTTCCAAAAAAGACTGGTCACAGCTGAGCCATTGAGCAACATTGGTTGGGCCTCTGTGAGAGCAGATTTAAGAAAGGGGAAAAACAAAACAAAACAAAACAAAAACAGTTGCCCTACAGCAGCTGGGAGAGAGGGGTGAGAAGCAGCCCTGCAGCCCTCAGGTCAGTGCAGCAGGAGGGCAGGAGGTGCTGCAGGCAGGCAGCAGCAGTTCCCCTGCGGCCTGTGGTGGAGAGGCCCCTGGTGGAGCAGGCTGTCCCCCTGCAGCCCATGGGTCCCACACGGAGCAGATCTCCACGCTGCAGCCCGTGGAGGAGCCCCCGGTGGAGCAGGTGGATGTGGCCTGGAGGAGGCTGCGGCCCATGGAGAGCCCCCGCAGGAGCAGGCCCCGGGCCGGAGCTGCAGCCCCTGGAGAGGAGCCCACACAGGAGCAGGGGTCTGGGGGTGCCAGAATCCCGTGGGAGGGACCCCACATGGAGCAGGGGCAGGGAGTGACCATGAAGGAGGGTTGGAGGTGAAGCATCAGGGACTGACTGCAGCCCCCATTCCCTGTTCCTCTGCACGTCTTGAGGAGAGGATGTAGAAGAGGGTGCACGGGGTGGGGCGGAGGGAGGGGAAGGTGTTTTTAGTTTGTCACTGCTCTAGCTTGTTAGTAATAAGTAATAAATTATATTAATCTCCAACTGCTGAGTCTGTTTTGCCCGTTTTGCCTGTGACAATTACTGTTGAGTGATCTCCCTGTCCTTATCTCAACCTTTGAATCCTTTCCATTGTATTTTCTCTCTCTCTTCTTTTGAGGAGAGGGAGTGAGAGAGCAGTTGTGGTGGAGTTCAGCTGCCCAGCAGGGTAAAACCATCACAGCTTGTCTCCTTTTTTCTCTGTTTTTTTTTTTTTTTTTTTTTTTTTTTTTCTTGTTTACGTCTGATGGTTCATGCTATTTTCCCCTCTCAAAAAGGGGGGACTTGTCTCCTCTAGATACCTTTTTTTTTTTTTTTTTTTTTTTTTTTTTTTTTTTCAGCCAGTCATCATTTTTGTGTATTTCTGTTTTGCCTGTTTGCAGTCCCTTGTGCTTATTTATCCTCTGCCTGGCAAGTTTTTGTTAACTGTATGTGGGCTACCTGCAACTACACCCATCTTTCGTAGTCATGTTGCTCATGTACTTAAGCAAAATGCTTATACATTGCATCTTGCTGTGCCATGAGCATTACAAAATACTTAAATTCTCCTGTTAGTTACTCCGTCTCTGTACATATTAGGGTGGAAGACAAATTAATATTAATTATATCTTGATTAATACATTTATCATTTCTAGGTGACACAGACCTCTGTTTTGCCACAGGTTCACATTTGCAATGCTGTTCACCTTTCTGACCTGTCTTCTCATGGCACAGCAGGCTTGTGGCCTTTTCTCTCTTACTGTCTGAACACTGGTGGCCACACTATGTGTTGACCTTGTAAGACAGATGTATATTTTGTCAGCCTTTCCATGGCTATTTCTGCAGATACTGAATCTGCGGTCCCCTGCTGGGGAAGAAAAGGAACTGTGTTCAGTGACTAGTAAGACTCTTTATAACTCTCTTTTCTACCTCAAGGACACAGATTTCTTTACTCCTCGCAGTGGAAGTAATTCTGCAATACAATAAGGTCCAGGAGTGGGCCACATCTCTGACAATATGATGTAGTGTCATTTGTAGAAATTATGCTTGGATTAACTGGTCAGGTTTTTTGCCTCCCCTTTGAACTCACCATGTTCGTTTTGATTTGGGAAGCTGCGTTCCTTGAAAGACACAAGGTTTGAAGAATAAGAATCAGATCGTCCTTGATTCCATCCCCATTTCTGCTACCATCTTTCCTTGTGACCCTGAACCACCATGAGCTTTATTAAAATAGTGGAATAACAGCCATGAAAAATACGTTTTGTATAAAACTTAGATTTTGTTTTGGTATGGTTGGCATTCCTTGAGATAATTACAGGGAAAACCATTGGTTCTGAAGGAACCGATCTATCCCAATGCTTGGAAAGATGAATCTCTGGAGTGGTCTTAAGTCTGCTCCTTGGCATCCCTTCTGGGTAAGACCACACCATGGGTGGCCTAGGGAAATGAAAAGCTATGTGCTGTCCATTTGCTTTCCTAACAGCAGGTGAGTCTGATCTGCAGAAAGCCCTTGGCACACTCTTACTGCTAGCTTGTCCACATCCTCAGTTTACTTACATGGCAGAAAATCTGACACCAGCTTTATAGGGAGTGCTCAGGTAAAGTAGGCAGCTGCTGTTTTTATCTGTGTAATCATTCTCAAGGATAATGAGATGGCTGAAATGATAACTAAATTTTTGCTGCTCTTCTCATCTTCCTAACTGATGAGGTTATTTGTCATCACTTCGATGAGCCAAGCCAACATTCCTGGCCCCAGCTTTTCCCTTTACCTTTTTAGCTAGTGAGGGAAAGTACCTTGGAAGAGAAGATTACAACTAGCTGATGGAGTCCAAAGCAATAAGGAAAAACAAAGTGAAAATGTTTGCCTTTGGGGAATGCAGTCATGTACCATACTGAGATCTCAGAAAATCCTAAACATGATAGCAAAGTTTGTTTAATTTAATGAAGTGTCAACCTATGCAGTTTGCAAAGTGGTGCACCACCTCCTGTGCCCAATGGTACACTCATGACTTCTCCCTGTGTTTTGGGCCTCATCTTATGGCTATATCAGTTTATTGAACTAGCCATTTATCTACTTAAATATTAAAAACATTCAATTTATTCTCCTTGGATCTATCTGACACTTAGAAAAGAGAAATTCTGGGATTTAAAATGTATGACTTGGCATGATTAAATGGTGAAATGAATAATGTTTTAATGAGTGATTGGTAATTATTTAATAATTAAAGAGCTCTTATGAATATTCTTGAACACCCTGTGGAAAAGCTAAATGGTGTGCTGATTTCATCAAGCATTCAAATCAAATCAGAATTTATTTTTATGGGATCGTTTTAGAGATAGTCTACAGGAACTTCACCACAATAATGCAAACAGAACATAAAAGTAACTTGCTCTAATGCCTCCGTTTTTTAGTAATGGATCTTGATTTTTCCATGCAAAAAATTTCAATGCACTAATGAATTGCAGCTGAACTCTGTTCCGGGTGCCACAGCAGCCAGTCAGGTTTCATCAATTGTTCAGTGATAGGTTAAGGGTGCTTCACATTTTGTTTGTAAACGCAGATGAATGGTAACTTATTGCTGCAGTTAGAGCCGTCCCATTCACCCTGTCCTGGAAACAAAGACCAAGAGTGATAACAAAGGAAAGGCTGAAGATATGATAAGAGAACCATTTCACTCCTTACATGGAATCATTTAATCTCAGTTCAGTACCTGGAAATTTAATTTTCTTTTCATTTGTGTTTCCATAGTATGTACATTGAAGGTTTGGGCAACATTTTAATAAGATGATGTTTTCTCTAGCTGGAAATAGTCTATCCACTGGAATAGCAGAGGTTCAAGAGCAAAGTAAACTGTGTGAGTCATAAATCATCTCAGGTTTTCCTTACCTCCAATGTTGAGGCTCAAGCAAAGTTTTATGTTAAACAGACTGTTAATTAGTCTTCTAACAGAACCGAAAATGGATGACAGAGGCCTCTGGATGAAGGTTGTCAGAGATCCATCACTCCATTTCAACAATGACCCCTGCAGACAAAAATAAAATAACTCCAGAAGTTTAATGGGAACTGCAGGTTGCAGTTAAATTCTGAAAGCAGTTTGGCACACTTTTATATTTGCTGGAATGGAAAAAAGACTGAACGGGGGCCCTTTTCCACATGGACTTAGAAACAGTTATTGCTTGTGGGGATATCATTGTTCTGTAGAGCTGCATGAATAATTAATTTTTAATTCCATGTTAGATTAATTTCACCTCATCTTCTCTATATGAATTGTCCTCAAATAAATCATAATTTTCTTGAATATATTTGTAATTCAGAATAGACTGTATCACTCATGACTAATTCACTGCAGGTAAGTAACACTCAGAATTTGAGGCATTCTGGATGGACACACAGGTCATTGATATGCCCTGTTACATGTGTAAAACTTACAGAATAAAATTTCTATTTCTAACATGCACTTAAAATCTGAAATTCACTTGCTTTTACCAATTTTACTAATGTTATATTCACCATATCAGCATAAGCTGTGGTAGGTTCATTGTCTAGAATACTGGTGAGAAAACACTCTGAATGAATTCATGAAAAAATCTGAATGAATATATCCCTCCAAGCTTTTTATAACACCAAGTCCAGTCTGCTACCCTGACATTCTGCTCAACAGAAATTAAAGAGAGAACTTATTATAGTGGATTTATCCACTTCTCCTTTGAGATTTGTACCTCAGCTCTCCTTCTTGAGGCAGAATATACATCATTGGACATCATTGGCGGAATATAACATCATTGGAATATGATGTTGATCAGAGTTTATCACTTCAGCTTTTTCCTGCAACTCCCATCTTCCTCTATCCCCAGCCCCCCAAATCACCAAAAGATAAAAAGCATGACTTTTTTATACATCTTTAGTTTTGCTGAGACTGAAAAGATCTTCCATGGTTACAAAGGGAAACTATTCACGTGGGGGGTGGGGGGGGGACGGGAATCTAGTAGACATTTTAGGTCAGTTTAGTTATAAAGTTCTTTTGCCTGATGCTTGTTTTCATTACTGGTACTGGCACACTTGCCTTTTGGTAAGTTCCACCCGTCCAGAGCTGGATTTGCTTTTGTCCCTGAGAAAGTTTACAAAGGAATTCATTCTCTTCTTCACTAGTGATGCTGGTTAGGTGACTTCCTTCTCTTTCAGTAGAACAGGTTTCCTGCACAGAAGAGAGAGTTAAACATGGGAGATATAAAATGGCTAGAGCTTTCTGAATAAGAGTTGAGCAAAGAAAAATGTGGAATAAATGATTAGTGGATGGAAAAGGACAGGGCAATAAGAGAAAGTCCAAGAAAGGGAAGTCTAATAGGAGTAGAAATGTGAAGTGACAGGGAAATCCACCAGAAGTTTTCAGTTTCAAAGGAAGAGGAATCAAAGACAGAAAAAAGAGAAGAACAGAGAGAAGGGATGCTCAAAAAAATAGTGAAAACCTGAACTGCAGGATCCAAGTGAGTGGTGCCTGTAGTGTAGCCAATTACACAGGATTTCTATGCAGCTAATAGGGAACAAGAGGTATCTCCAGACTGTCATACACCCAGTGAAAGAAAGGCATTGAGGGGAGCTAAGATGAAGTGGCTGTCACTGGAGAGACCCTACTGAACGGCACAGCCTAGGTATCTCCACATTTTTGACAGCTAATGTCAGGCAAAATGAACCTTATAATGAAGAGAAATACAAAAAGACAGATGAACAGAAATGGAGATTTCAGATGAGCTCGTCCAAAAGGATGCAATTTACAATGTTCCTTCCTCTTGTCCCTAGTCAGCTGGAGACTGGAGTATATAGTAACAGTTCTCCACCTTGAGTGTCTCCAAACATACTGGGTCCTCAAGAGTTTTCTTTTGCATTTGGTAGGTAAGGATATTTTTGTTTGCCCCATGAAGCAACAGCACTCCTAGCTGGTGCTTAGTACTGGTGTTTAGACTCAGGGGAAAGCTCTTCTCTTCATCCTGAAGCATTTAAATTTCATACACTCTTGTAGACATGACTCAAGAGAAATTTGGCATGCCAAGGCAAACATATATGGAAAATTATTGCTTGGCTCCTGAAAGTTATCAGGTGCAGAGCTTCAGATTACAGGACTCACCTGATTTCAACTGAACAAGTAGCAAAGTGAAGTCAGAATCTCTTTTAGGTAGTATCACGAAGTGGAAAAAGGGTTCAGTCTTCACAAGATGTTTGATGAATCATAGACAAAGATAAAACCCAGAAGAGATGGTGCTGTGAGACATGTAGGAAGGGAGAGGGAGAAACCCTTCAACTACAACCACTTAGTCTGGTGTCCTCTTACAGTCAAGGACCCCCAGGACCAAATTTACTTTTTTCACTGGTGTACTATAAATAACTCACTTTATAGCATGAGGAAAATAGGCCTAATGCTCAAAAACCTTAGTATAAGAAGGGAAGCGTGAGAAACAGCAGCTCCAGAAGTTTCAGGTTCCAAGCTGGAGGTAGTTTGTTGCAGGATCGTGTCCTGTGGTGAGGCAGAGTACAGTTAACCTCAGCAGCAGCACTGAGCTGAATATCGCATTCTTTTGGTCAACACTGATACATGACAAAAGAAGCAGCAAGGGAGGAAAAAAGAGTCTGATACAAGACCGATAATTGTGGAAAGTAGAGAAGAAATGATGAACACTCCTGTTTGGAAGAACCTCATACCTCAGCTTTGGTCCAGGTCATTCTCTCTTGAACAAGCTTGTAGCAGCTGCCTTTGTAGCTAATCCAGCCTTTCTGACATGGATTTTGGCAGATAAATTTTGCAGATGAGCCTGGGAGAGATGGATTAGGAATTATGTTATGTGCAGGATTATGTCTGTCAGAAATTTTGGGCAACTTGTTGTGATGCTCAGCTATAGCGTCATCAACAAAGAAACATAGAATAAACCCAAAAGAGAAGTCTCACAAATCTTTCCAGTTTATCTCCCTGTAATCTTTCATTCAACTAGACTGAGTTCAGCATTTCATGGAGACATTCAGTAAAGTAAAACTGCAAACAAAGGGCAAATACTAGATATAAATACTGCCTTTTTTTTTTCCCCTTGTCTTTCAAAATAAATAAATAAATAAATAGATAGATAGATAGATAAAATTATAATGTTTAAAACATCAGCATATGAAGAGCACTAATTTAGGAGCCAGATGCCATTTAGGTTATAAGCAGAATTATTTTGCTGCCGTCATTACAGGGTCCAGTGGGTGCAGCTGTGCTTCAGCAATCCATTCAAATGTGTGCTGCAATGCATCACATTTGTGGATTCTGCTCTGGATCTGCCCCCTGGAGACACAGCAGCAGGTTCGGCGGGCCAGCTCTGAAAGGTGTGTGGGCCTTTGTGGATTCCCAAGAGTCATCAGCATGTGGTTTGGCTGGCCTGGAGTGTAGTGTATTAGTCTGCCTTTGCTGGGGAGAGCCTGTCTCTGCAATAGTAATAGGGATTTCAGGCTGGTGCATCACATTGCTTTAGAGGAGAACAAAACACATCTGTCAGACCTGAATTAAGATGGATTTTGTTGAAAGTTCTTGGAATTGATTTCTTTCCACTTTCTTTCTTGGTAAGTAGTCAGCACAGTTGGGTTCAACTTACAAAATATCATTGATTTCTCTCCCCAAACCACAGATGATTCAGCTTGTAATTTCCTCTACAATTATAGAGCAGGTCTCCTTAGAAACTGCTTGTATCCATTCAAAGTTTCATCTTGTGGAAACCACATTTCCCTCCTCTTTGGACAGATGTGCTTGGCACTAGTCCAGAAAAAAAAAAAAAAAAAAAAAAAAAAAAGAGGAGGAAGGTACAATAAATATTCACTTTTCTCCTGTTTCCTCTTTTCTGCTTCCTGAAAGGAGATTCACAGCATTACAATTTCAGCTCTCTCTGAGTGCTTTTGGATATCAGGCCATCCCAAGTGGTGGAGTTGGCTATGGGGCTGCTCATGCCTCTGCAACAGAAGTGGCCGACGTGTTGCACAGTCTTTCTCCTCTAAGGCAGGACAGGACACAAAAAAGTGGTCATGTCTTCTCTACCCCAACACAGTGTGTGCCACCGAAGCCTAGCCAAGCCAAGCCAATTGCACAATTGGTTCCGCTTTGTCTGGCAGTCATATATTGCTCCTTCCACAACACACAAGGGAAGTCTCCACCTTCTCTTGGCATCCCCTGTGACCCTCAAAGTAACCTATCCTCATGCAGGGAGTCCCTGTCATGGAAAGAGCTTGGCTTCTGGGTCTGAGAGAGAGGGTCAGATAAACCACAGGATCGAGTTTGGACAGAAAAATCATAGGAGCTAATGACAGTTTGCAGAGCTTTGCAGGAGGGAAGTTTGCACTGGGGCAAGGTCACACAACGTGTCTCTGAGCTCTGATTTCTTCTCAGTGCTTTCCTGAAAAGGTCAAGATGACATTATATTCATTTTACATTTAGAAAAATTCCTCAGATTTTCTTCCTTAATGACTGTAAACCAGGCCTGTGCTGGCAACAGAGGCAAAAAGTTGAAGCTAGGGGGCAGATTATTTTTTTGCAGCATCAGAAAAACAACTGAGGCATGTTACACTCACCTTCTGAGATGGAGAGAATCAAGACTCCAAAAAGCAGGAAAGAAAATTGGTAGGACATTGTCAGGCAGCCAGGTAGTCCTACTCCCTGTGACCTGTATAAAAAGCAGAAGGTGTTCAGTTTGGTACCTAAATGCTGATGGAAGTTGGTAAGTGGAAAGATCTGCTGCCCTATGAAAGAGGCTTGCAGCAATGTGTTTTACTTCACTGGGAAGAGTGTGAATGAGGTGGAGAGAGGAATGGCTGAACTGTGGAGCTTGAAGCATTGCGGTCTGTGGCAAAATGTCCAGCTGGAGGCAAATGACCAGCAGTATGTCCCAGGGGTCAATACTGCTGCCAATAGTGTTTAAGATCTTTGTTAATGACCTCTGCGATGGGACACAGTGTACCATCCACAAGTTCACATATGATACAGAACTGGGAGGTGTAGCTGGCATGCCATGCGGTCATGCTGCCTTTCAGAGGGACCTCAACAGGCTGGAGAAATGGGCCAACAGGAACGTCATGGAGTTGAACGAAGCAAATGCCAAGTCCTGCTTCTGGCGAAGAACAACCCCAGGCGCTGGTATAGGGTGGGAGCTGACTGACTGGAAAGCATCTCTGCAAACAAGGGCCTAGTAGACAGCAAGCTGACCACAGGACAGCAATGTGCCCTAATTGCCAAGGACAACAGCCTCCTGGGTTGCATCAGGAAGGGGGTAGCCAGCAAGTTGAGGGAGGTAAACACAGAGGGTTCCCTCTCTTTACCCCCAGTGAGACACATCTGGAGTGCTTGAACCAGTGCTGGGCTCCCCAGGACAAGACAGACATGGAGTGAGTCCAGCCATGCCTGGTAATCACTATATGTCATGGTATGGGCCATGGCCCATGACTATGGGCCAATATATAGGCCATAGTAATGACTAAGTGTCTGGAGCATCTTTTGTATGAGGCTGAGAGAGCTGGGAGGGCTATTCAGCCTGGAGAAGAGAAGGCTTGGAGAGATCTTATAAATCTATACAAATATGGGAAAAGGGGAACCAAAGAAAGTGGACCCAGCCTCAGTAGTTTAGAGAGACAGGACAGGAGGCAATGGACACAAGTTAAAATACAGGAATCTCCATTTAAGCACAGCATTTTCTACTTTGAGAGTATTCAAACATTTGCACACGTTGCCCAGAGAGACTGTGGATTCTCCATTCTTGGAAATATTCAAAGCCTGACTGGATATGCATTTCCTGTTCATTGGCTTACATCATTTGTGGCAAAGCATCACTTTAGGATGTGGCTTAGCCCACCAATCAAGATTTCAATTGTTGTTAGATTTTTCCACATTTTTCAGCATAGATTTTGCTTTTCCAAATTGTCCCATTTCTCATGAGTTCCTCTCTTAATCAGGCTCCTTTCTTTATTACGCACACCAAGAATTAATTATCCTTATCTCACTCATTATTAGTTATCCTTATCTCACTCACTACTTTTTTTTTTTTTTTTTTTTTTTTTTTTTAAGCCAAAATGCACATTTCTACTTTTTGTAAAACAGCTCTGAAGAGTATGCACAGAACATAAGAGAATGAACAGAAAGCATTCAGGTGTTTGTCAGGGATGTCTTGTGGGGAGGATGCTATGCAGTTGCTTTGACAGAATTAAAAGGATACCTCCAGAGCTACTGTAATGTATACAAGTAAGGATGCAGTAAATAAGGACAAAAGAGTTGCAGGGCTGAAAGCAGCAGAAGAAGGATGAACTTCATTCATTCAATACTATTTTCAAGAAGAATAGACCTGAAAGGAAACACACTGTTGGTATGACAAATGGAGAGATTAATAGAAAATACTTGGTTAACTCTAACTTGCAACAAATCAATTACAGTCCCAGTTTACCGATATTTTGACCTCTACTGTGCCACAAAAACAAACAAACCAAAAAACACCCTCTGAAATCACACTTCTTATGTGGGACACATTTGTAGTGGTAGAGAGATA
The DNA here is from genome assembly GCA_011075105.1 of Heteronetta atricapilla. Lineage (NCBI taxonomy): Eukaryota > Metazoa > Chordata > Aves > Anseriformes > Anatidae > Heteronetta > Heteronetta atricapilla. The sequence goes on from CM021731.1 coordinate 175,908,766, forward strand.
AAGAAAGCATAAGGTATAGATAACATATTTAAGTGATACCTCTATAGAATATAAAGTGTCAGATATGTATAAATATATTTCTATATATCACACACACTCCTACATGTATGTATATGTATAAATGTGTTGATACATACTTGCACATATCTACAGAAATACACAAATACATAACAATTCCGAAGGGGTATTAAGAATGTGCAATGAATAATAAAACCCAACTTGTTAAAAAACTTAGAGGGCTCTAAGAAAATATGTTTTAAAAAGTGATAGACACCACTTTTATGGATGTATGCTCTTCTTACCTTTAATTCCTTTCTCCTCGTCTCTTTAGTGGGAGAAATCTTTGTCCTTGAGGTATTTATATTATGCCGACTTTTGCTAGGGTGGTTCTTTACTCTGGCAAATGAAACCTCCAACATTATCCTTGACAGCTTTTGTAGTGCTTTCCCTCAAAAGAGAGGTGGGTGGGATCTGCTCTTCACCATACCTTTGTGTACATTGGTTGAAGTGTCTTTTTTATCAGGCCCTTAATCTGAAACACACCCTTAATCTGAACAATTAAGTGAGAAATCACATGGGTCCGGAGGGCAAATTTCTGTCTCCGTATGGGAGACTGAAATGAGGGGATTAGAGGCCTGCGTTGAAATACAAGCATGGGACATAACCCCATTGTCAGTCAGCACTGTGAAGTTGTTTTCTGAGGCTAAATGTGTATGCATAGAGATTTCACTTTAGGCAATTGTGTGTGTGTGTTGTGCTGTGGACAGATGCCTGCTCATCCATGTGCTGGCTGCAGGGCAACACCTAACAGGGACGTTGCATAAACTATCCCTACAGGAGAGGATTTTTACCTAAGGCCGTTACTGAGGTTTGCTGGTAAACCAGTGTTATGGGACAGAGCTCAGAAGCTTTTCAAGCTCTATTAAATTTACATAGGCTCCAACCCATTTCTTAAATCCTGCTCAAATATCCTCCTGTACAACAAATAGCTTCCCTGGTGCCTGAAAAAGACACTGACGCATGGTACACATTTGCACTAATGCACTTATTTAAAATCCAAATATTTAGTAAAGGGGCTGAAATGACCTCCATTCTTCCTCTATACAAATACAGGCTTATCACCACCAGGCCCAGGGAAATCTGTTCCTTAGAACTGCTCTTGACTCTTCATTAGGTGTGGGATATTTTTCTGTGGGGAAGCACTTTTCACAGAAACCACAGACCGGAGTACAGGTCTTCCTTAAGACCTGTTTGGTTTTCAAGAGTTTGCTCTGCAAACACCAAGATCCAAGTGTCCAGCATCTTCTTGAAACACTCTTTAGGAAGTCCACTCTGAGGCACATGACCAAGCCTGGTAGGTGCCTCTTTCAGACAGTGCAGGAAAATGAGATCTAAAAACACATCGGGAAACACTTTCTAGGCAAGCTTCTTTATGTACTGACTGCAAAACTGCATGTGACTTCGGAAAGCTGCTTCACCTTGCTAGCAATACAATTCAAAAGACGTCCCGTGTCTTTTGTGATGGGCAGCTGTGGATGAGGTCTATTGTGCTAATCTTGCAGAACAAGGGGAAATAAGAGACCAGAGTTTTCACCCACTCTTCAGTCTTATCACAAAATATTTGTTAAAAAAAGTAATTTCTGAGTATTTACCATTTACAAAACAGCAGTCTCTCCACTAAAGCTAGATGCATAGTTCCTACAGGTGCTGACACATTTCATCACCTCTTTTGTGTTGTCCTTGAATAATCTGTGAATTAACTGTGATCATCCCAAAAGCATTCATTACCTGGCACTATTCATTGCACACTTTTGACAAATAATCCTTGGCTTGTCAGTTCTTTGTCAACAGCCATATCCCAAATATTCATGCAGATGCATAAGCTATGTTGTATGCACCTTTCTCTTGACTCAATTAAATTCTCAGTAGTAAGGTTTCAGAATGTGATTTTAAAATCTGATTTCTATGAATATCTTGGAACACTTATTGGAAAGTTACTGTCTCATTTGCTTATTTGGTACTATATTTGTGGTAAATTTGTACAGAAGGTTACAGGGGTTCAGGGGTCACATCTAAAAATATGTTTTTCAGATTTTCAAGATGTTCAGCAGACTTTGCAGTCCACAACCCCCCAGTGAAAATCAGTGGGACTTTCCAGTTCCATTCCATTAGGACATATGTAAATTTTCTCCCCTGTCCCTCATCAGCACAGCTGAAGCTGACTTGCTTGAATCACAAAATATGTTCATAGGATTTATCTGGATCTGTTATTCCTGCCTTCATGAAGATGTCTGTCTGCTCTCTTGTTCTCATAGCATGAGTATGTTCTGCTTCCCCAAATCCCTGCCTGCTGTTAGGATGCATGATGCTACTCATTTGCACTCCAGCTCTCAGCAGCCCTCTGCATCCACGCTGAGATGGTTTTTGAAGGCTGGGCAGGGGTTTCACTGGGAGAATCAAAGCAGTCAGATTCATTGCAAAACAGCAAAGATGTGGCCATCCGAAAGATACAGTGCAATGGCTGGGGTTGTGCAAAACATTTAGATCAGTTTCCAGAGCTCTCTGTAACACTTTCTGTCTCTTCCTCTCTGCAACACTTTCTGTCTCTTCCTCTTCCTCTACCTCTGTGTTGCTAAGATATTTGTCCACAGGATGGAAATAATACTGTTCCTGGGGAGAAATGGCATTTAGTATTAATACTATCTCCCATGGAAAAGTGAAGGGTGAGTCAGAGCTGAACTGAGTTTGTTCTATATATGAAGACTTTCATTCCACAAGATAAGTCAAAGCACAGCACTGTGAATTTAATGCTACCAACTCTGGTGTCTGTGTAGGCAAACACAGCAGGCTTCATGCATTAAGCAGCAACATGCCATTAGGAGCAGTTTCACTAACAAAGAAATAGAAGAGAAATGCTCATCAGAACCTTTCTCTGTGGGCAGTATTTGATATAAGAGCTACAAGGAGCTCTGAATACACACTGGGCTGAAATCAGGTAGGATCACCCCAGTTAAATGGACTCAGCTTTCCCCTTTGCCTTTCTCATCTTCTGTGGTTCCCATTTCTTTATATTCCTCCTCAAAATGGAGCTTCTCCTCTCTTCAGCAGTGACTTCTCTGTCCTTGCCACTCTTCTTATTTCAAACAAAACAGTATAATGCAGTTTAAAATGTTGGGATGTGATGATTCAAAGCTCAAATCAAGCAGCTTTGTCTGTTTGTTCAGTTAAGAAAGCCACCTTTCCCTTCAGTGACCTTTCTGTCATTTCTCGCTGTATTTGTCCTATGTCCTGCCATATCCAGATAATACGTCCTGCCAGATGCAGTTATAAGGAGCTGCTGTGCTTCCCCACACTTCAGTTCCCTGTGGAGAAGGAGGTATAAGTAAATAAGGATGTCAGGATCTGTCTTTGAGACTGTTAGCTGGGCAAAGATCAGTATTTTCTCTGAAAACCGCTGTAAACTTCCCCCGTGGAAAATAAGGATGTAAACTATAATTCATTTCAACTCTGTACCACAGAAGAAGAGAATCAGAAGGAATTAAGAACTGGGTCTGTCCTACAGTGGTTTTTAAGGGGTGCCAGTTTGTAACTCACAAGATAAAGCTAGCTTTAGCTAGTTAGTGTTCCTCCCCTCCCAGATGCTCTGACCCTGTTCCTGGTGTGCACAGTGACCACAGTCCTGTTCTCCTTTCTGCCTCACTGGAGGGATCACAGCCTGGGTCTATTTAAGGTAATTTTGCCTTTTTTTTTTTTTTTTTTTTTTTTCCTCAAAAATACTGCTTTCCCCCCCTGCCTTATGGCCCTGTCGGTTCTTACCCTAAGACATAAAGTAAAACCAGTCATCCCCCCCCCCCCCCCCCTTTTTTTTTTTTGCCATTTATCTGCCCCTGGTGCTAGTTGTGAGAAAATAAACAAGTCGAAAGATGTGAAGCTGTTGTCAGGACTCTGCTGCTGCACAACATCAGACAAATATGACAGCCTTGGGATGTCAGCCCCAAGGACTGTGTCGTGGTTGACTACAATGAGGCAACCGCAGCAAGAAAGTCTCACCAAAGCTCAGGCATGTGGTGACTGGGTTACACCAAATAAAAAAGGAAAAATCAGACACCAACTATTTTTGTAACTAAAAATTGAATATGTGTTCAAGATGAGATAAACCAGGGTAATGCCAGGCAAATCTTGCTGATCTGTTTAGAACTGAGCTGTTCTGGTGCCATTGACTTGTCCTCACTCTTTCCCCCATCTGTCCCGTGCCTGCCAATACTTGAGAATCCCCTCTATTCTCTCCTATGCCGTCAGCATCTCACAGCAAGGTTAGCTCACCCTGGGCTGTAGGCTGACCATTTCTGGTAGCCAAACCCACTGAAGTAACCCTACACAGCTCTGCACACTGGTGGACAGATATCTCCACCTGGTACTGGTGACATCTCCACCAGGCCACTTGTACTTCTGAGATGCTACTCTCCCTGCTTATGGCCAGTCACAGACAGACATAAATGAAGGCACAATAGGGCTAGGAAAAATATGGTGCTCTGGTGATGCCTGAAGGATCCAAAGCAGATGGTCAGTCACAGATGGATGCTTTGGGCTGGCAGGTCAGACACAACAGCTATTGCTCTGGTCGTTGGCTCTTTCCCCAGTTAGCTGTGTGGCCTGGTCAGCTCTCTCTCTCTCTCTCTCTCTCTCTCTGTCTCTCTCTCTCTTTTTTTTTTAAAAAAAAAAAAAAAAAAATCTTTCCCAGTCTGGGCAGATCTGGATGGCTCATAACATCTCAGCCTACAATAACCTCTGCTGCAGTACTGTAGGTCTCTACTCAGCTGAAAATCTGAGTGTGAGACTGAGACAAGGGGTAGATGATGGAAGAGGAGTTTGGAGGGCAGGGGAGACAGGAGGATCATATATCTCTTGCTCATTGCCCATGCAGTGGGTATGGTCAGTGAGAGCTCCAGTGGGCATCTCCTGGTGCTACATTGATTCCTCAGGTCCAGCAGGGCTTTTTTACTGGAATGGAGAAGACGCAGATTGACTCCTGCCTCTTCTAAAACTCCCCCTTCCCTCCCTCCTTCACCTACTTGTGAACCCATACTTTCATTATCTTATCCCATTACTTCAGGTGTATCTTTTAATTAACTAATTTCTGACTCCAAGCAATCTTTACACATTCCTTGGGCTTTTCCAGCTGGAGGGTTTTATTGGTGTAATTCAATCTCCCTCGGCTCCTTTTGCATCTTTGCCCTGTATGCTCAGTATTCAAGGCTAACAGAGTTATTATAAATCTGTGTACACTTCCCAAGCTTGCATTCCCAACAAGCCACCAAAGCACCAGTCATTATCATGTTTGCCTGTAGAAGTCAACAACTGAATTTAAGGAACACTCAGCTTTACTAGCTTTTTTGACATTAATAAAAATTAGCCAAAATTCTTTACGGCCTTCTTCCTGGCCTCATCCTTGGGCTCATAGTCACCAGCAGGTGAAGACCTATGCTAACGTGACTATACGTTGAGACTGGAGCTGCCATTTTTCAGGCTTTTGCCATCTTTCACCCCAACGTGCCCATCCTTTTGGAGGTAACAAAGGGGATCTCTAACAAGCATTATGTCATGGAAATATGCTCTTTGTGATTTTAGTTGTTTAAAAATATTCCTATATATCCTTCGTTCAGTACTTTTCTTTCTTGTTTTTATTCTCTACTTCATTTAATAAGAGAATTTACAAGAGAATAGTGGAATCAGAAAAAAAAAAAAATTAAAAAGAAAAGCTCTTTCAAAGCCATGTGAAATTACTTTTGAATCAGATGCAAATTCAGTCCTATTGTTCACAGATTGCATCGTGCTGCCTTTTCTAACAGGACCTGAAGCAAGGGCAGAAGTGCTTTCTCTCCAGCACCATGAAACTTTATGATGGCAGACCTACGAGGGAAACACTGTACCACCACCATGTGCTCAACCTCCAGCGGCAGAGCTCGGCGGGTAAGTGCCTGCTGGCGCTGCTATGCATATGACTAACCTAAAGCAGTGGGAGCCTGGAGGATAACGCTGGTGTTGGAGGGGGTTATGAGAGGGAGTTTATGGGCTGTGCAGCCACCACAAGCACAAATCCAAACACACACATGCTTGCAAGACCTCAGGAAGCTTATGACTGTGGCACTGCGCCCTTATCAGGTGGAAATTATGACCAAACCAACAGGTACAGACAATGTGCTTCCTGCTTTTTATGTGGATTTCTTCAATGAGAAAATGCCTGTCCCTTTCTGTAGGCACTGCCATAGAAAAATTAAATGCAGACAGCTGGAGAGTAAGTGCACAGATGGGCTATTGGTCTTGTCCATCTACTTGCTTGGTAGCCGTGGCGTCTAATCTGACTTTATGTCTTTTGTCTCCATACCCCGTAGCTCAGTGAAAGCAGTGAATCCTGAGCTTTTGGGGACTGTTAAAGTAGGGTTGCAGCCTTTTCCTGAAAAAGCACTCCCAGCAGAACCTCCTGGAGATGTGCAATAGCATTCCTGAGTGTAGCATGAGTTCAGCTAATACCAAAGACTTCGGTATCATCCAGGGGTGGTTAGATCCCACACAATTAAAGATTATTTTAGGACAAAACCAACATCTGCTGCACTATATAGATTTCTAGGAGGGGATGTTGGTCTTTAGTGCACTGAAAGAAAGGGAGAGATGATGAATGTTGCCATTCATCATGCCAAGGAGAGTTTCCTTCTCCTGGCTGAGCCCGTAGGCCTGATATTTCAGGCAGGCTGCTGCTCTCATTGATCCTGGCAGAAGCAGTGCCACATCACTGGGAGATGCTGGCTGCTAACAGAAGGCTCAGCAGCTCCAGCTTTTCATTGTGCCTTCAGACTCCGTCATTCACACTTGGCAAAGGCCAACCAGTTTTACAGCTGCCTGCTACTGTGACCAGTGCTGCTGTGTGTGGTTCAGCTAGCTTTTATGTGCTGCAGGAGGCTTCTCCAGCATAGGCTCCTACCTCTGCAACAGTTTTCGTGTTGTCACCCACTGGGGCAGCAGCAATCACTGTACATCTGATGATAAATTTATTTCCATCTTCCTGTTATCCAAGGCACATTACACAAGAAGAAGTCAGATTTTACATTTCCTTCCTGGACCAAGCTGGTGAGAGGTCCTCCAGGAAAGTCTCAGCTGGAAAGATCTGGCTCTGAATCAGATGGATTGCACAGACGTAAAGATCCATAAAGGCAAATAGATGTCTGAGCTCCTCTCTGACCATCACTTTCTGTTGGAGTCTTGCTCTATCTCTAGTGAATGTAATATTAATGTGATATTAACCTGTATTATCTCCCTCTGTCTTACCATCAACCAGGAATTCATGTAGGTTAAATCAAACAGGTGGATGTGGTGAATTTTTGTTTTTTACATTCATGCTAAATTATTAAAATTTACCTCAGCTTAAAAAAAGAATCCAGATTGTTGTTTCTTAACTGTGTGTAGATATAAACAAAAGGGGAAAAGACAGATTTGTGACAGGAACAGTCCGTGAATGGTTTACAAAAGACAGCATAAAACTGTTCCCATATGGCCATGGTAATGATTTAAGCTGGGAGTTTCAAAGGCACCTGATGTAGTGAGATGTCCAAAGCCGAAATGCTTTGCCAAATTTCAAAACTTTAATGTGGGCTGAAGAGCATCACTGCATGGACCACATCTAAAATGCTCCACTCTGCTGACTTTCTGGGTGTTTTGCTGACCAGCTTTCTTCTTGTTTTGAATGAAAATGACCTGAGCGGGTTTTTGCTTTCTCTCTGCTCTCCCAAACATCTGTAGCTGTAGCTGTACTTCAGTCTGTTTGCTCCCATTTCAGAGTCTTCAACATGTGTCAGCATAGCTACTTGGACTTGGCAGAGAGATAGACGTGTTAGCTGTCTGTTCTGCCACTCCATTCCCTGGGGGCCTTTTGTCTTTTTAACAAACAAACAAACAAATGGAAGTTTCTACCTTTCTACATGATAAAAACCATAGAACAATTAATTAAGCCTCTTCATTTCACTTCTGAAGCCTTAGACAGGGTACCGGTGATCTTACCATATGCTTGAAGAACCTAATGCTCTTGAAAAGGGACAGGGACAGGGACAAAGCAAAGGAATTCTACACCTTGGTGAGGTTTCAAACCTTCTCTCATTTTAGTATGTACCCTCCATGGACCAATAAAGCATGTTGGGGTTAAATATCATAAAAACCAGCCCTGTTGTTAGCTTTGTTGTTTATGAACTGTGAGAGGGACATACCTAAGGGTTGGTGGCACTAGCTGGCAGCTTTTTGACTAACTGAACAGTCCCAACTACAGTTAATCAAAACCTTTCCATCTGGGTGGTTTTCAGAGAAAAAAAATGGTGTTTAAACTAAAAACAAGCAAACAAGCAAAACAAAACAAAACAAAACAAAACAAAAACAAACAAACAAAAAAACAGTTCAGTTTTCCAATGAAAGCATTTCACTTGGGAATTGTAATCCAATCACTAATCTTATATGGGAGAACAGTGCATGATATGCTGTTATAATACAGACAAAATCATCCATTTGGGACTTGACATGACAAAGCTCATAGATGTAATTTGCCCTCAGGAAGTGTAAAAGCTTGGTTTGAAAACAAGAACCAGCTTTTTAAATTGAAAAATTAATTCTTTCCAAAAGAGAAAAATCCTGAAAAAAAAAAAAAAAAAAAAAAGATTGTGTACTTGTTAAACACATGCACACTCACATACACACCCCAAACCAAAATAGCTGTGAACACGTGCAGGAGTACTTTCAGACACTGTGCTAACAACCTAATAAAAATATTTACTTGCATTGACTTTGATTCAATTAGTGATTTATTCTAATTATCTGACAGAAATTAACTACCTTTTCTTATTAGACTCAAAATAAATTTAATTTAATTCTCCCGACTTGAATAATTCACGGGGGAAAATTGTGCAAAGACCTGAATACCCTGTTCTGCCTGGTGAGGGGTGCAGGCTGCTCAACACCTTGGAGGATGAGGTCTTCTGAAGGCTCCCCTCTCTGTGGGCTTGCTCTGCATCTCCCCAGCCCTTGGAAGGATCACAGATATGTGAAGGGATAATGAAGTCTCTGTCTGTACAATTATAATAGATTACTAAATGTATCAGAGTTGCTGTAAATAAATCATTATATCAGGCTCATTTAGCCTGATGCCTACCCTCAGATGGCTTGTAATACAATCCCAGCTCTGAAAGTCAGCCATTCCTTCGCAATTAGATTTATTGCTAATCAGAAATGGAAGCTATCCTGCCAGCTCTGAATTGTGCTAGGAAATGCCGAGTTGGGCTCCAGCCTCAATGCTGTATTTATTCATTTACTCAAATCTAAAAACCACCCATCTGCAAAGATTTAGATGGCCTAACTATTAATTAAAACTTACAGTGACCACCTAGAAACAGGCAGTGCTCACGTTAACCCAGGCATCTAATAAATCAAAAGCTCCTTTCACCTCCGGCTCTCCTGGCAGCACACCTTACACCTTCCTCAAAAGCTCAAGTCCAGGGTTTACAGCAATCATGCCCCTACAAGCCACAATTGTCCCTTTAGACAAAGCCTGGAAGGAGGACACACACAAAAGTATTTGTATTTGTCAGGTATTTCCCATGACTCGGACCAGACCCACGCTGACCATACTTGGGGCCGAGATATCACCCAGTTGGGTTGAGTGGCATGCTGGGATTTTGTGTCCTGGTCTCTCCTAATTCAGGGCCAAATTCTCAGGTAGAAGTAAATAAGACCCTTCTCCCTCTCCCCTACTGCTAAAGACACCCACAAAATTGCAGCTAAATAAATTAATCCTCTGCAAATATATATGAGGCCAGGATACCAAACGGCATACTGTGTGGGTGGATGTAAATAAAATCCCTTTCCCATTGCAATCTAGCCATCTCTCGGCAGCTATGGCAACTGAATAGCGAGCGGTACACAAATGCTGTCTTCAGTGATACAGCACAGAAGTTTATATAATACAACACACGATGAGTTTACAGCAAGTTTCACACAGGGAAGCAAAAAGGTAGTGCTGCATTTGGTTAGAGCTACAGGAGGAACCAGCTGTGTGTGGGAGGAGACATCTGGGTATGACCAGATTATATTTTGTAATTTAATCCCCTTACTGCCTCGCAAATTGATTTAGGTGTCAAAATAGTCTTTGAAATTTTCTTAATGAAATTGCTCCTCAGTGAAATTCGGTTCAATGAGCAGCACTTTACCAGTCTGCATACATAGTCTCCCTTTGAAGACATGAAAGTATTTTTCTACCACTCTACGACTTCATGAAATACTAATACCTGTTATGCTTTATATATAACTCTTGGTCCCCAAGGGGATGATTAAGGAGAAGAAGAAATATTTTGTCTAGGGACAGAAAAGTTGTGGGAATAATATCATGTGGAACAGAACCGTGTTCTGCACAAGGCAGAACCCGACCCCAGTCTCCATCCAGATATTCTCCAAGGCCAACTCTTTAGGAAAGTGCAGTCTTAGCTGTTACATAGAGACTTGCAAGCAGATAATATTAAAAAATAAACACTTTATTTTCCTTGCCATAGATTATATTCTGCAGACTAAACTCTAATGCATAGCACAGAATAGATTAGTTTTGAAAAACATTTTCTCTTGCTGACTATAATGGGCATATATAAAAGTGAATATAAGCAAGAAGAATTAATAGAATCTCAAGTTGAAATTTTGTCAAGCTTGGCATAACATTTCTGTAATCAAATTTGACTATTTCATTACAACATCTTGTTCGGTAGAGCCCAGTTAACCATAGCTATAGCTATTTGGTATATGGAACTAGTTAATGTAGTAATTGAGTGGCATCATGCTATAGATTTCAGTAAAGTGGTCACAGTGTGATAGTGTGTGTACTTACCTGTGGTAGTGTGGCCCCAGAACACTTCTGTCAGCAAAACCACATAGGATTTAGTGTTGCAGGGTGAGAACATGGCTCTGTCCCTTCTGATATACCAACAACAAAATATTGAACATTGTGTGTTTGGTGAGGTTTGATGATACAGCTTTCCAGCTGTGTGAAAGAGGAGTTCCCAAGGCACTCAGGACCATCCAATTAAAAAATTATCTTCCTAGTCACTTGGTCTCTAGCATAAACTGTCAGCATAGCTCCCAAGCCATGAGGATGAGGTGCAAACGTCAAGTAGGATGCTGCTGCCTGAAGAAACTCAGTGATGGTGCCAGGGCCACAGCACAAAAAAGAAACAAGCCCTCACCTCTCCATAGTGCAGATGAACGCTGCACAAACACACCACATGAATCCGTGCTGTTAGTTTCCAAAATAATTCAATAAATATATCATGGTTTAAATCCCCCCACCCCCAAGATGTGATGGCAAAGGTAAGTCTGCTGATTAGATTCATGAGAACTTACTCTGTCCTCTGTCACCTCTCTGACACCAGAATTACAGCAATAAACCAGATCCATCTTACTCACATGAAAACCAGTAATGTGCATTGGAACTAAGCAATTAAACAGGATACTATGTTTCAATGAAACAACAGTTTCAATCCAGCAGAAGCAGCAGGAAATAGTTTCATTTTATTTTAGAAAACTCTTCCTTTTTTTTTTTTTTAAAGAACATTTTAAAAACTCATAACAATTTGAGTAAATGTAAAGGGAAGTCTTTAGTCAGCACTCAGAAAATGAGAAAATGGATGATTTAAGATGCAGAACCTATAAACTTGGCCTCCTTGAAGTTATCAAAGCTAGCAGAGGATCTGATGATAAAAGGGACAATTTAAAAGAATAAGAAAATGCAGCAGAATGAAAAGTAAAGACAAAAGCTACACATATTAAAGCAATTATTGTTCAACTTGCTGCAGTGTAACACATTAATATAGCACAAACTTTACAAGCAGTTTTGTGGATTTAGCAAAAATGAGGGGAGGTAGTTCTGAAATCTTTAGATCAAACAGATACTTCAGATATTTGGCTCTGTAAGTTTGATCTAAGCATCACTTTGAACCTGAAATGGTACTGTAGGTTTCAGGATATCTGTAATTCCAACTTTAGGTAATACAGAAAAGGCTTGATGCAGACCTTGTGTCACATGCACAGCATGTACTGTACATCAGGTGTTAACATCAGTGTGCCTCCTACTATGTCTAATGGATCATGTCTGCATGTCATCTTACTTGGCCACAGCCACGAGACTGCACAGCCACACCTTTTAGGGCCAGCAACTGTTTTTACCATGTTGTAATGAAAGCCATGAAGGATTATGGATGCCAAATGCCATCCAGTTCTTAAATGTCGACTGAGTCCGACTTAGTGATTAGTTGTTGGACACGGATTACTTGTGTAGTCTATGGAGTAGGGTCTACATTCAGACTGCCTGTGATGGATACCAGCTTTGGGCATTATGGCTAGATCATGACATCCTTACTCACATTCATGAGTTCTTACATGCTGGTTGCAAAGGGTCTGGCAGCCCTGTCTACTACCCCTCTGAGTCATTCATTGCTCTTCTGACAAAAAAGCATGTCTTAACAGGCATCATCTCAGTCTACTTAAGGTGCCATGGTACGTGCTCCATGTTTATGCCATTGAAATGAAAAATGGCCAGGGATCACCTTTGACCCTCACACTAGGTAGCGTGGGCAGTGTCCAAACTGCCTTGCACAAGGTCCTCCACAGCAAGCCTTGTCTTGGAGAGAGCTGGGTAAGGCAAACCAGCAAACAAGACACTCAGTTGATCAAAGATACATGGTTTGACCACGTTCCCTGGTAGTATAGACCAATCAAATCTAATCAATTATGCAAGCCAGCCCACTGGATGATGTAACATTCCCAGTATAAAAATGAGGAAGAAAATCCAGATCTACTCGAGAAGGTCAAAGCCTGCATTCTAAAACATGGTCTTAGTTTGTAGTCTCTGTCAGCTCCTCTATAAATATTGAGATAGAGATCCTCATACTATCAAGATATTTCCAATAAGACTTACATTGTGCAAAACAGCTCTCAAGCAATAAAGAAAACCTGGTCCCTGCCTTGCAGACCTCTTCTACTTTTAGCATTTAGAGAATGATACCCTTTTTATCCCAGCTGCTCCCTTTAACACGAGGATAAGCTTGCTGTACTGCAAAAGAGCTAATGAATGCATTCTTGAAACTAATTCTGAGTTAAAGGTGATGAACCAGATGACTCACAGGTTTGGGTTTCTGCAATTTTGTTAAGCTCATTGATGGCAACAGCTGTTCCTTGAGTAAGTGAATCTCAAAATGCATTCTTCCCTTTCTTATAGTTTTCAGAGTTATTAAAAAAGCAGGGTAAGGTAGAGAGCTGGCTCTAAGGAACTCTAAAATGTCACAGCTAAGCTGCTGCTGGCACTCAGATTGATTCATTTGAAGCTTGTTCAGGTCCTTATATTGGAGATCAGTGCTGGTAAGCCTTTACCAGGCAACTGTAGGTGTATGTCTGCAGTAAGGAAAACAGCAATTCCACCAATACTTCCTATCTGGTGGATGCTCCTCCAACATGCAAGCGGTTGATTTCCTAGCTTTGGAAGTAAGGTAAATTGTTGATATAAACCATTTCAGTGGGGCTACTCAAGGAATAGCTCACCCGTGTGAAAAGGAAACTCCTGATTCAGCCTTATATGGAAAATAACCATGCAGCTCTTCAAACAAGCAAACCTGGGATACTCCTTATCACATAAGCCTATGTCCACTGAGTGGTGCTGTACAATACATCTCACTGTATGGATGTCAGTGATACTAGCTAAGAACAAAGGGGAAATTCCTTAACCTGCTCTTGTCTCTTTATACCAACTGAAGGAACCATGCCAAAATAAAGGGGCAGTAGAGACTGGAGATAGGTAGGAGGACTTGGCTGGGAGAGCTGAAGGAGAGATCTATGGTAGTCATAGAGAAATCATCCATTTCTCTAAAATCCCATCACAAAGACTGGAGTGGTATTGAAGGGAAAGAAGAGAAGAGGCAGTATTAGAAGCAAGACCACAACAGGCAGGGTCCTAGCAGAAATACGGAACAATCCTATGACTAGTTAGGCAGCCCCAGGATCTTTTGTCACACATACAGCCGCGAGCCCCAAAATCAGGAGGTACGAAGTTCCCTTTCACATTTGCCATCTCCGACCTCTTCACTATCCATCTGCCCCTCCTCCTGTGGCTCAGTGTCTGTTCTTTGCCTCTTTGAAATCCATCTGGGATGCACAGTCTCTTCCCAAGTGTTGTGAAGGTGTCAGGATCCGCCTGGAGGGGGAATGCAACACATCGAGAGTAAAGCTGTCAGAATAGGGACCAAGCCTTGTTTAACCTTCCCACACCAATGCAGAAGCACTATGCAAAGTAAGATTAGGCACACTCCTCCTGATACTGACTGTAATGAGAAATGAGAAATAATGAGGTGATTTATTATCCCTTGTCCCTTGTGAAGACCTCAGCACACTCCGGCTCTGTCCTGCACTGCTCAGCGATTGATTTCAGAGAGATGGGATTCTGCTCGCTCTTTTGCTGCAGCAAAATACCCTGCCTGTTCCTGAACACAAACAAATGAGGGGACCAGGCAAGCTGCCAGGTTCTCAGAACTTTCCCTCATAAAAGCAATATATGTGCTTATTGTTCTTCTACATTACAAAAATTGGAAAGGAGAAAAGAAAACAGTAAATTGCACAGTTTACTTTATGGAATGAAAAACACAGCAGCAGACCAATACTGCAGTGAAGCCCGTCTAACCATAAATGTGTCAGGGCTTGATGAAGAGCGCTGTATTCACACAGATGAGTCAAGATCCCCCAAGAGGAGTTTCCACTGAGTTCAGCACAGTTTACCAATTTTGATGGAGAACACAAGAACTGTAGAAATCCTCCTGGCTTTGAAGAGTCCAACCCTTAAGTGCTATCAGTCGTCTGCACTCCTGGGCACCCCAAAGTCTCAGAGTAGAGTCCTGTTGTGCAAAGCAATGTACTGAGATGACCAAATACTCCTTGTCCGGGAAGCACTGTAAGGCTATCTTAAGATTTTTCTGTACTTCAAACATGCCTGAATGGAATATAAGGAGGGGATGTGATACTAAGCATAGGATTGAGTGCTTGCTTAAGATGGGTTAGGTTCTTAGGCTTTCATTCTAGGGTGTTTTTCATCACCCTTGATCCTCTTGTTTTCTTTGAAGCTCCTGGTGAAGTAAAAGCAGAAGGATGTAAATCATGCTGCTGGAAAGCAAGCACAAGTCCACCCATTGATATTACTGGTACCACTGACTGTACAAGCAACAGCAGGGTATCCGGGCTGGACTGGCTGAGTAGGCAGCTCTCCAAAAGACTGGTGTTGATACAGTCATGGTATACTGAAAAGTTTAATTAATGTTTTTTTCACAGTCTCATGCAGTGTATGACATACTGCTGACAAAGAGCGAAGAGTACATGGCTGAGAAAAGCACGGTCTCTGTGGGGCCCAGGGAACTACAGGCAGGGTGAGCTGGCTTGGTGCAAGATGAAGGCAAAGACACTAAAAGAGCTCTACATGGCATTTTCCCTGTCCTGGAAGGTGAGACTGTAGCTGGGAAAGTACAGAGTTTTACAGCTTGATGACTTCATGTCCTAACCAGTTTTTTGTTTGTTTCTTTCTTTCCTGGTCTTTTGTTTCTTCTGTCTCTTCCAGCTCTTCTGAGTGCTGAATACTGATGAAGACCACGGTAGGCATAGTGTGATGAATGACAAAAAAAGTAGGTGAAGCAACTCAGACTGCCTTCAGTTCAAAGCTGCCAGAGACCCACTTCTATATCCTTGATTGAAAAAATTGTCATGATCACTCAGTTAGGCAACTCTGTCATTTATCAGCATGTTTCAGTGACTGCTTTGAGTCACCAAAAATCTCTACTGGGTTCACTGGATCAGTCTTTGTAAGGCCTGCTGGGCTTGTTGATGCTGAAAGTGATCTACAGTCTCTCGTCTAAATGAGGTAGCACCAGTGGTTTATCAGAATATAATTACAACCTGTACTTTCTGGTAGGCCTGTTGGCCTTCTTCATTAGAAATACAAGCTATATAACTTGAATCTGGGAATCTAGACAATTTTTCATGTATTGGTTATGCTTCAGTGACAAGAATACAAACTTCTATTTCCAATTAACTCCCCCCCCCGAAAAGATTTTAAAATCTTTCTCTTCTTACTACAAAGACTTGTTCTTCTGGGAGACAAACACCCTAAAAATGGAACTGTTATTTTTCTTACAGTATGCAAGTGTTTATCTCACGCTGTTTTGCATCACACTAAAGTAATATTTAAATAAATACTAACTTAGGATATTCACATCAATACTGCAGGCATTTTTTTATTTTTATTTTTTAATCTCTTAGGCCTTTGTTCTTTCCTCTGAAACTGATGGGTCTATCTCAGGACTGTGAGTGGCCAACAGGTTTGATTTGATGCCCACTGTAGTGAGTAGATCAAGGACAAACTACACATTCTCTGATCATTTTTTTTTCAGAATCCTCCTATCCAGTTCATTTCAGTTTGGGGTCAACCAAAGCAACCTTGAAGACACACTTGAAGAACTTGGGCAGAATGACAGTGGAAACATAATTGACTGCTTCTAGAGCTCATTTAGGGGTCACAGCATTAGGCTGAATTGTGTAGTCTAGATGTATTGAAAGCTACTTATGATCTTTGATAAGATAATTCAAAATCATATTTGATAAGCACCCACATAGGAGAGAATTAGAGCTGCAGCTGTAGATACTCATCCATCTCTCATCCTTATTTGTATTAGTGATGCTTTCCTTGGTGTTTTCCCTTCCAGTCCCAAAACTCTTGGCACAACCACATGAGTACTGCCTTTCCTGTAAGCTCTAGCCTTCATTAGGATCACAGTCCAGCACAGATCTCTGTCGGAAAAGCATATAACAGAGCTTCCCGTTCAACCTTGGAAAAGAGCTTACTCCAGCAATTTTTAAGACTGCACAATGGGGAAGCACAACATTAAAGGAATGAAAACTAATGGTGTCAAGTACAAAGGAATCAGGTTAGGTTAATAATAGTGGAAGGTCATTATTAATTTTTGCTGGCTTTTCAGAATATACTTTATTTCAAAGTAGCTGAGATACGTTACCTTGATAAGCACAGCATAAATGCTCAGCCAGACAGTCAGACACTGTACCTTCACCTTATTACGTGTGACTGAAACTGCAAACAGTTCAGATCAATCTCAGAGATATTAAATTAGAGCTGAATCTCTCTCTGTCTCCCATACAAAATGAGCTGAGCTAAATCTGAGATAATGCCCATATCAAGAGACATTACAAACCATATTCTGCTGGGTGAAGATTTATTTTTAGTTTTTCCACAGAATATTTCTGGGTTTATGAACAATGGGAAAGGAGAGAAATTCTCAGCATTAGAAATGCATTGAATCTGAACATGCATTATGTAGCAGCTAGAGGTTCTGTCTTTAAGACAGGACCGAATAATGATTCTTGCATAGTGTAACAATATGATAACTAAGATGAAGGCCTGAGTTGAAATAGGTAGCAGAGAATATTACAGAGTCACAATAGCAAGGGCATTTGAAAATGAGGGCAAGTAAGTAAGCAACACAAGGAAAGAAGAAGTAGATACAATGAACAGAAAAGAAAATTTCATCATAGGGTGAGTGCAGAGCAAGGAATCTAATAAGTTAGATGCCTGAATTAAAGTAAATTGGCACATGCTGGCAGTTTTCTATGTCTGTATCTTTGAAAAAAAAAGCATCTTCTTCCACTCCCCACACAGCTACTGGGGCTGTTAGGGGGATAAAATGGATTTTGCATACTGTTATAATGCCCAAAGCACTGAGTTGAGCATTATTGGTATTATCATCACAACTAAACTGGTTGAAGCCATTTCAGAGGGATTAGTGGTCATTTTTGGCTGTGCCTATAGCCTTAATTAGAACAGACATGTTGTGGGCTAACATATTGTCCTAGGATCACCCAAAGAGATTATTACTAAAAGCTCTGGCATATTTTTGCTCTTTGCCAACTAATAGTTTAACAGTTTTTTGACATAGATGAGGAATTACTGGGACAGGGATATTTTGAATGTGAACACACTTTTCTGAGGAGTGAAAGGAAGGTCTAGCCATGTGGAGATGAATTGTGCTCTGCCACTTGGCCTCAGGGTAAGTTTTCATCCCTTGGTTTACTTTATTTGGTAGTACAAAATGTAGCCTTTGAGAAGTCGTAGAGGTCAAATAAGGTACTAGAAGATAGGAACAAATGCCAAGTGTGGTGGCTATTCTTAAATAGGGAAAAGATCAGTCAATATCACTTCCTGGAAGAAATCTAGAACAAATAGTCAGCTAAACTCTCTGTAAGTACCTGTAAGATAACAAAGAGGCAAAGAATAGTCCACAGGAATTCATCGCAACCATATTGCATTAAAACCATTCTAACTTCTACTGATAGAGAGGAGGCAGTTAATGTCACGTATTTTGATTTTAATACTGTCTCTCTCATGTGACATTCTTATTAAAAATCTACTTGTATATGGATTTAGCAGAACATCTATAGCACAGGACAATTTTTTTTGGAGTATTTCCAGAAGTTCACTGTTTAGATGGAAAGAGGTGCTGAGTGGGGTACCAGAGGGATCTGTCTTGAATCTCACTCTATTTGATATTATGCTTAATGACCTCGATGATGGAAAAGAAAATATGTTTATTAAATTTGAAGGTGACCTGAAGACAAGAAGGACAGAGAATGCACTGCAGGACAGATGTAGAATTTGTTGAGAACTTGAGAAATGTAAATGTCAAATAAAATTAAAAGTGGACAAATGCAAGATATAAAGCAAAGACAGAAGTAATTGATGGTACATATGTGGTACAACCAATAAGGAACTCAAACACAGATTTTGAAAATTACTGGGTACTTGTGCATTAGCAAGCAGGATTGTGTAACAGGAGCAAGTTAGAGTGAAGGGCTAGGGCTTAGGATCTAGGACTCTTGGGTTCACTTTTAGAGTGTTTACTTCAATTTAGCTTCACCCTGGTCTTCTAGAAAGACTGTCCATTAGCAGAAAGCACTCAATAAGCACACTCTTGAGGAACATCTTTCAGTTTAGTCTCACCCCAAAGGAAAGTAAGTCTTCTACTGCAAGACTGCTCTGTAATGAAAAATAAAGCATGTCATGTGAGGATAGGGTCAGTCACTTCAAAAGTACTGCTGTAACAACTGAAATACCAATGTATGTGCATTGCCATAGAGCATCATAAGCTGAACCCAACGTTATTTTCCCATTGTAAAAGTAGCAGATAGGGGATCAGGCTTTGCATGCAGGAGAACGGCTTGCAAGGCATACTGTTTTGTTCCACTTTGTGTAAGAGCTCAACTGGACTGCTGTTTAGTTCTGGGTGTCAGAAAAGCAAGCTGGAGTTAGTCTAGAATAAATAGATTTTTAAAGTATGATCTATTGGGAAAGGCTGAAAGACTTGTGATTGTTTAACTTAAAAGAAGACTGATTAGGGACATGACAACAGACCACAAACACTTTTAGAGAGAAGAGAATAATCTGTTCCCTCTTCCCATAATGAATAGCACAAACAAGAATAATAGGAAAACCTGCTAAATGAACAGAGAAACACCAGCATAGACTGCCTAGTGAGGTATGGCAGTCTTTGTTCAGGAGGGTCATTAAAGCAGTTAGACAAGTGGGAAGATCCTTCCATAGGGTAGATGGAGAGATCAGACAGGTTCTGAAGGTCCCTCCAAATCCATCTTTTCTATGATTCTGTGCTTGCTCCTTCTGACTCAGTGGAACTGCATTGTTTTTGCAAAGTACTTTGCTTCAAGCAGTGGAGAGCAGGATACTTTTGTCACAGAACAGTTCATGGATTGTTTAAGATGTTCTAGGATACAGTCTGAATCCGAAGGAGAAAATGTTAGAGGAACCCATCTTACATATCTGACTCCTGTCACCAATGAACTATTGGAGAGAAGAGGTGTAGCCTCCATGTCTTCCTCTGCGTCCTCTTCAGATCATGGTTTTGAGTAAAAGTGGTTATGCTGGGAGAAACCATGGCAGTGCAAATCAGATCCCATGCAGAAATATCATTTAAGATGACTTGTCTATCTTTTGGGGAAGCTGAGGAGGTATTGAGAACTGAGTTGTGACACTAGATTCTGTCCAAATTTCATGTCAACCATCTAAGCTCTTTTGTATATGTAAATCTAAGCAAATTCCTTCAAATGACATAAGAAGGTTGTGGTGAACACAAGAAGTGCCATCAACAGGATAACAGGACGACAATGGAGCAGAAAGAGGAGAGGTAACTGGAATTACCTGTTGTGGTGGCATATCCACAGGGCAAATTAATCAAGCATCTGACTACTGACTGCAATCCTCATGTAGAACAGGATATTATCTGGATTAACATAAATTGTTTTTAAACACATAATCTGTATGTACAAACCATTGTGTCTAGTTTATTTACAAATTCTGAGGGGGGAATAGTGACTCCCAGTTGATCTGCAAACTTCCATCTTCCTTTATGTCATGGTACAAGTAGCACAAAAAGGACACCTTTGCTGAAGGAGCATAATGTCTGCTGCAAAAGCAATGTGAGCTTGAACAGATTTTCAGAGGATCCCTCACAGAATGAAGGCCAGACATCTCTCACACTTCAGAGGGTAACTGCTCTTCAGGAAGAACATGACATTTAACACTGAGTCAAGAGAAAAACAATGGCCTAAGTAGTGCTGGATTATTGTTTTGATGACCACATGTGCACTGACATTTTAAAAATGAGCACTGGCTTTTTAGTGCTCTGCAAACTGCAAACCTGATCCTTTAAAGCCTCCATGCGTGGAATTCATATTGACTTCTGTATATGGAGGACTAGACAGGTCAAAGCCCTGAATATTAAAAAATCACTTGTCATTCCTGATGTTACTGCTTAGAAGTGGTGTCATATTCTTTTGCTTAGGCAGAAAGTGTTCAAAACTTTTTCATACCTGGGCTTAACTGAACTGAGAAGACTAATATTTATAGAGCAATTATTCCAGAAGGGAAATCTACACTCTTTTTCATCCCTCAAAAAAATCCCCAAACCTGAAATGAGAATAGCATTGGCAATATCTACCAACAAAGCAATCACTGAAACAAATAGTCAATATTAAAAAGAATATGAGGCCATCCCAGAACAGCCTCCACCTTATTAGGAAGTCTAGACAGTCTGGCTGCAGTAACATGAAGAATTTGGCTTTCACAAGCTACAACATATTATTTTTAGCAGCCGAAATGCTCCATAGGCAAGGAGAGCATACAGCCAAGTTTTATTTTGTCAGTGCTCATGATTTTTAATATACACTGGAATAAATTGTTGAGGTGTAGGCATTATTTAGTGCAGCTAGAATACAATGAACAACACAGGTGGGGAGAACGTGTCTGCTGACCTCCAGAATTATGCAATTTGCCTACATGTCATCCACACATTTAGACCTGATTGAGATCAACCCCTAATGAGGTCAAGATCAGATGTGTCCCTAGAGGAGGGTAATGCTAAAAACTGTTGTGGTCTTCACAGTTCATTTATTATCTAGGGAAAATATATTGAGACCCTGTAGCTGTGGCATGAACCCTCTCCTTACAATGTGAGAGGAGCTTCAAATACCTCCATTTTATGTTAATAGAACATGTCCCTTAAGTATCTGGAAAACAGTCACAGGGCTTTTCAATATAATTCACTAAGAGGTAATATTTAGAAGCAGTGTACTTGTAGGTAGAGGTTGATATACCTACTAAATTGATCATATTATTTTTAAGTAGGGGAGCTTAACAAACGTCCGTAGAGTAAATTCTTGTTAACTGCAAAATTGATGGCTAAAAAATGAGTAGACCATCAGTGGGAACTCAAAACAACCAGCTAGCATAATATGAATGGCAGATGGCTTGAGTAGCCTTGCAAACTTTGTTTGAGAAAGTTGTTTACCATTTGAATGAAAATGAAAAGGAAATGCAATGAAATGAACTTGCTTTTTCACCATCCATGGTGTGGACTCAACTCTTGCTGAAGTCATTGATGGTTTTGTGCTATATATACTGGCCACCTGCTGTAAATAGTTAGCTAGATTATGCTTTTGTATATATTTCAAGGAAGAATCTGGGAAGAATGTGACTAAGGCTCAGTTTGGAGCAACGCATTCAGGTTCACTTCCCAAACCTGTGCAAAAGCTATTTTTTTAAATTATTATTATTATTATTATTTGTATTTTTTTATTCCCCTTAGGGTGATAATATATCTGGTACTATGTGCTTGTACAACACATTATTATCCTAGCTTAGCTGTGGTCCCTGGGCAGTACAATCCAATAGAGGATATCGGTAATATTAATGGTGAAAAAACCCATCACCATTGACGTTATTACCCTGTTCTGTGGAGAGCCTGAAGGTATGCAAAAGAGCCAAAATGCATTGGTCCTCTCTTTCCTCTGGTTAAGAATTAAGACCACTGTAGAGGGAAAAACTGTCATGCTTCTGGGTATGAGGCACAAGACCAGAGATCTTTAAGTCATGCCCATCATAAGCACCACATTTATTTGTACAGTAGTATAGTAGTACTAATAGTAATAGGCACAATAATAAATGTTTGTGCATTAACTGAATGGCCTTTCTAGAGGGAATTGCTATCCTTTGGTGCAAGGAGAAGGAGGTCTGTAAGGAATATAGGACCTATTACACCAACCACACAAAATCCCCTTATTGCTGTGCCTATTAATCTGCTTGGTTATTTCATTAACCTCTTTGGTTAGAGCTAGAGTTAATGTTAAGGCAGTTTTTTGTCATGTACTTCCCCTGGCTGGGATTCCTCCTATTTCTGGAGTTTTATGGAAGCTTTTGCAGACAGCTTTGAGAATACCTCCAGCAAGATATGCATAACACATTATTTACTGAGAAATTCCTAAAGAAGCTGCCCTTTAAAATAAACTTTGCTAGACCTAGGAAAATAGATTTAGAAACATTAGAGACAGAGCATTTTCATCTACATGAAAGGATTCTTTTTATTTACCAACCAACAGCTGTGCTTGGTGGATAAGCCCCAGAAGAAGAAAATGTCCATAGCTGTTACAGTTACTTTAAAGGACTGTTGCCAATATCTAGCTTCACCACTTTCTTCTCCATGTTTTGTAACTTTCAAATAAAATCATATTCCTTTTCTAAATATCCTCTCAACTGGAAAAAATCCCTTCAGGACTTTTCCTCCATGATTTTCTGAATGTAGGCAAGGTGAGCAATTGTAGGGCTACTCTGAGACAAAGGCTTTTTAATTTGGATGAATAGGGGACTGATATGTCCCCTATGCAGAGTGTCCTCTTGACCAAAACACACAGACTTTGGTGGTCTGGGTTCTTCTGGTAAATGCATTTGTTTTCCTGGAAGGCAGTATATAATTTCACTCAGGCTCTGCCCAGGAAAAAGAAGGATTGCACTGCACACACTTAAGTTTTGTATATACTTTGGAAGATGGTAACCAGAATATAAACATGCTAATCATCACTTCATTCCCTGATGTCAGATCTCAAGAAGAGTCTTACAAGAAGGCCAGTGAGGACCAGTCATAGTTTCATACTCAAGGTTAGATACAATGCATTGCAAACACCAGCACTGCAGTCAGCACTAATTACACTAGCTGGTAGCACTGGTATGAAACAAGTCCACATCTCAGCTCATCAGGGACACAGTGCTACCATTCAGCCCAGGAACAGTCATTTTGAGTCCTCTTTTGCAGGGCTTTTTGCAGCCAGAGAGTATCATGCCTTGGGAATGATACTGCAAACTGTCCGACATGTCAGGGAAAAACTTATGTGGTCCACTCATCTCCTTTTTCTCCAGCCTCTGCCGTATACCTGTCAAACATGCCACCATTTGGTCCTGCTTTTGTTCCTTAGAAAAGATGTTACTTATCCAATTTCATTTTGGCAAATACCACAGCTTGACTCTTTGATCAAACATCATGTTAAAACACTTCTTTGTGTATAATTCTGAGCTATCATAGTAACTAACTAGAAACAGGATGTGTCCAAGGAACATAAAAACATAGACACTGGTTGTGCTTTAGTAACGCATTATGCTGGGAACTGTGCAGATTGAACTATTGGTGGTGTATTGTGGTTATTTCTGGTTGACTGTCTCATCAATTTTCATTTGAAAACTAAAATGGAATTTGCAGGTGGGTATGGTATTAATTAGGAAGGAAATTGGCTGCAATATGCTTAGAGATAAAAATCTTTTCTGGTGGGAATCTGGTTTTGTATTGTGGCCAAATTGTTGAAGAATCATTTTACAGGAAAAGATTTTTTTATGCAATAATGTTACCTCTCACAAGAGAAAAATTGAAACTTGAAGACACTTGGATTAATAGTAATAATAAGTAATAAATAAAAACTAGACTTTCTAGTTACAGTAGATTCTCAAAAAATAAGCCTTTGTTTGGCAGTGCACACTATGCCTACGCACATTTCCCTATGTGTGTAAATAGTTAGGCAGCTCTCATCATCATGGTACTTTACATTATTTATTTGGTCACCCTGTAACAAACAAGAGATTATTATAAAACACTCGCAAAGACATTCATAGCTGCAACTTCTGCCCTATAGCTCATAAGTGCTGTTGAAATACATCTTACATACAAGCACTATATAATGGAGCATGCATTTTAAAAGTTAGGTAAGAGCCAGACAGCGAATTCTGATTTAGGGCCCTCTGGCATGGATCAGCCTCAGACATCAAAATGGAGTTTCTTCAAACTTTGAAGGAGTTCAAGTTCCTTCCCAACTGTAGAGCACAGCTTTCTGAAAATTTTGCCCTGCATGGGTTTTCTTGCCCTCCTGGGTCTTAAGTGTAAACCAGGGAACAAGATGATAACAACAAAGCCAGAAGAGGAAAAAAAAATATGGAGTATACACACCGACTACAGTCAGATGTAAAGCAATGAAAAACTTCACAGGAAAGGAAGCAGAAGGCATCAGGGTGGAATGCTACTTGGTAGGGAAAAAGGCAGACTAAAGAGTTTGCTAGGAGACTGGAATTCATTCAAGGATTTGTAAGACAAGAAAGAATGAAATACAAGGAAGAAAAGCAAGAAGTGACTGAAGGTTGTGGAAAGACCAGGTTGAAACTGGAGAGAACAACTCTGGCAATCAATAGGAGAACTCAAAGCTGACAACAATACAAGAATTTAAAGTCAATGAGGGAAATACTAGAGCAAGGCTGACTGTCAATGTGAAAACTGAAGTCTGGTCTCCTAGGGAAAGGGAGAATTTAAAATAGAGAAAAAAAATCAGGGGAAAATGAAGTTGAACTCTCTGGAAGATAGAAAAGTGACAAATAGCTAGATTTCCAAAGAGAAGTATGAGAAAAGCAGAGTAGAGATGGGGTGAACAGAAGGCAGTAAGAGAGTTAGTCTGGCATCTCTGCAATGGTTTGGGGGAGTCAGAGGACAAGTGCCTTGAGCCACGTCTTAGAAAGACCTGGGAAAGCAAGGAGATGAAAGAAGGATCAAAAATTCTTTGTGGGAAAGATGGCAAATGCCTGGGATATGTGATAGTGGTGGTTCTTCCATCCACGTGGTATCAGGGAGCTGTGAGAAAGAGACTGTAGCCCAGCAAAGGAGCTCAGTTTGGACACACCATTGAGGTCTGATGTCAAGTACAATTGCTTAGTGAGGAGTGTTGTGGAAAGGACAGTTCCTGAAACCAAACTGTAGATTTCTAAGACTACCTAGGTCCTGAAAAAGAGTGGCTGCAGCTTGTGCCTGGTGGCTTGAGAAGAAAAGGATGTCTTAAGTAAGCGTTTTTACCTTTTATGAGAGAAAGCAATCAGAAGAAGCTACAGTTTTCCTGTCACTGTGTAAAGTGTTGGGTTTTCTGGAAGCTCAGAATTACATATCTTCTTAAAGAGCTTCCCAAAACAAGAGCTATCTCTTACCTGGATGTGGTTGGCTGGAGAGGCTGCTTTTAGCCACAACATTAAAACTGGATGTCAGATAACTCAAGGTCACGCTTTTGTTTCTATCAAAACTTTAAATTTTTAAAATCTTTACTTTAGAAAGGGTCTATGGTTGAAAACCCAGCAGAAATGTTTAGCAGATCTGCAAAACAGCTCTACTTATTTTTACAGAAGGCCTCTTCTCAATGGGAGCCATTTCAGTCCGTGAAATGCTCAAAGATGCAGTGCCACCTTTTGGACAAACTGATGTCATGTTAGGTCAGGCATGAAGTTAAAGAGGGAGAACGAAGTAATAACTAACATCCTGGCACTGGTGAGATTGGTTCTCCCAGAAATGATGAGTTACAAATGGAGAAGATAATCAGGAGTGGTACTCATGAATGTCTGTCTGTTTTTCTTTTGCAAATTTATGGCTTCATTTGAAAAGCTCTTTAAGGCCAATGAAATCAACAGCTGAAAAAAAAAAAAAAAAAAAAAAAAAAAAGAGAGAGAGAGAGGAAAAAAAAACGTGATGTGGTTTTATAGAACTCGAATACAGGCACTAGCTCACAGCACTGGGCCTTGTCTACTGTAATGTTAGATAAGCAGTACCAATTTCTCCAGTGACTACAAATCTACAGTGCATGATCTTCATGATTTAGGGAAGAACATTCAAACAGATATGTATGCCATCATCCAGATCCAAGGGGACCATCTCTGTGGGTCTTGAAGATTTAGAGGCTGACAGCACAGAAACTGTGTGTAGTTCTAATCTAGCAGAGGGATACTTTAAATGATATATCACTCATCTCCAGTTAACTGTAAAGTCTGTGTATTATCTTGACTGGCCAAAGCACCAGTAAACAAGAATGAAGCTAACCATATAAAAAGGCAAACTGATTTGTCTGGAAATCGCACACCCACCCAGTGGTACCCTCCTGTGGTGCTGTACAGCCTTCAGGTGATCTCCATAGGCCATCTGTCAGCTGGAAAATGCTGAAAGGACAGAGTACAAATAAAGTGCCCAGCACAGGATTTGTTGTGAAAAAAAAAAAAAAAACTATATCTTTCTGCAGTGTAAATACTTTGGCTTGTACCCAGGCCAAATCTGTCAATAAAGTCTCAGATAGGTTTTCGCCACTTCTTCTCCCTCATAAAAGCAGCAGCAGCAATTGCAATACTTGCTCAGAAGAATTCCCTTGGGCCCCCGTAGTTTGACACAAAATAATATCCACCCTTAGAAAAAATCATTAGGATATCCCAGTGCTTTCCTGGGAAAGCATCAGTAAGGACTTGCAGACGGAAGCAGGACAATATTCTGTTATGGACTCCTGCCAGTGCCATGGGTGGCCAAGTAGGATGCCAAGGCCAAGATGGATGCCACTGGCCATCCAACAAGAAGATGGGCAAGTCCAATGGTCTCCTGCCTTTAGCCAGCAATCTCTGTCTGCAAGATATCCATTTTGTCACAGCAGTCACCTTCTGCAGCCTCCCTCTAATTTCCTAGCTCCCAGAGCTGGAGTGTAGGTGACTGGGGACCCTTCTTACTTTGTGTGAAATTACTGGTAGGCATCTCAGTGGTCCTGGGACCCATTATGAACTGAATCCATCTTTCCCTTGCTTGCTAGCACAGGTACTGTTATTAGACTCCTCTGTATACTCCTCTTCTCTCCAACTCAGCTGATTATAGTGGCTTATAGTTGTTTCCAGAAGGCTGAATTACAGAGCATGCACATATTGTTTCCTTCTAGTGAAGAGGAGCTTTCAAGAGAGATAAAAAGTTCTTGTTCCCAGCAGCATGGCTATGCTAACGCAGCTGTTCTCCCTGCACTGTCTCACTTGTCTTTGACAAAGGATATTATAAAGCACCTTCTACTCCATCTCACAGCCCTTTCCAATGATATCATGGACTGAACATGCATCAGTCTATGGCCTTGCTAATAATGCTCAATCTCTCTCTCTCTCGAAAAACATTTAAAAGAATTCTATTATATATGCTGTATGCATATACCACACTATATGCATGTCAAAATTTTGAAATATTTTGATTGTTACCATACTAAAAAAGAAATTTGAATTACATCCCTCACCAAAAGGAAAAACAACAACAACAACAACAACAAAACTGATTTTATCCATAAAAAAAAAAAAAAAAATCATGGATTTTGGCAAGAATTTAAACCTTGGCAGTCCAAATTATGTTTCTCTTTAGTTAATAAGTGATGAATGTGTAAAAATGCATCTGACTTTAGTCACACCTTTCAATTCAGGTATGTGTTAGGGGGCAAAAATTGTGTTTGCTTTTAATTAGCAATGTATCTGAAAACATAAAAGGCATAGTCAGACCTCTCACAGAAAATGTTATTAGAAGTTTATTATATTACACTCAATAGAATAATTTTATATTGCAAATATTTCTACTTCACCTGTGCTCAGTGTGGGCACATGCAGCAAATAACAATTACTTCTTCATTCTCTGTATTAGTCTGTTTTTTTAGTATCACTGTGCTCTGTTGTAGCTGATTTGTTGCTGTTGTTGTTTTAATATATGCCATGTTGTGGGGATGCGATACAATAGAGCAGATATAATACAACACAGAAGCATGATGGTGTGTAATTCTGCACATACACAGCAGCTGCTCTATCTATGAGTCTGTAGGGGGAAAAAGGTGAGTGGGAAACATAAACTGAGGGGCCTAATTGCAGCTCTCCTGTTACACCAGCAGACACCAAAAAATTCAGAGGTAATAGAATGAGAGAGCTAAGTCATTTTCGTTCTTGTCATGGGCAACTAAAGCTGTCAACAGGAGCAGGGCTTCTTTTCGCTTTTCCCACGTAATCAAATTTGGTAGAATTTTAAATGCTACAAAATGAGGCCATGCACATTGAAGAGATGGACCAGCAATTTGTTGGGCTTAGGAAAAAAATGTCTGGATATCATTCACACAGCAGTCTCCAGTAAATGAGTTGGAGGAAATAAGGTGTTAGCCTTATTAAAAGATACAGAGTAAAGTTGCTGTCGTGCATAAGAATAAGGTGATGGTTTAAACCTGAGGTCACACTGCAATTATTTTTCCTGAGGTGCTAAGCATCTCCAAATCATCATGCAATATTCATGCCAATATGCTACAATTAGAAATGACTAAGTAGCAATAGCACAGTATGTGAGAGAGGAAAAGCTAAAGGCAGCTGGAAAAATCTTTTCTTCACAACTGCAACAAAAAGGCCTTCTAGTGGGTGCATCAATTTCACTTAGGACACTGAGTTCAATTTTCAAGTCTATGTGCAGAAGCTGTTTTCCCTTAACAGGACCAATATTGTAGAAGCAATACAAACCTTCTCCAGGATGAACACAGCTGCACTGAGCTGCTTTGGAGGCAACGGATTGCCGCCCTGTGCATTAGAAGCTAAATCAGTCTCATTGCTTTAAAAATGGCACTCTGTAGTTACTCTTTAGGTACATCCTCTACAGTTACACAGGAAACTGTGTCTGGACAAGGGTCTTCCTCAGATGTTTGGAATAAAGCATGCTCTTCAATCATTGCTAGTGAGCCAAAACCCAATACACACCTTACCATTATCTCACACGAATGCTATTAAAACAAATAATGCACCCACAGATGGCATGAAATGCTGTAACAGTGTCTGCTCTAGACCACAGGTGCCCCACCTCAGCTTTCCATTAATACTTTCAGTGTTTCAGCATGAACTCCTTGTTTATTGGTTTGTTTTTTTGGGGATAGTTTTTTAATTTGACAACATGATAGATTTTGCAGATTCTTTCCACTATGTCCTTGTGATAACAATATATAGAAATATTATTGGTTCTTGTAAAACTGCTGGGACCATCCTCCTCAGATCTTCCTGCCTTGCCCTTAGCAGCCTAATGTTATTGCTAGGATCTGCCTCAACTGATCAGGGGTGGCATCAGTTGAGCAGACACCACGGTTCAGCAGACACCACAGTTCAGCAGACATCAGAAAGTGATGCCTAAGAACAGAGTGCTCAGACTTTTACTTGCACAGTTACTACATTATTGGGTTTTATGAGTGGAAATACATCGCATGAATAAGGTTAGACGCTTGTTTACAGTTGCAGCAGTCCTGATGCAGCACTCAGCAGAGAGCAATTGGTGCAGCTGGAGCGGTTTTAGCCCACTATGGAGTCAGATGCTTTGCTGATGGGGTGCTTAGTGCAGTCAGCAACCTGCGTGCGTCCTTACCTATTCCTAATTGGTGGCACTGGAATACCTATATTAATAGTTTGCTGCCAACTGTTCCTAAGGAAAGACATGAGAGTTGCCTCAAATACTCATGCATACTCTCTACGTGCAGCTGCAACACTGGAGTAGCAAAAAACAGCAAATGAAATGTATGTGGGACTTTGCCCTCGTTTCTGGACCAGTTCTGTAGACTTCATGTGCAGTGGACTGTGCAAGTAACTCTCTTATGCAAATGTACTTTCTAGAAGTGCAGATTAGTTTATACGTTATTCATCAGCAGAAACTTGAACACTAGATGGAGAGGGAGAATTTCCTTATCCAGATAGCCTCTGTCTGATTTTGTAGCCTCCCTAAAGATTTTTCTAGGTGAAAAATGCTCAAACATAAACATTCATGCAGTATCATGAAGCATTTATGATGCAAAAGGGAGTGTATTTTGGCAACGCCAATGCTTTCTATAATTGGTAAGACTGCAAAAGTATGTACTTGACTGAACTCTTGAGTGGCAAGTATTTTACTAGGAGTAAACAACAGAAGATCATCAGAGAGGCATTCACAGGAGAGAGACCAAATCAGTGAGTGAGCAGCAGATGGGGCTTGAGATTCAAAAATGAAGAGCACAGGCAATTCCATCTCCTAAATCTATTATTGATTAAACCATGAACAGTCAAGACTCTCATTTCACTGACATTTAATGCAGCAGTTCTTGGCTGCTAAGCTTAGGGAGTGAGCAACCTAGTAGGAATTAGAAGAGAGTTGGATAACAGAGTCTATGCAGATGACGAGCAATCATACCATTGTTATTAATAATAATTCATGCACTGCAGACGCCATTTGAACAGCTACTAAAATCAGAAATGAAAAAAGATTTATATATATATATATATATATATATATATTAGCCACAGTGGTAGCAGCACACCTGCACAAATGCGGGGCTGGCACACATTTCTTGTTACTGAGTGACCAATCCTGAGCACTGATATCTGCCACCAAACACCTCCTTTCAGTCCTTCCTACTGAGACTCTCTCACCCTGTTCCCATCTCCGCAGTGGCTGGTGTACATCTACAGAAGTACAGGTAGCTCTGCCTCACCAGAGAGTGGTGCTTTGATTTTCTTTCTCTACTTTAGCACACAGACCAAAGTATCAGATTTTCTTTCCTACCATGTTGGCCTCTTTTTCTTGACACAGTTTTATTTATTTATTTATTTATTTTTAAGTTTTGCCTCTAATTTAATGTCTTCCTTTTGGCCACAGCCCTCTCTTGATTATGATATGCAACCTTTTCTTCCTGTACAGGGTTCTCTTTCTTCAAGCTTCTCTTCCAGTGAAATCTGGACACTTCTCACAAGGTCTTAACCCAGTGACAATACACTGATGACCCATTTTTGCAAGGCAAATAGTGGCTGTTCTATTAATGAAGTTATTGCTCAGTTTTCCTACTCCCTATACTATGAAATGGGAAGACTGGCCCAAGTAAGTTATCAAATATCCAAAGACAATGTGTAAGATTTTAATTCTTGTTCTTCCTTGTTCCTTTTTCCTGCATCTGATTGATATGGCTCCTACTGACATTGAAAGATTCCCCTAAGGGGAATGCCTAAGGGCATTTGGTAGTGCCAACAGGATTTTGAACTACAGAATGTTATGCCATGCTAATCCTGAAAACTTGTTGTCCTCTTACTTTGAAATTGTGGCCTGAATCTTCAGAGGCAGAACCTCTACCTTGTCACTATAGCTGAGCACTTACCTTTAGCAGAGTGTGGAGCACACAATGGGAGGGAAGCTGCAGTGTTACAGCCTCTATGCCGATTGCCTGACAAAATAAATAAATAAATAAATAAATAAATAAATAAAATGAAAGAAAAATGAAAATGAAAACAAAACAAAACAAAAAAAGAAGAATATGGCTGGCTCCATCTTCTTTGTACCCACCATCGGGTATTCATGCACATGAATAAGAACCCCCTGAGCCTTCTTCTCTCCAGGCAGAACAGTCCTGGCTCTCTCAGCCTCTCCACATATCAAAGATGCTCCAGACTGTCCTGGTGCCTGGGGTTGTTTCCATGCAGAGGCAGGACCTGGCATTTCCTTTTCTTGAACTTCATGAGGTTCCTGCCAGCCCATTTCTCTGGCTTTTTGAGGCCTCCCTGGATGGCAGCAGGATGTTCTGGTGTGCCAACCACTCCTCCTTAATCTTGTATTATCTGCAAACTTGCTGGGGGTGCATTTTGTCCCATCATCCAGGTCCTTAATGAAGATGTTGAACACTAGTGGCCAATGTGTCAACCCCTTGGGTACATCACTAGAGATTGACATTCAGCAGGACTTCATGACACTGATTGCAACCCTCTGGCTCTGGCCATTCAGTTTTCAGTCCATCTCACTGTCCACTTACCTAATCCAAACTTCATCAGCTACACCTGTTTTAAGTTCAGGTGGTAAACTTTGGACTTACAGGATGAAGGGTCCGAGCCTGAGCTAGCGAGGGGGTGGATTTAAACCATTGGCTTCTTCTATAGCATGTAGGAGTTGTTACAGCCAACTGAGTGCTTCTGATTCTGTGGCACAGAACACAGTTAAGGCCCTTTTTGGCTTCCAACAGCACTTAACCCAAATAGAGCATGACACGATCTACCTGCTGACTGCTGTCATCATATTTTGCTCTCGATTTTGTCTCAAGGGGTGGTTACATCTTCCTTCCTGATAGACACACCTGGCCACGTTTGATTATGCTCCATTTACTAAGAGGTCAGGTCTTTAGGCAAGCAATAAGAGTTGCTGGAGGTGTTTGGAAATATACAGGTTTGTTCTATATCCTGTAGGCTTCAATGCTTTGCATTTGTTCAGAAATTCCTGGGGTGGCTGGCTGAGCTGGTTTTTTTTTTTTTTTTTTTTTTTTTTTACTGGCTCTTTTTTTATTCCCCTTCTAAATTTATTAACATGATTTTCAATTACTTTTAGAACCCTGATAGTAATTTATTTTTAATTATCTGCCCTGTGTTGCTGTAACTTGCTAAATATGCAGGTCAGTTTAAGGTCTCCATCTGAAAAAAAGTATTATGGTCATGGAAAGGCTCTCAATCCAGTTCTATTATTGTTATTAATTCTAATTAAAATAATATTTAGTACTTATCTAGCAGTTTTATGTCTGGAGTATTTTGCAAACATTTACCGATTAATTTTCACACAATTATTGCAATGTAGGCAGGAAATAACAGTGCAAAACTCTGCAGCATAGAGGGAAAAATAAGAAAGGATAGTCAGTTATCTACAATAAAGGGAATTTTGGGGTATGTGGTGTCCGTAGGCTCATCCTACTGAAGGTCTATAGTTTCCTGCACATTCATGTGGACCCACAGTACAGTCACTGAAGCTACTCATCCTCACAGCAGGTAAACTAATGCAAACTGTCTGTTCCCCCTCAGCTGGGAGCAGAGAGCAGAGAAGTCCACATGATCAGGTTCAGCTTGAAAAGAAGACATTTAACCCCCCCTGAGGTCAGGATTTAAAGAGAGGATTGGTCTCATTTTCAGAGGCTGAATATGAGCCAGCAGTGTGCTCAGGCGGCCAAGAAGGCCAACAGCATCCTGGCTTGTATAAGAAGCAGTGTGGCCAGCAGGTCCAGGGAAGTGACTGTCCCCCTGTACTCAGCTCTGGTGAGGCCACACGTTGAGTACTGTGTTCAGTTTTGGGCCCCTCACTACAAGAAGGATATGGAGGTGCTTGAGTGAGAACAGAGAAGGGCTACGAAGCTGGTGAAGGGTCTGGAGAACAAGTCTTACGAGGAGCGGCTGAGGGAGCTGGGACTATTTAGCCTGGAGAAGAGGAGGCTCAGGGGCGACCTTATTACACTCTACAGGTACCTTAAAGGAGGCTGTAGCGAGGTGGGGGTTGGTCTGTTCTCCCACGTGCCTGGTGACAGGACGAGGGGGAATGGGCTAAAATTGCACCAGGGGAGGTTTAGGTTGGATATTAGGAAGAAGTTCTTTACTGAAAGGGTTGTTAGTCACTGGAATAGGCTTTCCAGGGAAGTGGTTGAGTCACCATCCCTGGAGGTCTTTAAAAGATGTTTAGATGGAGAGCTTAGGGATATGGTTTAGTGGAGGACTTGTTAGCATTAGGTCAGGGGTTGGACTTGGTGATCTTAGAGGTCTCTTCTAACCTGGACTATTCTGTGATTCTGTGATTCTGTCTCCCTGTCTTGATTCAGAGCCATAAATAGAATGGGATTCCTCAGCATACAGATAAGTACCAGGGGAAAAGGACTAAACAGACAAGATTGGATTGAAAGGAAGAGAATAGATCTAAAATTCAAATTAGGGAAGCAATGATAAGTCCTTGGCCCTGTTGCCAAATTTGACACTGACAGAGATTAGTCTTGGCATCATCAGTAATGAGAGAGTTGGGGTGCTTTTTAAGCTAAATTTGCTGCCAATATCTAAAAGGTTTGCCATCCATGAATGAGCACATCATGTCAGAAGGCCAAGAGCTATTAATACAGCAACCACGTAATGAGTGGGGAAAGACTGAGGGAAGCGCATCTGTAAGATTGAAGTTCCAAGTCAACACCACTTCTGCAGTGCTACAGCTCTGTGGAGCAGCTACAGCTAAGTCTGGGACTCCAGCAGAGAACATCGGTGTTGCAAGGCCTTGAACAACACATTTGCCAAAAGAAGCCCAAGGGAAATGAGCAAAGGATTTTCTCAGAGAGACAGAGGGAAAAAAAAAAAAAAAAAAAAAAAAAAAAGGATGCCTCTGCTGCTTGGAAGAGAATGATGCCAGTATGGATCTTCCAGACACGAGATGAATGCAGTCTGATCATCAGCCATTAGGAAAGATCATGAAGAAGCCAGTGTCAAATGTCCCTAATACCCATGCCATTAAGACTCTACAGGCCGAAGACTTCCTGGGACTTTTCCCTTAAATGGGAAAAAGTACCTCAAAGTGTAAGCTGCTTGCAAATGTCTCCTTTGCATGCATCAGAGGGCAGGACCCAGGCAGTCAAATGAAGCATGATGCAGGGTAAAGGGTATTATAATGTAAAGGATAGGTTGTGTATATGGAAGAAAGGATATTTTTTAATGTGTCCATTGCTGGCATGGAATAGGTAAAAGATGATGTGATAGAACTTCAGCAAGGCTGAAGTATATGGCATGAATTAATGGTTGACAGTGTGCAGGGAGCTGTGAAAGGAGTATACGTAGTACAGAACATCAGCACGTTGCAGTCTCATTATATCACCTGCAACTATCCCTAAACTGAGAAGCAAGAAACATAAATCACAGCTGTTTTCTGTTGAGTTTTTGACTATCCTGTACATACTCACATAGGACTCTGATCAGAAAGGAGCAATTTCAACAGGAAAACTTTAAAACAAACTAATGGCTAGAGCCCCAAAGATACCTGTTCTTTATTACCTTCTACTCCTGTTGGGCAGCTGGCTTGAGCACAGTATAGATTCCTACCTTGCGTTGGCAGAAAAACCCTCTGAAAACCTCATAAATGCTGAGCACATTATTATTATTATTATTATTTTTCATTTTCCCTTCATTTGTTATGGAGTTACAGACATCTGCCTTGCCCTGCAAGAGCAGCTCAGGAGTCTGACATTTTCAGGCAAGAAACTCAGTTCTTCTCAGAAACAGAATATATTATTGTGGTGGATTTACTGACTCACTGGAACTTCTAACAGGAAGCCTGGGGAACCATGGCAAGGGGAGCAGTGGAGGAGCTTAGCCTCCAGAAACAAAAATCTGCTAGAACAGAGTGTATACTGCTTAAAGCAATGATTCCTCTTTCACACGAGACATCCCCATGCAATGTGCAGTGTGGATGAAACCATCCTCCCCATCCAGTCCCCACTACGCTGCCTGATTTCCTTCAGCTTTATAGTCAGGCCTGGGGCTGCACTGGCTTGCAGTAGACCCTGGTGAGGCCTACTAGAACATGTCTTCATGCGTGGCAGCAAAGCCACGGCCCACAGGCAAAGTTTCCTAAATTTATTCTCTCACCAATGTCTCCAGCACCCTTCCCACTTCTCATTGGTGCTGGGCCAGTGTTGGTGATAATATTCCTGCTCTCTGTTCACTTCAGTGCTTTACTGAAAACCTGGAAAAAGGAAATGATTCACGATTTTCTGCTTAGTTGGAAATTTAAGCTTAGTACTTTGACCCCATAGGAGAACCTGAGCCATTGCTCTAGTTCTTGTGTATCACAGGAAGAAGACCATGCACGGGTCTCTTCACAGCCAAGTACACATCTCAGCCTACGTGTTTGGCACACAGCCTGGGCTGGAGGAAGCCTTTGACTGATGTTATGACTGCATGTTCAGTCTGCTACAAGGTAACCTCAATAATCTGGTCTTAAATATCTGTTTTGGAGGGGCAATGGGTGGAGTTTGCAAGCACCATACCTTGCATGCTGGGGAATATGCTATGGGCTGTCCCATCAAGGGGCCTGTGCTGGGGGAAGTCATGGGCCATGGTGTCTCTGCTGAAGTCACTTGCAGTCTCCCCTGAGACACATGAAAAAGAGGTGGAGAAATTAACTATTGCATGGCAATCTTCACCCTTACTCAGTCAGCGAAACTCACTGTGCTGCTGCTCAAACACATTTAACAGAGAAACCAACAGTGGTTAGGATTGGAGACACACTCTTGAGAGGTAAGAGGACAAATGAGGCCAGAAAGGCCGGAGACACCCATGAGGAACTGTGGTTAGGTCAGGGCAGGGATATCCTTGAGGCACTGCAGTCGTGGGTGACCCCTGATGGAGTAGGGACAACCTGGGGACTGAGTCTGTGGGTGACCATGAGTCTGGGGAATAGAAAAGATTTATTTCGAATAGATGGTTATGTAAGTTTTAAAAAAATCTTATATACATACATATACATACATATATATATATATATATATATATATATATGAACCATTTTTAATTTGCTCCCTTTTCTCTGATCCCAGGTCCTCAGTTTTGTCTGACCCATCTAGGAATTTTACTGCGGCAATTCCTACAGCCCTTGGTTACCTTGTAAGAGTGTCTTGCAGGGGGTTAGGACCTATCACCCACCCACGAATCCTATAGGAATCTTTTCGGTCCTTCACCGGCCAAGTCCCTTGCGGGAGATTGGAACCGCGGTTAGAAGACCTCCACACTCGCTTTGGAACTAAGTTCCGTCTCAGTCACACTCTTACACACACTGGCAACCGAATCCCACCCAACTGAACGGTATACGCCTTAAATACTTACGACTCCGTCGTCTTCGTTCGGATCTTTGCATGCAGAATTATGGGTAAAATACAGTGCTGCAGCTGGCAAGGGAGCTCACAAAAAAATCAAATTCTTTGCTTGCCTTAATTCAGGTTCAGGATGGTGTTAGTCCTGACCTGACTCGAACAGGAGCCAACAAACGGTGGGGCGCCCCTCCTAGATCAAGTCAGAATTCAGGAACCAAGACCATCCCGGACAAGCCCCCAGTTGTGATAAGTGACTGAGTCCCAAATAGGATTCTAATTAAAGTTTGTAATTTATTAAGCGAATATTGGCAAGCAAATAGTGCTGGGTGCACCGGGAGTCTCTGCTCCACCAAGATGCACACCTATTACATCAGGTGGCTGACTTTTATGCTCCTAGACTAATACATATTCATCACTATTCCTAGAAAAGGCAGAGTTATTATAATTAGTTCCCAGAATCTGAACCCTCTCCGGACGCATGCATATCAGTTTCTGGTGGTCTTTCTGGGGGTCTCTTGTGCTGAAGGCTCGTAGTCTTCCTCCCAGGCTTTGTCCTTTGGTCATCCTTCAACTCCCTCTTTCTCCTTATTTGGTGGATCTCTTTGCCAGATATCAGAGGCTTGGGCAGCGTCCCACGCAAAAGTCAGCAGTTTCCTAAAAAAACTCCTTGGTCCTCTTATCTCCCAGACTAGAGTCTCAATGTTCACCCTTCAAGAACTATGTACACTAATCACTCTGTTTTTCCTGAATCAAAGGTCATATTTCATCATGTGGCCCTAGCATTGCTCCATACTGACATGAATCAAATTAACACATTTCACATATATTTCTTTTTCTCAATACCCAGGATAGTTACTGGATTTTTGTTTTTGCTGGTGATAAATTATCTAAGATCAGATTCCCCAGACTGAGATTCTTGCCCGTGATAACTGTCCTACTGCATCTCACTCCAGGGTGAGCAATGGAATCAAAAAATAAAGCAGTGATAACAGTAAGGATAATGAGGACATTAAAACAGACCATGGGTTCAGGATAATCAAGACAACATGAAGGGCATGTGATAGCACCAACACTATCTGATTTCCTTCCTTTCAATGTATATATATATATATATATATATATATTTAAAATAGATCACATCATATGTTGTATATATAATATCACAATATATAGTTACATTCATACACGTGTGTATAAACACAAGTAGCTTTCTGTGAATATATTTTGTATACATAAATTTTATATATGTTATTTTTTAAAATATTTAATTTATATTATGCATTAAAATAGTTTATTAAATATATAATATTTCTGTATATGTAAATGTCCATATAGCCATTTGGAATGTGTATATGAAAAAAATCTACTCCATATGTGCTCTACATATATACTAGACACCATGTAATGCATAATAACCAATCCAAAGTTTAAGCCATACTCTTTATGGATTAACATACTGCTGCTCAGCCATCCAGTCAGAAAATCTCTAGCAGACAATAGCCTTCTACAATAAAACTCAAAGTATTTTGAAGTTTTAATCTATACTGATGAAAGCTCAATAGATTCCTGAAATGTGAC
This sequence comes from Heteronetta atricapilla, assembly GCA_011075105.1. NCBI lineage: Eukaryota > Metazoa > Chordata > Aves > Anseriformes > Anatidae > Heteronetta > Heteronetta atricapilla. Next base: position 175,947,775 of record CM021731.1, read on the forward strand.
TGGGGATTTTTGTTAGTTTCTTACAAAAAAAAAAAAAAAAAAAAAAAAAAAGCCACAGTTTTTGATTTAATGTTTATATATCTATATCTAAAAAGAAGTTGCTTTTCAGATTAAAAATGCTTTCCAATTTCTTTTATGAACTCCAGGAAAAACAAACAAACAAACAAAACCAAAAAACTGTCTTCCCCTGCTTGCATAAACAGCTTCTGCTCCTCAGCCACCATCAGGATAAGTGCTGATTCCCCTATTCAGGAACCACCAGGACAGTTTGTGTCCATCCTATCTAATACATGTTGGTGAGAAGATATGGAGTCCTGGGGACTACAGATGTCTTTGGTCTATGCAGGAGATCAGCAATGGACCACCAATGCAATGAACCCAATAAGAGAGAAAAATTTATACTTGGAAAAAAATGACTGAAGTGTCTGCTAACAATACATATGAGGACATTTTGCCTCACTATGCAGTGCAATGACATTTTTTCTTAATAATATTTCTGTTCACCTCTTAAGACCCAAAGTAATATAATTCTTTAATCATGACAGTTTGGCACCACATCTAAATTTACAGCTAAATGTAGCTTTCATTGAAGTCAACCCCCTGCTGGCATCCCAATGGCCATGAAAAGAAAATGTTCTCTTTCACTTCAGAAAAAAAAAAGCAAAGGTGGCTGCAAAAGAATAAATGAGCTACTTATCAAACTGCATTTTAAATATGTACTTTCTAAAGTTACAGGATATTTTAAATGACTTATTTTCTTTCTAGTCTGTCTCGCTAACTGGTTGTTCCTGTGCCAAAAAAAAAAAAAAAAAAAGGAAAAAAGGAAAAAAAAGGAAAAGGAAAATTAAATAGAAATGCTGTCCAGAGAATAGATTTGATTTCTCACAGCACAGTCATGCTGTGGTTAGTTAGCCACCTGCTCAAAGACATGCAAAGAGCAGGACTGTTCAGGTACCCCTGTCTCAGGAAGAATCTTTCAGACTATTTTCTAAACCATAAGCGTAGTCGCTGCTGACCATTCGGTGCTGGGTTAGATGATGTGATAGTCAAGCAGACTTGAAAGGAATGGCCCAAGAGGGAAAGAGAGCTGTCACCTGTGTAATGAAAAACAGGGTCACACTGAAGTTATTCAAAACAACAGTGGTTAAAGTTTTGGGTTTCCTTTTAATACTGTATTTTACTGAAATGTTACAGTGAAATAAGCTGTGGAGGGCTAGGGCAGCTCTATGTGACATTTCATTTAATTTCATTTCTGGATAGCAGGGGAGATGAATGTACGGGGCCCCCAGCCTATGCATTTCCATTCCCATTCCTCCAGAAAATGAAATATCATGTACAGCAACTTATACTTTATGGCTTAATTTCCTTCTGCCCAACCAGCCAATCAGAAACATAAATGGGCAAAAGCAATTGTACAATAAAACTGTATGTGTATTATATAACAGCTATATTATTCTGAACTTTTGCTCTATTTTTGCCTAAGGATCGATGGATAACTGAAACATAGCAGGAAATATTTTTCTGTTGTTTGCTTCCTAAAGAAAAACAGAACCACCCAATTGATAATAAAAAGTGGTATGTGCTTTCCTGTAAATGCATTCTGGTGCGGCAATTAAGTATTGAGTAAATAATAAACATCTCAAGGCAAACCTTTTACAGCCCCAAAAAGACAAGTGAGTTACAAAATGTGCACTTATAATAGGAAAAAGCTACTTCATCATCACTGGAAGCAACATGAAACAACTGATGTTACAATTCAGCTACTGGTGCTTTCTTAACAGCACAGTGGAGTATTGGGTATTGCTTGGAAGAAGGGAATTCCTTCATTTGAGCACAAGGAAACTAGTATTTTCAGGGCTTCTCAAATACTGCATTATCCCAGAAAAACAGAAAATAGCCTCTGAGCGCATCAAAGATTTATTTATTTTTAATAAGAGGGCCTTGAGTGTTATTGTACTTATTAAAGCTATCCAGCAAATGATTAGTTTCCGTAATATGATAAAGGACACTGGATGGCCAGCTGGCAGAGACAGCACAGAGTAGCAGTGCATTAATTAGTCCAATCTGCAATGTGGAGGGTCCTCCGTGACACTGGCTGCTGTTGTGTGAAGTACTGCTCCTACTGAAGTCAATGCTACTAATCACATCTGCCGAGACAGGTTTCATCTCTCAAGGACAGCTCTTTTTTTTTTTTTTTTTCCTTTTTTTTTTTTTTCCTTTTTTTTTTTTTTCTTTTTTTTTCCTGGCAAAAGCTCACTGGTAACACTCTCTTCCTCAGGTTACCTTGTGACAGAGCCTCGCTTCTGCTCCGACTGGGGTAAGTCCTGAGCTTGACAAGTGTGTGAGCCCAGCTCTGAGGAACACAACCCTCGGTTTTCTTCAGTGCATATCTCCCTATGAATGCTTCCCTTGCAGCAGTGAGCTTTGCAGTTTGGCTTTGGCGTAACCCATTATGAATAGACAGGATCATAGACACATCAGGCTGTCTTCCAGGTGCTTCGCTTTCTGCTTTGCTTGGAAGTCCATTTTCACGGCATATTTTCCTGCATGTTAACTGAGAGTTTCACTTGACCAGGAATGGCTTCTCTGGGTCGTGCTGCTCACTAATCAATAGGACTGACACAGAGACATAACGTGGAAATGAATTGATTTCTGTGAAAAGAGAAGAATGTGACTAATTATTGTTAAGCCACCTGCCGCTACAGCCGGATTGAAACATCTCCACTATTCACTGCTATGTTTAGCAGCAAATTGCTAGGTGTGAAAGCTTTCTGTGAGCAATGCAAATGCCCAGCATGAGAGGGGCCTTATTCATAGCATAATCCCATAACTTCAGCTTTTGTAGACATCCTGTTGTAAAAGTAGGTGCTTCTACCAAAACAGGATGTGTATGGCTTACCCCATGTGCCTGGCTGTTAAGAAGTTTTGAAGGCAGTTTGAAATTGAGCTATGGACATGATCACAACATGCAGCCCTGGCATCTGTCTTCATTACAGACATATTTGGAATTTGCTCTGATGCAGGAAATGGTTTTCAAAGAGCATTTTCCCTTGGTAAGCCTCAAGGTGCTTTACAAAGGCTGCCACAATTATTCCCTTTTTCCAGGTGGGAAAACTGAGGCAGGGAGGCTATAGCGACTACCTTTGATCAGTGAGGAGAGCAATGGCAGAGGCTGCAATTGAGGGACTGCAAAATCCCTCCTAGATGCATTATTTCCTAATATTTGCCCTTGCTTTTTTCTTCAATTCTTCTAGGAAGTCATTTGTTCTAAGAGAAAATAAATGACGGATGGATCTCACCTGAGTCATTTTCAAAGCTGGTTATGTTGTTTATATCAACCCCTGATATACATATATCAGCCCCCAAACCTATCAAGCTGACGTAGATGCTCAGCGTGGCTGCTCCAGGTATGCTGCATTGCAGATTTGGCCAGTTAATACTAGGATGTGAGTGACAGTTGTGCCTGTAACAAATTTATTCATAACACCTTGATAGTCTGCATTTTCTAGAGCCCTCATGGTCTTCAGACAATTTCTCCCTTCTTTCTCCACTCACTGAAAAAATTAAGCTTTTAGCTCTTCTTCCAGGATCAACATGTCTGGGATTCCCTGAATGCACTGAATAAATCAAAGTGATTTCTCTAGTGTTTTTGAGCACCTGTCTCTTTAATATGATTGCTATTCTGAGGCACAGAAAAATTTGCCAGCTCAACATTAGCCTCACAGGTTTTTTTTTTTTTTTTTTTTTTTTTTTTTGTGCAGACTGGTTACCTGTCAGTCTGGAGAGTACCCTGATTGCCTGCCACTGTAAAATGTTTGTCACACTCCTCCTCCTCCATCCCTTTCCAAAGAATCCACTTCCAAAGAGACACACAAAGAGACAGGAAGACCTTCACTTGCTTAAGTGGGAATATCTAGGACTGTTTGGGGAGGGAGTTTAATACCTCTTATTTCAAATAACTTTCATCTCAGATTTCCCTGCTTAAAGTCCCTTTGAAGTTCTTTTTTAATTGGATTGGACTCAGAAATTAATTATCACGATTCTCAGCAGTTAGAGAGCGCTTTACCTCCTCCAAGCCTTGCTCAGATGTTAATGAATTAAGGACAGTTTGCATCTAATTTGGATTAGGTGACTAAACAGCTCAGAAAAAGGCCATGTTTCTTTATACAGTGACTTAGTTTGTCACTGCTGGGGGAAGATCCTGCTGGGGGATGCCTGACATTTAAGGTGTTCTGCAGCGAGGATATTTCCTTTTGCAGCACAGAGTCACTAGGTTTGCTCCAAGCAGGTTTTCTTGGCATGGTGCTGGAAACAGTTGAGCTCAGTTTTCTCCCTCAACACACAGGCAGCTGCACCAAGTCACTTAGAGAAACAGCCAAAAAGCATGGACAGCATGTACCAGGGTAGACGGGCATATTAAAGTGCTAAATACATTCAACTGTAGTTGATGGTTCATTGCTGGTGGGTTAAACAACCTTCTCCCTTGCTGAGGGATTTTATTTGACAGCAAGGTTATAATGAAACACAGAAATCCAATATCCCTTCTATAAAATACAGAAGGAGAAAAAAAAATTATGTGGACTAAAATTATGACTTAATATCACATTTAGTTTGTCCTTTGCTGGGATTGGTAGGCTGTGTTTCAAAGCTTTATAATTGATATTGCTCATAACACAAGGGAAAAAGAGAAAGAGGGCAGGCTATAAACTAAAAGATTGGAGCTGTAAGACAAGCATATTGTAAAGTGACAATAGGGAATAAGATGGTTAAAGGGATCACTAGATGGCAGTCAGCTCTCCGGCAAGGATAATCGAGGGAGGGATATGCAAGTTTGTGGAGATGTAAAATAGGCAGGGAGGAAAGTGACTGTAATGTGATAAAATTATTGAAATGATGACAGATTTGTTTTGCTTTGCACCAGTAGTCCCAGGGTAGGCAATGTTATCTCAAAAGTGGTCTTGTTGTGTCATGGACTTGCTCACATGAGCGAGCAGGTGGGATCCATCTATACACACACAAAGTGAGGAAGAGAAAGGATGTCAGTTATGAAGTAACAAAGAGAGGAAAGGAAAGAGAGAAATGAAGAAAAGGAGAAAGAGAGAGAGAAAGGGAGAAAGAGAGAGAGAAAGGGAGAAAGAGAGAGAGAAACAGAGAGGGAAAGAGGGAAAGAGGGAAAGAAAGAGGGAAAGAAAGGGAAAGAAAGAGGGCAAGAAAGAGGGAAAGAAAGAAAGAGGGAAAGGAAGGAAGGAAGGAAGGAAGGAAGGAAGGAAGGAAGGAAGGAAGGAAGGAAGGAAGGAAGGAAGGAAGGAAAGAAGAAAGAAAGAAAGAAAGAAAGAAAGAAAGAAAGAAAGAAAGAAAGAAAG
>CM021731.1:175953147-175971059 GCA_011075105.1 Heteronetta atricapilla
AAGAAAGAAAGAAAGAAAGAAAGAAAGAAAGAAAGAAAGAAAGAAAGGAAAGAAGAAGGAAAGAAGAAATAAATTTTTCTTACGAAGTGTTTAAGCCTTGCTTTAGGATGTGTAAATATGATAGTTCTAACTTAATCCCTAATGAATTTTTAGATACAGACTGCACACATTAATGTTACTTACTTGTACAGCACCAGTGCAGGATGGCCGTATATTTCAGCTAGGCTGAAAGCAGTGGAATGTCTGAAGAGTTTATTAATGTTTTTTATTATTTCTTTTGCATTGTTCATGGTGCTTAAGGATGTGTTAACTTCCATGGAGAAGGAGAGGTATCTTCACTCCATAAACCAATATTAGGGAATTTATTAAAATACCTGAACTGGGGGTAGCACCACAGCATTTGTCTTCCATGGGCATGTTAGAGGGAGGCAGGGATTTGGAAGGCAAGGAGAACCTATCAAAGAGCAGCTATAGTTTAGTTTATCTGCTCTTTTCAAAATCATACATCCATTTCTTCCACACTCACACTCTTTCAGAAAAGTGGCAAGCACAGCCCATTTCTTCACACTATTTCCTGAAATTCCTAAATTTAAGGGACATGGGATGGTGTGAATTCCTATATACCAGCAAAGACCATAGGATTACATTGAACAATGTGCTCCTGCATCAAGAACAAACATTTTTAGTGTTACTAGAACTACATTTCCTGACCTGTGGGGTTATGATTTTTACTAGATGGTTGCAATTTGAACTGGCAATTTATCATTCATAACCCAGATCCTCCTAGTTGGTACTACCACAAATAAGAGCTCTAATGCATAAATTTGTTAATATTGTCCTGTTACCCCTTTTATAATTTTAAGACCAAACTTGCTTTCCTCAGTGGAGTGAGAAATGCATCTTTTTAGAGAGCCATCTAGTTTTGCTTAATGACTTGGAATGATGGAGATCTTACTGATTTGTCCTGTCATTTGCTTCTGCATTACTCCAATAGCCATCACTTTGAGACAGGGATTTACAGGCAAAAAAATAAAATCTGCAAGCACCTTGAAGGAAGAGTATGCAGAGACATCACATTTTTGAGAATACATCTTCCCTCAGAGATATTATTTTGGAACTAGGGTAAAAATTCTTGACTTCCAATATTTGATGTCTCTCTCCTTATTTTTTTCCCCAAGGGTAGCCCTTTCTTGAGCCTGACAGTGTGTTTTTATGCAGTTTTCTTAATGTTTAGTCCTTGGTTCTTTTCTAGACAACTCTCATGTACTTTCTCCTTACATCATGGCTTGTTGAATGTGAACTAGTCACCACCTCAGCAACCCAACAGATAATGAACTTGGTACACCTCCAGCCTGTTATTCTGAAATGCCCTTTTTCAGACTTCATATCTATTGTGTGGTGTTTTTTTTATTATTATTTTTTTCTCTGAGCTTTGACTTTTTAAAATGTCATTTGCTCAAAATCAGTGACTCCAGGATCAGACAAGATATCCAGGACACAGTTTCCAATGCTAGACATTGGGGCAGTTAACACCTTCCCACACCTGTATGCAAGACATTGATTAGTCTCCCCACAAGAAGCCAGCCCCCCAGGAATTAGGAGGAAAGGTCTTCTTAAACTTGATTTTAAGGCAATAGTCCTATCTGTTTGGGTCTTGTTCTGTATTTCTGAAGAGATAAGTTTACATTTAGCAGCATTTAAATAATTATTTTGAGAATTTTCAACATGTCAAAAAATGTTTATTGAATAAATTCAGAAGGGCTTAATGGGGACTGGCTCTGTGTGGTGAAACTTACTGTTGAGACTTATCTGATATCTTGACTGCTTTCCCAGGCAAGCTGCTTTATGAGTTCCAAGGAGTCCTCTGTGCGCTGTAAGTAGAGAAGCCTTGCTCTTCTGCCCCTGTAAATCCAGAGAGCTCGTTTCATCATTATAAAAAGAACAAATTGTTCCCAGTGTTTCTGAAATAAAATACTGTCAAACTGCAATTCAGGGGAAAGGCAAGGAAGTGCTTTCGCTCTTCATTCTGACACTCCATGAACATTTTCTTCAAGGTCTTGAGATTTTCATTGGAACTGAAACTGTGGGTGGGTCAGCATAGGTATATTAATTCTGATCAGCAGTACACTTTTGAATCAAATATCCCTGTGTGCCATTTGCCACACTTCGTCTCTCATTTCGGAATGTTTTTGAAGCATCTTGTTCTTTCCAAATGAAGCTAAAATACAGGCAGCACTCCTGCAGTACCTCCAGCATGCTCCAATCACCCATGAGCCTTCAGCCTGTAAGGTCAGTAGTCTGACTACCTGAAATAAGGACAGTGTGGACCCAGATTCCTCACCAACAACTGTTTTGCTATACAAATATTATCCTATTGAGCAAAACTCCTTGCTGATGTGAGATAGCCATTGTATCCCAAGCAACCTAACAAAAGCACATATTTGAATGCACACTTCTCAAGCAATTTCCTTGCTTCTCTTCTTTTTTATTACTTAATGCATTTTTTTTTTCCAGCAATTCCTTTGCCAACCCCATGCAGAATTCTTGGTTTCCACAAAGACAGGTTCCCTACAGATGGACTTTTAAAGATACCAGTTTAGAGTCAACCACTTGGTCTCACTGAGGACAAAGCAGAGGACATGACAAGACCAGGAGAAGTCGGGCTGCTAGGTGTTGCATATGTTTCTGATGCAATTCCATCACTCTCTATTAACAAATAGCCTGAAGAGGAATATCAAGGTCTTAGGATTTTTGAAGGAACCAAGTCAGAATACTTTCACTGTCCAGCAGTGGACATCCAAAACTGAGCTAATCCCAGGAGCCTCTTTCCATAGCCAATGGAGAGACATGGGCCTCCAGAAAGCATTTAAACTGATATACATTAGAAACTTGTCTTAGGATAAGATTCATCACCCAACAGATATATATATATATATATATATTTAATATATATATATATATATATATATATATATTTACAGATATATATATATATATATATATTTACTACTCTGAAAGGAGACAAGGGTGACTACATCAGATCTGTGTGTCTTGGTTTTAGAAGCAGGCAAATTCTATCTGTACACTAAGCAGAAAGAGATAAAAAATTAAGGTTTTGGAGAAGCAGAAAATTTAAATTTAATTTTAAATAATTACTATAAATCTCAGTACTAACAAAATAAAAATGCCAGCAATGATGAAAAGTTCTTCAAGTAATGGGTCAGGCAGGCAATTTGTTGTTTCCATGAAAGACTTTAGCTGAGATACAAGTATTGTGTACAATCAGAATTATATATATGTAATAAGCAATTATCAGTTAGGAGCTCTGTTCCCTGGGCTCATTATAGAAAAAGCATATCAAGGCCTGGCTGCTTAATATAATTTTCTTACACTGACTTTCACCTTACTAGAGTCATGTCAGAACAGTGAGTTCTTTTATTTTACCATTCTCTGTTTCATGGTAAGGATAAGACATTTTTCATTTGTTTTCCTGGTGGTATATTATCTATTTCATGCCTTCTAGTTCTCACATTTGCCTGTACTGCTGCTTTGCTTAGCAATAGCAAAGCAGTTCCATCTCCTTCTTCGTATGCATTTATTTCTGTAATGGAGCGAAGAACTGAGGATAATTCATGTCATGGGACTGGGATTTGTGCATGTCAACATAATTCATTAAAAATAGTAAGGTCTGTAGCTTGTTCCCTATTAGTTTGTGATAAGGTTGGTTTTTATAGACGGACAAACTGGTAAAAGGAGATGAGGACATTTAAGTTCCCTCCACAGAGGAAAAACCCTCTGTTACATTGTCCCAGTTTAGTAATATGTTTTTCATGTTGTATTTGGGTATCAATCCTTTGCCACCAATATAAACATTGTTCCTATCTGTTCCTCCTTTCTTCTTTGACTTTTGTCCTCCTGTAAGTCGTATAGAAGTCTGAAGAGTTTCTAAAGCTTTCTATACCACTTTAAAACCATAACACAGAACTTAGTAAAAAACTGCACTTCTGCTAGTTGATGCTACGGGTCAGTAAAACAAGATGAATAAATGCCTTGTGAAAGTATATAGGCTTTTTGACCAACTTCTTTTTAGTGCAAACATTTTACAAGCCTTCTTCCAAAGATGGGCCTCAGAATGAAGTTTTATCTCCCAGGGATGAGCAAAGAGCCTTGCAAAAGCTCCAAACTGTACATCACACCTCGGTGCTACTCTTAGCTATTGCTGTTAAGGGCTTGATGGGTTCTTGATTTCCATCTCTATCTTGTTGTTTACATTGGCTTCTTTTTCTTTCCTTTACTATCTTATGAATTTAGTTATTTGTTTTCTTTCTGGACTTCCTTGAAAAATCCAATATTCTTCTTCCTGATCTCCTTCTTCCACTATTATTAGGTTGGAAGAGCCTTTGTTTCCTAGAAGTATTTTATTTAAATTACAAAACATAAGGATTTGATTATTTCATTATTCTGTTTGGTTTTACATTCTAGTCATATAATTAATCAAATGATTTTTTTTAATTATGATTTTTTTTTATGTCACTCCTGGTATTGTTCCCAGCTGGCTGTTTTATTCCGAGATAAAGATGTTTTGAGACACGTTTTCTTGGTCATGCATCCAGTGCCTCTCTTTCACAGTTTTAACACAAAATTGCTCCTTGTTCCAGCTGAGGGTAAGAATTCTGCATGCTGCTGCTCTTCTTGCATTTTTGCAGAGCCCCACAACAAAGACAAGCTCGACAACCACCATGGCCTTTTCTTGTGCTGCAGATCAAACTAAGAATTGATGCTAAAAGCTAATCCCTGCTCCAAGGAAGTCAATCAACACTTTTTTTTTTTTTTTTTTTTTTTTTTTTTTTTTTGAGAAACAGTCAGAAACATACGGTGCTCCCTGTCTTGCTCAGTTCCCAGACATACGGATGCCTTCCAGCCACCCTGGTGGCAGAGAGGGCTGGCAACTGACTTAATGCCAAAGCCATAGGCACACTTGATTGCACAGCCTCCTTGGTGCTTTGCAGGAGCCCTGTGAGGCACCCAGGTCTGCGCCTCCACAGGAAATCTGTTTTGAGGTGCCCCTCGGAAAATAACAGAACTGCATCCAAAGACCTTTGGGATGAAATGTGAGGGATATTTGTCACTGTCATCTTCTGAAAACAACTGTTGCCCCTGAGCTGAAAGGTTTTGGCAAGCTGTGCGCTCGATGTTAAACTCTCAGTAACAAGTAATGAACCATTCACCGTCAGCTAAGATTAATTTATGAATATAATGATGGTTATCTTCTTACTACTATATATTTCTAAAAGGAACTTGTGCACATATGGAATAAAGTGTGTTTTGTGACATCTCCTAACTGTGGTCCAGTTTCATTAACTTTTATTTTCCTCACCTGTTTCCAGTGTCATTATTGTCAGCCTGGGGGCAGGCATTGTTAAAGCATTCATTTTAATTACAGCACAATATGAATGCAGCCCCTTGTGATATTTATCAGTGGAATACTCCAAAAAAAAAATTAATATATTGAAAATAAATCCTGTTTATAGCATACCGCTTTCCCAACGGTAGAAGATTTTAGCAGTTCATATATCATGCATTTACCACCTTTTTAACATTTAAACAGAGCCTGGAATTTATATCCTTTGATGACTCACCAGTCCCCGCTGCTCAGATGTAATCATCACTCAATAAGAAGTGGAAGAACTGAGCGAACACAACTAATGCTGCAGTGCTGACCTGAACGGCAGAGCTGAACAAAGTGGATTAATAAATACCAACGTGATCTATTCCGAGACACAGACACAGGCACCCCACAGCAGGCTGGGTCTGATCTGCACACATGCAAGGCCAGGTAACAGAGAAAGGGAGAGTGATGGATAAGCTCATTATAAAAGTTTATGGCAGACTTTTCCTGGACCCTTAGCACTTTTGAGGAATTCAGCCTTTGATGAACAGATGATGGATTAACCATTTGCTGGAAGCTTGGGGAAATCCTTGAATAAAATATTTGTAGAATATCTTTGACCAGGCTTTGGAACAAAGTACCACCTTTGACAGGTGAACTGTACCTTATTATGGGGGGAAAACACTTCATAGGTCTATTAGCAAGGAAGTGTCCAAAGACAAGACTAACTTGTCACTGCTGGGAGCCATTAGCATGCAGTAGTACTGGCCCTTTTCCCTGGCATGTGGAAGGGTTGAACATAACAGCCAAATATTTGGCTTCATATCTCTGCAGTTAATGTCCTTCTGCAATTAAACACAGTGAGAGTGTTCTGCCTTCATCTGTGGGCTGCGACTGTGATCAGGCAATGTCTTGGAATATCACTGACCCTGCCAGGCATCTCCGTTAGCTCCTTTAATGACATGCATGGCCTCACTGCTTTGGCACCCACAGTGGACACACAGTTGGTGTCTTTAGGAGGTGCAAGGAGGTGTGGTAGCAGTAGGCTTCACCTTAGCCAAAGGATTCCCAGGATCAGGTCTGTTGCCAGCCCAATCTGACACAGGGGTGGCTGCAAATCCCACAGCCTGCCTCGAGCCAGCTGCGTGGCTCCTTCACCGTGCATGAAACTCAGCTGCTCAGGATTGCTCACACTGAGATATGTAATTCACGTGCAGTTTAAAGGACCCAATTTCACGGAGGCTATGCTGATTTACCCCTCATGATGATCTGACCATATATATTTATTTAAAGTGCTGTCAGATTCATGGTATCTTAGAGCTCCGTGTGGTCTATATCGCCTTTAGGATGAAATAGAGTATCAAGTGGCATAAACCTCAGTACTGGCAGTGGGTATTTATAGCTGTCGTCGTCGCCTTCAAATGCATGCCTGACAAACAGCAGCCTAGAGTAAAGAGAGGTGGCTCAGGGATAAAAAGCTTTTTTAGCACCAATAAAGCCAGAGCACCTCATCTTCTCAAGGCACGACCCTGCCTAGGTGCCTACTATCTGAGGTGTGAATGCAAGCTCCTCCAGCAATCCCACTCCACAGCTGTTGGGTGGTGCACCTCCACTTACAGTACAACCACAATGACCTGAATGTTTCTCTCAATGTATTTGGTCCACAGAGTAATTTCTTTCTACCACTCAAGCCATGTGGACTCCATGGAGGGCAGTTCTAGGGAGATGACACCTTCCTGGGTCAGAAAGGCTTCTGAGCTGGCTGGCTGCTCACATACTGTCTCCACGACCTCTTCACTTCAGTTACAGGCTACTGACTTTCCCCTGCACTCTTCTGCCCCACATTAATCACCCTTCCTTCCACTCCTGGATCTCTGTCATCTTCTCTTATTTCCTCTGTTTAGCTAATCCTCTCTAATTAACTCCTGAAAAATTAAATAATTAAAAAAAAATCTGAGAATTAATTTCTTGTTTGCCAGCCATCACTGTGTTCATATATTAGATCCCTTTTTCCCCTACCCTTTGCCTTGTCTGTTTAAACAAAGTGTTCTTGGGTCAGGGACTCCCTAATGAATAGCAATGCACAGCATCGTGTGCTGCCACAGTGGGCTTCTCATCTCAGCTGACCCTTCAACAACCACAGATATCAACATTTAATTTCAGCTGTTTGAGGGATGTGGTGCTAAGTGATACCAACAAGCACTGAGGGCTCCTCTTTTAACCGTGATCCTTGTATTTGCCTTGAAGGCTGGTTTGTGATAGCTGGTAGAGTGAAGTGTGCACTGGAGGTACTATTACTTTGTGGAAAACACTTGTGTTTATTTGAGAAAGCAATTTTTAAAAAAGGCCCCAGGACTGCCCATATAGTTGCTACTATGGGAACATGCTGCAAGTAAATCGCTTTTCTTGGTGCTTAGTCTCTTATATTTGGGATTCGCACCAACTACAAATTAGGAAAATAGTCCATGGCAATCATTTGAGTTCTCTCCATAGACAGCAAAGAAAGACAGACATTCTCAGAGGCTCCTTCACCTTGGGTATCAAAAGTCCGCTACCAGAAAGCTCCACAGATTGCTCCTCAGGAAGCTGAAGTTCAGGAAAACAAATCCTTCTCTCTACAGAGACATTCCTCGGAACACAGAATAAGCTGCTTCTGCAGGACTGATTTATGTCTCCTTTTCCTTTCCCCGTGTAAACAACAAATCTTATATGGGGTCAACTTGTACCAATTCCTTGTTTTTGTCCCACCTGCCTACTCAGTTTATTCTGCCTCACAACATTAAAAGATTGCTATAAAGATTCTTGTTACCTATGTTAAATTGAAAATAGAACAAGCAAGCAAGATATCCCCTAAAAATCATCAATTTGGTAAAAATGCTGACAGAGTAGCATGTTTTTAGTAATTGCTCTTGTGCTCACATATTCACTCCTAAGTCTTAAAAGCTGTCCATTTTGCATGTCCATTTTGTGACACCGGAAGGTTAACCTTCAGAAGACCCAAGTGCTGGCTACCCTACGTGGAGTCAATAGGAGCTGAAACTTATGAGGCAGGAATTACTTACAATCTATTTATTTACCATTTATTAGATTATTTTATCTTTATGATTGGGTTTCCTTCCTATCAGTTTAACCTACTTCAGTTCCAGTATTTCTCATTGCCTTCTGTCTGGAGACACTTGCCAGAGTACAAAGAGCTAGCAATGCACTTTCCCAGATTAAACAAAGAAAGCAGAATGAATCACAGCTTCGTTTCTTTTTTTTTTCTTTCTTTTCTTTTTTTTTTTTTTTTTTTGAAGGAGAGCCAAGAGAGACATCAACTTAAACAGTAAAGTAATTGGCACTACTTTGAGTTTTGATCTCACATATAGAAAACATAAAAGTGCAAGAGAACAGAGAATTCATCAGAATCGATTCAGTGTGACAAGGTACTGTAGGATTTCTGAAAAGTCATGTAAAATAAAGGCTAAACCCTCAAATTTTCAGCCTATCAAGTTGTTATACTTCAACCTTTCTCTCTGGAGGAAAAGGAAACAAAGAGTTTTTTTTTTTTTTTTTCTTCTTTATCAATTTTATTCAAGGTAACAAATAAAAAATGAAATATACCTAAGAAATTTCCTCATGTATTACTGCTTTTCAGATGCAGTCTTCTTACCTTAACCTCCGGTAAAAGGTCCAGATTAATTCAACGTATCAAGTCTTTTTGATTTATTTAAATGGGGTTGGGTCAATTAAGTGAATAAGGAGAGGCAGTGCAATTTCTAGGACTGAAGGCTGAAGTGTCTACTTTGCAGTGCAAATCAACAAATCAAATATAAATCAAGGTACAAGCATCCAACAATCCTTTTAAACATTTTCTAAAAGGAGAGAGAAAAAGTGAGTCAATAGCAATAAAGTTTGTCCCCAGGAGCTGAGCAAAACTGAAACAGCATAGGCTACGCTACATTAAGGAGGAAATTATAGGTTCTCAAGGTGGGAGCTGCTTTTTTCCATTGAACAAATGTAATTGAACAAACCCGAAAACTTTTGGCTATAATGGAGAGGATGGTAATGAAGAGTAGGGCTGACTGTTTTCCACTTGGCCACTGGGCCATGGTGTTACTCAAAGCTCTGTAGTGACACCTAGAAGACAGCTTTGGTGTTAGGAATACACCAAGACCAAATTTTATGTTTTTCTTGTTATAACTTTAGTTTTAACTTTCTAATCCAAAGACAAACCTTTTCCTTGGTACAGCATGAAGGAGTGGTGGAGATGAAGCGTTAGGGACTGGCGGCAGCCCCCATTCCCCATTCCCCTCTAGCGCTCCTTCACGGTCCCTCTCTGCCCCTGCTCCACGTGGGGTCCCTTCAATGGGATGCCGTCCTTCCCAAACTGAGAACTCCCCAGCAGCCCTCCTGCTACCAAGCCCTGGCCATGTACGCCCAATATATTTTCCCATTTTGGGGGTCAGGGTCATTTTGAGGGCTACTGCTACTAGATGACTACCTTTCCTTTCTAGGGAAGTAGGGAAACACCCTACTTTGTGCAGAGACTGATATATCTAAGTTAACAGCACCAGCATACTAATTTTGCAACTCCACAAATTATTTCAGTCATAAACACTGCAACAAAGAGGAGGCAAAAGTGCAAAATCCTCATTTCTGGTAATAAAATATATTATTATATATTTCTAGGAAACAGATGGCTATTTCAAATTTAGAGTTAGGAAATAAATTCTTTCTTCCTTTAATAATGTAACAGGTTACTAATTATCAACAAAGCAGAAACCTTGGACCATCGGCTGTAGAAGTATTGACTGATGGGATTGTTAAACTGCTGTTTTCAAAGCAGAATACTGGGTAAGTCCTCCGAGATATTGTAACTGTCCAAAAGATTGAACAGAAAAGACAAGAAACAATTTTATCAGTACTTCAAAAGGATAACATGCTGAAAATGTAACTATAGGTCTGTCAGTTTAATGCTTATCCAAGACAAAATCTCAGGAAGGCAAACCAGGGTGTGCTCAGTAGAGAATTAAGGGTGAACCATAATTAATATCATACAATATGGTTTAATGAAAGATAAAATATTAAACACAAATAAGATTCATTTTTGGTGGGATTACCAGTCTGACAAAATGTGCAATTATTAAAATAACAGAGTTATCTAAGGGCATATCATTTTCTCATAAAAATGTTTATTTGCACTTCAAAGTCTAGGTAAGCAAATTAAAAATTTACCAGAGAGATTTGAAAAGAAAATGCTAAATGCAAATGGTATTTCAAAAGGAACGTTTCTTGTATGGTTTTCTATCCAAATGTAGTTCAGACAGCTCATGGATAGAGAGTGAAGGCAAGAGAAATCTGTGGTAAAGGCTGTGGTTGGCACTAAAGGAATGAGAGATAAAGATAGCTTCTAGAGAAAGGTCCAGACTGCAGGAAAATCTGGGCTTACCTTCTTTTCATTAAAGAGCTAGGTGCGAAGATCACACGGCTAGGAATGGGGAATGGGGGTTGTAAATTAAATAAAAAGTGAATTAACATTTACAAGAAAAAAAAATGTCCCTTTTTAATGAGAGCAGACTGCAGAGTTCAGATGAGATCTCTAGAATGATGTAAAATTTGGAAAGCCTTTAAAAAGTGACTGAAGAAGCTCAGGTGAATTTTCTCTCATCTTCATGTTTACACTACTGCACAGCCCCAGCCACAATGAAATTCCACCTGCACCAACATTGCCAGAATCCGCTGAGTGCCTGCCCATCATTGCTGAGGTGACTCATTTAAGATCAGGATAAGAAAAATCGTTTATTCCAGGTAATGTGAAGCTCTTAAGGTCCATATCTCTTGTATTGAGGAGCCCTGCACTCCAGCTGGGTCTCACTAAGCACTGACTAGAGCAGAGTTAAATCAAAACAGAAAATGGCAATCATATTTTGTCCATTTGTTCTTGAACAAGATGTAGCGGAGAGAGAGTCTGTTGAAGACCAGAGTCAAGAGTGCCAAAGAAGAATCTATGTATTACAGGCACCTGATTTAATCAGCTGGTGAGGTAGCGAGACTTAACGAGAAAGATGAATGAAGGGAAAGGAGGAGGAATAAATAAGAGAGAGTGAAAGAAATTTCTGCCAGACAGCCTGTTCTCTGGGAGCTGGACTAGAGAAAACAAATATTTGGAAGTGTAAAATACTGAGTGAGCTATGGGAAGGAGCCCTCAGGGAAGACTCCCCAATGGAGAACAGGGTCATCGCATGGGAAAGGGCAGGAAACATTCAACTCTTGGGCTATGCCATGTGTCTTCTCACTTCCCATGAGTTTCTATTCTTTTGTGCAAAGTAGAATAGCCACCACAGCATAGGTCCTAAGAACTACCCTAAAGAGCCTGATGGAATGTTCTCCAAGAGGGGATCTGCATTTCAAGCAGAGGTGTGAATTGAACGTGGATGAGTAGCATAAAATATAAGCTTCAGATTAGTTCCCTTTCTAATAGATAACAATAGTGTGCCTGAGTTCCAAAGCAGAAAAGAAGATACAGCAAACCCTAGAATAAAAGTTGAACAAGGACTCCAGGTTGAATGAAGTTTTCCTAAAGCGTGGACATTGAAAAAACAAGAGTCCCAATAACAAAACTTTTTAATGTGCTAGGCAATTGCATAAGAAAATTCAGTAATGAAAACTTGAAACTTGGCAAGCTTCAATTAGGAGTCAGGTAGCTATTTTTAAATGTAGGGACAGTTAAACGGTTGGAACAACTTTTAGGAACATAATGGAGAATCAGTCTTGTAAGTCCTTAAATGAACATTGCATTTCTTCACAGGAAGGTAGTTTCGGATTTAGACAGACTGTAAAATCTAAACATAGAAATCTTACTGTCAGCTTATATTGGATTTCAGAACAGCTGATCGTAATGGTTTAGTCATTCTGTTAGGTTGAATTTGTCTCAGCATGTCCTGTTGTAGCTTCCAACCCCATACAATTCCCTGTTGGAAGGGTGGCTTCTGAAATAACACTGAGATCATCACTCCAGATTATATTTGTCAACAACAATTTCAAAAAAAAAACAAAAAACTATCTTTCATTATATACAATAATACTATACTATGCTATAAACTTATAAAATTTATTTTTATGTCACTGTATAATAGATATATAATTCTGTTGGTGCATTTTGTAACTAGAGGAACCTACTGTTATTTGAAAACCTTTAGCAAAGGTTTACTCTACCAGATTGATAGCAAACACACCCAACTATTACTTCCTAACTCTTGACTGACATGAAGCTATTTTCCCAGTCCAGAGCCTTTCATTTCATTATAACCCCTTTAAAAAGATGTCATACCATCCATTTACTTTCAAGCTTAAGTTTTGCCATGTGTGGGGAAGTGGTAATTCTGAGATACTGGAAGCCTACCAACAGGATAAGAACAGCAGTTTCCAGACATCCTGTTAACATCAATTTGTGAATAAATGTAACTTCTTATCATCTCCATTGCAGGCCATGGTTCTCAAAGACATTTCACTGTTCATATAGATTTGTTTGTTCTGTTCAGAAAGATAGAAGGGGGAAAAATCAAATACTTTGACAATAAAAAGGGCTGGAATAGTTAATGTCTGAAATAATAGTTAAACTTTGTAGAGAACATTTCAAGTAAGAGATTGAAATGCTGGATAAGGGAAGCACTTTGAAGATTGTGATCCAGTTTCATCTTTGAAGACAGCCAAAAGGAAGTAGACAAGCTTAATGGAAGAGGTTACTCAAGGTGACTTGCCATCACTGTTCCTGAATGTGAAAGTAGCAGGTTAATAAAAAGTTCTTTTTCTTTCATAATAGAAACACAGCAACATGACCACGCTGAATTTTAACTTCTCAGTGACCACAGAGACTTCCACTCAGCCTTTCTCAATGAAGTCTAGAGTTACAGTACTCCAAGCATGGAAAGCTGCAGGTTCACAGCTTCAAAAAGACTACCTGCAAGCCTTAGTCTGATCAGAATTCAGTAGAAGGATCAAGACATTTCCTTTAAGATATATGTGCATGCATGTACATATATGCCACTCTGCAGACATCTAGCTCCAGACCTGGTATCTACCAAAGGAGGTTGGGAGAGGGCATTCTTCGAAGGAGATGTGAATTTAATTTTCAAAGCAGCAGTCCAGTGGCAGAGTGAAGTACCATTTGCAATCAAGTGTCATTCTGTAGGAATGCAGAAGTCTTCCTAAGGAGGTTTCCCAATGTCAGGTGCTTGAAAAAAGGTTAAAACCACAGAGCATTATCAAGACCTCTGGCACTCTGAATTAACCTCATCTAGCTAGTAGTATGAGAAGCTAGAGTAATTCTCTGAGGCAGAGATAACCACGAGCAACTGCAGAGAATCCCAGAGGAGAAAGAAAACACAGCAACATTCCACGTTCAGAAGAAAACATCATGTGATCCATTATGAAATTATCATATTGCAGCGGTGGTGGGAAAATATCATGGCATGACTGTACACTCAAAATTAAAAAAAAAAAAATTGTTCAGGAAACTTTTAACTTTGCATAATATGTACTTGTAAATGCAGTGGCTACTTCTTGTCTGTATAGTTTATCTAACGTACTGTGGACCCTTCTTTTTTCATTAGAAATATCTAGGTTGTGCAACTGCCTTTTGGAAAGTATTAAAATGTTGTTTGTGGAAAGAGGGATATATAAATTCAATTCCTTTAAACAAACTAGAGAGAAAAAGTAAAAAACTAACCTTGTAGTACTTTTCCCCATTCACATAACAGAAGGTTATCAAGGTAAAACAGGTAAAGTGAAAAGCTGGTATATGACAAAAGATGTGAGAGATCAAATACTGTGTTGAAGTTTTCAGTGTTAAAGTTTTATTTCTTTCATGTGTTGTATTTTCCTAAAAATGTGTTTAGAAGAATTCATCTACAATACACAACAATAAACACATTTTTTTCTCCTTGAGTCTCTACTTAATACAATGGAAAAAGTCCCTCCAAACCCCCCCAAAACAAACAAACAAACAACAAAAAAAAAACAAAGCAGCAGCTCTCCTATACCCTGCCCCTGAAAGAAAGCACTGTTTTTCCAGTTTAAGTCTCTAGAAGTTTTTTTGCTGGGTACAGAAGGAAGTAAACATAGATATTCCTGCAGATTTTGCAACCACTAGTATCTTCTTCTTCTGAGATCCCAAAGGCTGGGATAATTGCATTCTGCAAAAGGCAAAACAATTTCAATGAAAAAAAAAAAAAAAAGGATATATTCACTTATTAAAAATTAAATAGGACTTTCACAATCAGCTGCTTCAAATATGTGTGAATAATGACAGCTAGAAACCAGTCTTTGCAGATCGCTCATGAAGTGGGTGCGAAGCTGAAGTCAGGGTAGGAAAAAAAATCACAGTGATAAAAGAGCTCTTTCTTGGAGCTTTTACAAGGTCATTTGGCCAAGACCAGATAAAAGTGAATATTTCTCCAGTACCCTGTAACAAGAGGGAGAAAACAGAATTAAAAATTATCTTTTGCAGCAAAAAAAAACAAAAATCAAAGTCAAACTACCCTAGGATTAAGTCCACTGGAAAATAAAGTCTCCCTTTTTGTGACAGGTTTTAGCTTTTAATTATGTAAAGCAGTAATGAAGGGATTTATATCTTTTTGTAAATTTAATTCACAAAACATTCTAATTATCTGTAGACATATTAATAAGTCTTTGAGCAATATATTAATGTAGCAAGCTGAAATGGGTTTTAAAAACAACAGTAATACAAGGATTTAAAAAGTATATCCATCCATAATTCTTATACAGTTCATATGTAAATGTATCAGTGGTAGTCTAGATACTGGGTAAAACAACAAAGAACCCAATATGTTGTACTCCTTCAGCAGACCAAAGTTTACAAAGCTTAATAGTATTTTGGGCTGCAAAAGATGGTCATTTCTACCCCTGTGGGGAATTGCCTTTATCCACTTATTGCAATTTCTTTGGTGAATTTGAGTTAATTTTTAATAACAATTCTACTCCTCATAAAACTGAAAAGATGACTCACGGGAAGCCAACTGTATTATTTAGATACTGCCTTTAGGATACAACCCTGCTATGAAAATAGTAACTAAAACTACTGCTGGAGCAGAAAATGACGAATAAAGTTGTATAAGAAATTAAGACTATGTCAATTCATATCTGAAAGAGAAGGGCTTTTAAATTATTACTTTTTAATTTCTCTTTAAAAATCCTAGCTTTCCAAAAAGGAGTTATCAATCATCTCCTAAGGTGAGAGTAATGCGTGTCACTACCTAAACCTGCATCCAAAGTCCCCAAGCCTAAAAGTAAAGGTTCTGAACAAATCTTTAAATCAGAACTGGGAATTAGGGCAGGGAACCCTTTTCAGAAAAGAACATAGGTTCAGTGAGGCTTATGAAAAAGTCATGTGAAACAGAGGAAACAGAGGACCTCATTTTTCTGATGCAATACTGTTGATTTCTGTTGATTTTTTTTTTTTTTTTGACAGTTTCTACTGATTCAAATAGTCTCCCTTTATGAACATGGGAAACAGCAGGAAGACTGCAGCCCACAACAAAGTTGTAGTCTTCCACTTAGCCACTGAAAGTTTGCAGAATTACTTTCTGCATTTACAGTCACACTTCTCAGCTGCCCAGAAGTGTCCACTCAGTCCACAACATAGAGAATATGACTTTATTAAGGTATTAGAAGCAAATATCACCACACCCTGAGTGAACACTTCCAATGGCATCAGTTTCCTCTGACTTGAAACAAAAATTCTGCAGTTCTTTGAGAGAGGAGTTTAAGATTTGGTATGTGCATTGCAAAGCCCCATGCACAGAGTTGCAAAGTGTTTAAGATGTTCCCTCATAATACTATAGAATTACACCATACAAGCTATCATACTGAAATGTCAGATGAAATGAATTGAAATGAAATGAATACCAGCTTTGGTACTAAAGTGTATTGGGTTTACATAGCAAGGTTTTGGTAGCAGGGGGCCTCAGCTGTGGCCTCTGCAAGCAGAGCCCAGCAGCTGCCCCACGTCAGATCAGCCAGCTCCAAAAGGGACCTGCCACTGGCCAGAGCCAAGCAAAGAGCAACACTGTTCGGGCCTCTGGGAGAGCAGATTGAAGAAAGAGACAAAACCTGCTGTGCAACAGCAGCTGAGAGAGAGGAGTGGGAACCAGCCCTGCAGTCCCCAGGTCAGTGCAGCAAGAGGGCAGGAGGTGCTCCAGGCACACAGCAGCAGTTCCCCTGCGGCCTGTGGTGGAGAGGCCCCTGGTGGAGCAGGCTGTCCCCCTGCAGCCCATGGGTCCCACACGGAGCAGATCTCCACGCTGCAGCCCGTGGAGGAGCCCCCGGTGGAGCAGGTGGATGTGGCCTGGAGGAGGCTGCGGCCCATGGAGAGTCCCCGCAGGAGCAGGCCCCGGGCCGGAGCTGCAGCCCGTGGAGAGGAGCCCACGCAGGAGCAGGGGTCTGGGGGTGCCAGAATCCCGTGGGTGGGACCCAACATGGAGCAAGGGCAGAGAGTGACTGTGAGGGAGCAGCAGAGATGAATCCCCAAGGAATTGGAGCTCCCAGTCCCCATTCCCCTTCACCAACCGTGGGGGGAGGGGCGGAAGGAGGAGGTAGGAGAGGGGAAGATGTTTTTAGTTTGCTCCTAGTTTCTCACCACTCTGTCTTGTTAGTAATAAATTTCATTAATCTCCCTGTTATTCCTTATGCTGAATCTGTTTTGCCCATGACGATAATTGTTGAGTGATCTCCCTGTCCTTATCTCAACGCTTCAGCCCTTTCCATTGTATTTTCTCCCCCTTTCCCTTTGAGGAAGGCGTGTGAGAGAGTGGTTGTGGTAGAGGGGTGAACTACCCAGCTGAGTAAAACCACCACACTAACAAGAACTAACAAATTCATTATTCTTACCTTTCAGTAACACTGATCCTTTATTCCTAGTAGTTTGATCCCTAGATAAAAAGAAAAAAAAATGCATTAGTACAGTTTGCACAGTACAGTACAATGGGACATTTATGCCAGGAATTATGGTTATCCAGCTTTGCAGATCTTTCCTGGTTACTTGGTGCCCCTTCATGTCTTTTGAAGCTCCGTTTAAAGTAGTAAGTAAATCCATTTGGAAGATTCCACTTCTAGTAATAAATAGTTACTTGATTTGAACTGTAAGTGAACACTGGGATGTATTGACTCAGGAGATAAACATATTTTGGTTTTGCTGAAAAAAAGTCAATCTAGAAGTGTTCCAGGTATCTTTAGATGTCTTGATCCTTTCTTGGTCACACACAACTTGTAAGAGCGAGAGGTTTCTTCTGCTCCTCCCCAGACTACCACTATTCTCTTTGAGGATGAGCTTTTCAAAAGAAAGTATGATTGAGCTCAGAGTCAAGCCAGGCAGAACACATCTGCATATGCTGTTTGACTGTCTCATCAGAGGTAAGTCATTAAACTCAGCTACAGCATGCCTGGACCTACTCATTTTGGGTCCCTATATCAATGCCAGTACTTCTGCTAAGTGTTTTTTTTTTTTTTTTTTTTTTTTTTTTTT
>CM021731.1:175971159-176027859 GCA_011075105.1 Heteronetta atricapilla
TTTTTTTTTTTTTTTTTTTTTTTTTTTTTTCCTTCATCATTCTGCCAGGAAAGACTACCCCATTACTCTAAATAACAGCAACAAAACAGTTTTTAAAAAACTTTAGACTAATGAGACTAAAGCTAAGATAGAAAACAACAGTCTTTGTTAAAACAACTTTAGCCATTGTGGATGGCACTCTGGAGCCTTCTCATATAAATACTCTGTTCCAAATATTCCCATGTTAAATAAAATATTTTTCTTTGTCCTGGGAAACCAGCATTTTCAGCGTAACTCTATACATGTAAAAAAGTCTGTATTAAAGACTGATTGTGTATGGAAAACTATGGCATGCATGCCAGCCTTGTAACTTCATTGACTTTACAGCTATGATTCTTCTTTGCTGTGTAACAGTAAAACTGCATGACTGTATTGTGTTTACGTGACAAGGATTTTTATAGCAGTTCGGGGGGGGGTGGGGGGGTGGGGTGTGGCCTCTGTGAGTAACTGAGAGAGAGCCAGATCAGCCAGCTCCAAAAGGGACCTGCCACTGGCCAGAGCTGAGCTAGGGAGTGAAGCTGGGTGGGCATCTGGGAGAGCAGATTGAAGAAAGGGAAACAGAAAACTGCTGCACAACAGCACCTGGGAGAGCAAAGGAGTGAGAAGCAGTCCTGCAGTCCCCAGCTCAGTGCAGCAGGAGGGCAGGAGGTGCTCCAGGCACACAGCACCTGTGGAGAGTCTCCTGGTGGAGCAGGCTGTCCCCCTGCAGCCCATGGGTCCCACACGGAGCAGATCTCCACGCTGCAGCCCGTGGAGGAGCCCCCGGTGGAGCAGGTGGATGTGGCCTGGAGGAGGCTGCGGCCCATGGAGAGTCCCCGCAGGAGCAGGCCCCAGGCCGGAGCTGCAGCCTGTGGAGAGGAGCCCACGCAAGCGCAGGGGGTATGGGGGGAGCTGCCACCCATGGGGGACCCGTGCTGGAGCAGTTTGCTCCTGGGGGATGGACCCCGTGGTACAGAGCCATATGGGAGCAGTTCTTGAAGAGCTGCTGCCTGTGGGCAGCCCCCGCAGGCTCAGTTCGGGAAGGACGGCATCCCGTGGGAGGGACCCCACGGGGAGCAGGGGCAGAGAGGGACCATGAAGGAGTGGTGGAGATGAAGCATTAGGGACTGACCGCAGCCATTCCCTATTCCCCTGCACTGCCCAGGGGGAACATAGAAGAGGGTGGATGGAGGGAAGGTGTCTTTAGTTTGCTTTTAGTTTCTCAATGCTCTAGTCAGTTGTTAGCCATAGACAATAAATTACACTAATCCCACTACATCAAATTTGTTTTGCCCATGATGGTAATTGGTAGGTGATCTCACTGTCCTTATCTCAGTCAATGAGCTGTCTTTCTCCCCCTCTTCTTTTGAGGATAGGTAGTGAGGGAGCAGCATCGTGGAGCTTAGCTTCCCATTGGTGTGAAACCTCCACAATGATATGCTCCCTCTCAATTTCTTAGCGAACAGCATAAATCTGGCTAAGACTCCAAAATAACATTTCCACAGAGCATGTCCCAAGAACTAAATCAAGTGCTAATCTGCAAACCATGCTCATTTAATTTAGTTTTATCCCCAAACCATGTTAGTTTTGTCCCACATCCTCTTAGTTCCTGTCCTGTGCAGGGAAAAGAGACAGAATGTGGTTTCCTGTCGTATTGCACCGGTGTATTCTGGGCATATTTGTTTCCCCCTCTAAATATCTAGAATTATGCAGCAACTGAAAGAGCAGAGTCAGCATCTGGGAGAGCATTTCTCATTCATATGCATGACACAGGGTGTAATGGAGGCATGTAACATGAAGGTGCAATATGTCATGTTGCCTCCTAGATTCTGGGTTTACTGTAGCTCAGAGAGTTGCAAAAAGACATCTAGTACTTCATTAAAGAAGAGTAGACATATAAATTTCATCTATTCACTATGTGACCTCTCCCCATAAATAGAATAGACAATAGGGTCCTTGACAGGGACCCGAAAAATAAACAAGGGCTTTGTTACAGGCTTGCCTTGCATTAGCACGTGGCCTGTGCAAATCCCTCAGTGCTTGAGCATGGGCAACTCTCACAGGGGAGTGAATATAAAAATGTACCATTATTTTAAAGTTATTCTTTTGTAAAAATAGAAGTGTTTTTGTATTTAAATAAAACTCACCATTCGTGTCACTACAGTGAACAGATATTGTCTCACTTATAGGCCCCAGCTGAGTAAAGATTGTATCTTATTGATTAAACTTTGATGTTGATATGACAACCATTATTTTTTCCCTCCTATCCTAAAAGGTTTATACTTATGTTAGAGACAATGGCAGCTCAAAGGACATCAACATTTTCTTGGTAGCATACAAGAAGACTCATTTCTCCCTCAAGGATGCGGTAACTCAATAGAGAGAAGTAGAAATTCATTAATTTTTCTTCCCATTAAAAAAGCAAACCACACAACTACCCGGAGAGCGCTCTGGCATTTATAACCAAAAAGGGAGAAAAGACTACTTTCCTGAAGACACTTCTTGAAATAACAGGATATAAATATTCCTAATAAAACACAAGATGTCTGGAAGGCAGAAGAACTGGTTTATTATCAGTTGGTGGACCATTGGGCGGTGCAACTGCTCTCTTCTCCCCTGGCCAAACACACAAAACAAAATTTACCTTCCCCTTCCTTTTTATGTCCCTTATGTTACCCAGCCACTGCCCAGCTTCTGCTATCAGCCTAGCCACTGCTTTTCATGGAACAAATGGAAACTTAATTATCTTTGAGACTTATACTCCCTTTCAAATTCATCTAAGACTGGCCAGCAGGTTGAAAACCTAATTACATGCAGACAGACAGCATGATCGTACAAACTTCATTTCCTTAGGAAACCATGCTAATATAAGTAATAATGAAAAATACAGCAGGTATATTGATAACAGTGCAGTGTTCAGTTTCTGTAAGCGTGAAGCATTAGTGACTGTGAAGAGTTCAATTAGAAAAAAAAAATGGGGAAGAACAAATATTTCCTCTTCAGTGCAACTACAAAGGAGCAGGCTCAAAAATTACCTGCAGGTGTCAACTTTGGGAACCTTTTTCTTTTAATCTTAGTATATGGTCTGACCTCCTTCAGTTAGCTCCCTTGTAATGCAAAACACCATGTTGCAGACGACATGACTTGTAAGCCACTCTTGGAGTTCATCTCTTTTTGCTTAAAATCCCAAGGGAATGGAGAAGAGCCTCTATATAATCAAAGACACCAAGGCTGCAGCCTCCAGCCTACCGTTTGAGAGAGATTTTTCTTTCTTGCTCTTGTTACCAAAACTCATTTTAATTCCTCTCCTTGATGACATACCCTTTCATACTTTATTTTTTCTGTGCTTTGTTCAGTCTTCTGAACATTTCATACTGTGGAATACAGGAAAAATGGATAATCTAGCATTATGCAACAGAAGGCAGGCTCCTTGGGAACCATTAAGTAAACATCCAGAGTAGGAAATTTATCACTTCTGCACACAGGGTTTTGTTGTTAATTATGTTGATGTATTCTTTGAATATATATATACATATATATATTAAAAAAAAAAGAAAAGCATAATTTGGCTGTGGACATTACAGAGCTGTCTCCTGTTAAAACTGTTACTGGGCTGTATGCGGTGGCACCAACACCTGCCGTGGGGAAGAGGACGTATGGCAACTGACCACAGGAAAAACCCTGCTCCTTCTGCAGACAGTGCAGAAGGTTTAGGTGGTGACAGCAGATGCTCTGGTGGAGATGCTGGAGTTCAGATATTGAGACTGTTGGTTGTTATAGACCTTCTTTTGTCAGGAAACAGTTTACACATTGGGATAAAGGACACAAAGTGAAATAAAAAGAATTATTTCTACCTTTGTTGCCTTGGTTAACCAGGCCCCCTCCAGCAGATTTTACTTTTTGCTTCTTACTACGTATTAGTTACCTCTGTCCTACCTGAAGTCTAACACTGCTACTTACAAGAAAATCATTCAGGCCTGCCATATAGTTTGCCTCAGCAAGTCCAAGAAAACTGCTGTGCACAGAGGTGGCATCAACCTCGGGTTCTTGAGCCTTCTGCCATAGCTTGGGGCTTGCCCAAAGCTTGAAGGGATTGAGACTCCTTTTCCATTTTCAGTATCTGGAAAACTTCAGCAGCAACACTATCTTCTTCTCTATCAATTCTCTGTCATTTTGTAGATGCCCAGGTTTTCCTGGCATTCATCTGCCAAGATCTAAATCCACGCCAAAAATCCAGGCAATCCACCTCAAACTTTTCTTCTGGTTGTCTTCTAGATAATTTTCCCTACACTGGCACATACACTCAGTTCTCTTAGACTCATATCATTTTGCTGCTCAGTCTATGAAAATCTTCCATTTCTACACTGTAGTCCTCTCAGCAGTGGAATATCACCCTAATGGAAATTTTCATGGTGGGAATACTGTACTTTTTTGGACTGTTTGTTTTTTGATCACTGAAGCAATTCTAAATAAGTCATATTAATGCCTCATTAGGACAGCTGAAAAAAAAAACATAGTACTTAGTACTAGCTATTTAATAGACTCCAGTCAAGATACCTTTTCTCCAGAAAAACAAAAAGAAGGAAAAAAATCACAAACACTATATATTTTCAATTAGATGCAGTTGGTTCTTCCTTACCCTAATTTTATACAGGAAGAGATGAACAGAAATGAGATTTCCGTCCTCCACTTTCAATATCATATTAAAACATTTACAGCCTTTCCAACCATTTTTCATTTAAAGACTTTCCAAAAACCCCATACAATTTCACTAACCTTGTTCTGAACTTCAGGAAGTACATTGGATGCAGTTCCTTGCACTACCTTCCATGCAAAGCAACCGAGTTCTGCTGCAAGAGCAGCTGTTACTCCCTCCTCCCACTTGAAAAGCTTATATTTACGACAGGTTTTCTTCTTAAAAAGCTACTGTAGGCAGCCAGCCAAGACTGCCAGGCAGGGTAATCACACACAGACACATAATAGTGTATGGGAAAAAGTCAATTTTTAAACAATCCCATTGCTTTCATGTTCTGTACCCAAAAACTTACCCAGGCACCATTACTGAGGTAGTCCAGACTCCCAGAATGTCCAGGTTGGCAGATGCTATTAGTCTGTGCTTTGTTCTGGAGTCGGTCCAGGAAAGCATTATTTATCCTTAAAATATAATTAAAAATGAATACTGATTGAAGATAGCTGAGGAGTTCACAAACTCTTGAAATTTAACATTCTGTGAGCAGCTTTCCCTATTCCCAGTTAAATGCACATCATTCTGTGCTTTTCAAGCGTGTGTTGAATAACCACAGCCTGGCATGAGATACGGTAGCTTTTTTCACTAGGTGCATTCTTATCCTGTGATCAATCCATCATGATTAAAAGGTATACCTTGGCGTTTGTGAGAAATGGCTCAAAATTCTCTCTAGAAAGTCATCCTGCATGCCACTCACTTGATCAGTGAGGTTAGCTATTTCAACAATTCACCTTAGGTAGTCTTTCAGCCTTCATTACACAAGTTTCTACAAGTTCTGATTTCCTAATGAAAAAAACCACTTAGGCTTCCTAACAGAGACCAGTTGTGTAGCTGACAACTTTCCCAGTCATCCAGCCAGCTCAGAAAGCAACTCTAGCATTTTCTTGTACGGCTTTATCAATCTGCAATGCATGCACACAGACAGATGCAGTTTCCCTCCATCTGTTCCAAATATTTTCAAACCATCTGAAAACTGTTTCTTTTTATCCTTATTAATGCTTAGTACTGACACACATGCTTAGACATGACTGTTGTTTCAGTGTTTTACAATGCTCTTTGCACAAAGCATGGAAAATGCAAGGTGCTGGATTATTTCTATCTGGGGACACGAGATAGACTCAATTGAAAATCCTTCATTAACTTCTATGGGTAATTATCTCAATATCTTTTGCTGGAGAAATAAAGCAATGAAAACTGTACTGAAAGTGGTTGCCTACAGAAGTATATTTTTAAATTTACCTAACTATAAAAAAGGTTGATTAAAAAACAAAAAAACAAAAAAAAAAAAACAAAAAAAAAAAAAACAAAAAAAAAAACTTCTGAGGGCTATTTCTTTATGCCTGCAGAAAAATAAAAAAAAAGCTAAGAAAAAAGCTGAGCCTCAAGATAATGAAAAGTCAGTGCAGCAGTGGGCACAGCCTGGGACACGAAGCACCACAGCAGCAGAAAGCCTTGCTGCACTGCAGGTATCAGTATCTAATCCCATGCTTAGCTCTGCCTGTTAGCTTCAATGACAGTCAACTACAAAAAAGTTGTGTGAACAAAGTAGACTATTCCAAAAAAAATTACATATATATATGTATATATATACAGATATATTTATATTTTCCCCAACTGGCTTTAAGTTCTCATGAAACTACTAATATTTTCTGTCCTTTGCTGGTAAAATAAAGTGAACAAGACACTCCAGGTCATACCACATTACTGTGAGCAGCTGTAATGATGGATATTGGTGGTTTATCTGAAGGTGATGTTAAACCAGAGGCTAGGTCAGGATTCCTCATTGCAATAATTTCCTTAAGCATGAATGCCTGCGATTTTGAGACCCTTTTCAGATAACAAAATAAAGTATATTATGAGTTTTTGCGTCATACCTCCTCTGTTCATTTTGAAGTGCTCTTGTCCTAGCTTCCTCCTCCTGCTTTTGTTTCAGTTCCTTTAATTGAGCCTGGGAATGATAAAAATGAAAAACAAAAACAATCAAAAAAACTAGCTTACTTCTAGTTAAGAGGCCTATGTTGAAAACCCAATTAATTCCCTGTGGTGTTAACTTCAACTGGAGCCATGTGTCATTCCTGCCATTTCACTCATCAGCATTTTATTTACATGACAGCATGGAGCTCAAAACTGAGCTCCTTTTTCTGTTCAACATTGCACTGGACTGGATATCAGTGAATGCAGTTACAGTCCTACATTTGAAGACACCAGCCTGCACACAAGCTTTTTACATGGGCAGATAATGACAGGACAAGGGGGGATGGATGTAAACTAAAAGAGGGGAGATTTAGAACAGATGTTAGGAACAAATTCTTCACTCAGAGGGCGGTGAGGCCCTGGCACAGGCTGCCCAGAGAAGCTGTGGATGCCCCATCCCTGGAGGTGTTCAAGGCCAGGCTGGATGGGGCTTTGGGCAATCTGGTCTGGTGAGAGATGTCTCTGCCTATGTTGGGGGCTTGGAACTAGGTGATGTTTTAAGTCCCTTCCAACCTGAACCATTCTGTGATTCTGTGATTTGTCCCTCAAGCCTAGCCCTTTTGTTCCAGACAAACACCATTCCTTAGCATAGCGAGCCTGCGCTAGGTCCAGTTGGCCATACAGCATGAGGCAGAGGCACACAACCCTGCCTGTGCTCCTGCTGTCCTGGTTTCAGTTAGGACAGAGTTATTTTTCCTCCTAGTAGCTGGTAGGGTGCTATGTTTTGGATTAGGATGAGAAGAGTGCTGATAACATGCTGATGTTTTAATTGCTGCAGAGCAGTGCTTACACTAAGCCAAGGACTTTTCAGCTCCTCGCTCTGTCCTGCCAGCGGGCAGGCTGGGGGGGCAGCAAGAGCTGGGAGGGGACAGCCCCAGGACAGCTGACCCAAACTGGCCAAAGGGGTATTCCATACCATCTGACATCATGCTGAACAATATATAGGGGTGGCTAGCCAGGGTGGGGGGCTGGCTGCTCGGGATTGGGCTGGGCATCGGTCAGCGGGTGGTGAGCAACTGCATTGTGCATCACTTGTTTGTACATATTATTATTATTATTATTATTATTACTTTCTATCTTAATAAACTGTCTTTATCTCAACCCACAGGCTTCACTTTCCTGTTTCTCTCCCCCATCCCAGAGAGGGAGGGGGTAGGGTGAGCAAACGGCTGTGTGGTGTTTAGCTGCCGGTTGGGTTAAACCACCACACCCGCCCAAGGGCTGGAATGCCTGCAGCTCCTCTGCTGTCTAAAATACTCTGAGGAAGCTTCCCTGTGGCCCTAGGGCAGTAGGGAGCAGACCTTTAGCTTCCTCCTCCCCAACCCTCTGGTTTGAATTTTCCAGCAGGTCCAAAGGGAAGAAAACTGAAGTCATCTAGCAGAAGCAGCCTTAGCCTGTAGGATACGATGGAGATGTGCCCCTTGCCTCTGGCCTCTGTGGAACATGGGAAGCCAACACAAGTACGTGGCACAATGCATCACCTCCAGCTCCCTGGGACTCCCCACAGTGTGAGGGAAGGGCAGATGGTACCTGCTGGTGTGGTGAAAGCGTGTGCAAGCTCCCAGTGTTGCAGCAGCCTACAATCCTTACGTCGCATAGTATTGAGTTCTATACAGTGTCAAAGGGACTTCTCTGAAGAGGAGAGTTTGCTTATACAGTTTTAGCTGGGACTGCTAAGGAAACACAGCTTATATGACTGTGTTTCAAACATGTGCTTGTTTGTCTATCTGTTGCTCCCTGCAATGCACCCAAGGACTGAAGATGCAGATTTTCCTGAAAAGAATTTGGCTTGCAGGGTGAGGGGGGAATGGATAGGAACAGACCCATCCTTCATATTTTCCATTGCAACTGAGTAGCAGTAGGAATAGGAAGTAAAATAAAATGATGCAGTTAGATAAAAGCTTCAATAACTGGATGGAACTACAAAAGTAAAAAAAAAAAAATCAATTTAAATGGAACATTAAATAAAAACTATGCAATAAATGTATGAACAAAATCAATAACTGTGAATGTGTTGTGTATCAATATTTGTCTAGCCTTAAAAGAAGAAACAGAATTAAGAAATAAAAAAGCCAACCTTAATTTTCACTGTTTTAAATAACTATTCAACCTGAAAATTAAAACCCAGTATCTGACTTTCCAATATGCTGAGTCCTCTCTTGGAGTAATGTTCTGAAATATATTGCATGTATATGATGTGGTGTTCAAAGTGTACTGAATATTTTTAAATCAAGCAATACATACTAAAACCTGTTCTGAAAAAAAAAATGCAACTGACAATACCTATTCGTTTTATAGTTACACTGTGCTAGGAAGGTGCACACAGGACAGAATTCACAATTACTTTAATAAATATTGGTTTGAAGTAGAAATGAGCCAACATAAATCTGAGGGACAATTATTGGAGCCTTTAAAATGCATATTATTTACAGTAGGTTTATACGTAGTGCATTACTCTGCGCAGTAGGTAATAGCAACTGTGAAGGCAAGGAGCATTGGAAGCGTGTACTAAGAAACAACAGACTTAGAGGCAGTCCACAGCTTCTTCCTAATCTATGGAAGTCAGTGTGGAGTCTAAAGCTCTACACAAGTCCCTTAAACCAAGGCAAATAAAGAAGGGGCATGCTAATCCACATTTTTATTTATTTTCTCTATGGAAGGATAAACATAAAGAATACAATAGCTACAGGCTTTATGCCCAACAGGACTAGCATTCAAAGATTTTTCCTCCATATAGTTTCTAGGAATAAGGATGTACCTGTGAGAAAGCAATTAAGAGACTCCTTCGCTACCCCAACCTTTTGTTTCCAGCATCCTGGTTGCTGTGAAAGGAGCACAATTATCCTCAACATTTAAGCAGTAACACTGGGTATTAGTAAAAGCAGAGACATAAGCAGAGCCTCAGTTAGAGAAAAGAAGGCTTTGGGAAGACCGTATAGTAGCATTCCAGTACCTAAGGGGAGACTACAAGAAAGCTGAGGAGAGACTCTACCAGGGAGTGTAGTGGTAGGACAATGGGTAATGGCTTTAAACTAAAAGAGGGGAAATTTAGATTAGATATTAGGAAGAAATTTTTCACTCAGAGGGTGGTGAGGCCCTGGCACAGGCTGCCCAGAGAAGCTGTGGATGCCCCATCCCTGGAGGTGTTCAAGGCCAGGCTGGATGGGGCTTTGGGCAACCTGGTCTGGGGGGAGGTGTCCTTGCCCATGGCAGGGGGATGGAACTGGGTGGTCTTTAAGGTCTGTTTTAACCCAAACCATTCTGTGATTCTATTTGCTAATATCTTTTTGAATGGTTTGCAGTCAATGCTGCCTTCCACACACTTGCACAATTACATCTGGAGTCTAGAAAGATGACTTATTACAGTGCTATTGCCTGGTATAGATGAACTTTAAGTGGATCTAGTACCCAAAACCATGCCAGAGGGACTGCAGTGGTTCAGATGCATTTCAGGCAATGCATGCTGTACATGAGAAGATGGAGTTCAGACCTGTAGTTATGGTATGCCCTCTTTTTAGGCAATTCAAAACTCTTCATTTAGGTGGTTAGCAAGTGTAGACTTGCTAGCAAATCTGAATGCTTCCACATACTCATTTGGGATGGCAGGGTGCACAGGCCTCTATTCTCTAGACAGAGACTATTGAGAATCTGAGATCATAAATATCTCAGTAAGATTACTTCTGCCTGAAAGAGAGGAAATTGGTTTCCTTAGACTATGAAATTGTGCACCACAATCCAAAAAATGCTCTGCACAATTGTTCAAATGGAAAGGCAAACAGGAGCTAGTCATCCAGACATGAATAGCCACAAACCCAGAAGATAACTGTCCAAATTTTACAACTTGGCTTATCTCTCCCACAATATTTGAAAACAGTGACTAAAAACACTTTCCTTATAGAGAAGCTGTGTGCGTAGGCTACAAGTAATCAATGCATTTAATTGGTTTCACAGCATGCAAAAATGATACAATATGCAAACTGATAATGTATAATTATCTTCCTCCGTTGTTCTTGCTTCATTTCCTCTAATCTTCTGTTTTCATTCTCATTCAAGAGCTTACTTATAAGAATGGCTTCTACCCTATTGTTCAGCAGAGAATATACACATATTGGTGTGGGGAGAGGGAGGATCAACATCCCAGACCTCATTCCCAAATCTTCATACAGGTTATTAACAAAACAGAGCTGTTTGAAGGATTCCAGTTACTTAAAAAAATGATCAAACCAAAAACTAGAATTTAACCAAGGAGTGGTCTAAAACATTTCAGGCATTCAGTTTGGCTGAACGTTCAGCTGCACATCACAACAAAGCAGCCACTGCACCTTCTATTCCTTATCCCAGTGGCAAGCATGAAGTTTTCTGAGAAATCAGAAAACACAATCAGGATATACAACAGTGAGATGGGGTGTTGTGGGAAGACTGAAAAGCACTAGAAGTGTTACCAAGTAGAAGGGAGGACTGGTAGCAGAGGGGAAACCCAGATTATTTCCATAGGAGTATTGGAAAGGGATGTGTGGTTGTAGGGCAACAGAAACTGAGAGATTATGCTTACTATATTAGTTGGGTGGCAGCCAAGACAACAGAAAATCTGAACCAGACATCATGAATAAAGTATTCACCTGTGTAAATTTCCATTACAGTGATTAGCCCTGGTCTTTCATAAGCTGTAGCTGTCTGCAAAGGGCCAGCATAGCATTAGGATCTTATAGGATCCTTAGGAACTTATACTGTAAAGTCTTTGAGCAGGGACAGAGCGTAGCACACTGAATAGTGAGCCAGTATAATATAATACAAGAAGTGTGCAGGTCTGGCTTTCGTGAGGAATTTGTTACAGGTCTACACAATGTTCTCAAAACTTGATATATGTGTGCAGAATGACACCATTAAAACGACAGGCACATAATTTGCTAAAAAGACTGAATAGAAAAAGCAATTATTAATAGCTCAATTTTGAGCTGGGAGGAGTTGTTACATCTGTCCTGGGAGACTCATTCTGGGTCCAGTATTATTCATTACTCTCCGTATTGGCTTGGAGAATTGTGTGGAGTGTATGTTAATCAAGTTGGAAGACAATAAAAATCTACACAGGATTGGTAACACTTTGAAAGACTGGATTATATTAGTTATGAGCTTGATTAAATAAGTAGGCCAAAAAAGTCACCGATGGCAGAATCACTCCAAAGAAGGCAAATTTGTTCACATGCATCAAGTAATATTTGACATTGAAATTTGAACTAGATGTACTGAATTAGTATCACTATCAAAGAAATGCTGCAAGGGAAAAAATCAGTCAACATGGCATTGTCCCAGATTTGTTTCAGAGCAATAACTTTAAATAATATATATATGCATATATATATATTTCCCCCTCTTTTAACATGCATATCAAGCACTTCCTAGTTTTATTGCACATCCTAGTTTCAAATACATTGCTCCTGAACATTTCAGTTACTCCAAACAAAGGAGACAGATCCAAGATGACATCTAAATTACAGTATAAGATTCGCCAGTGGTTTAGCCTTTCAGTACTATGCCAAGTTTATTTAGATAACAACTCATTAGTTAGGTGCTTCAGATTCCTTACGCAGAGCACAGACGGCCGTGTTTATGCCTACAGACTGTATCTCATCCAAGTTGGTTGAGTTCTTGCTAATTGTATTACTGCATTATAAGCGAGTGATAAATTGATTCACAAAAGTACAGAAATGCTGCCACACAAAAAACATGCATCAGATGCTATTAATAAAGAATAGTACAGAGAAATTATGAATTTTATCTGCTTTAATACTGGTTAAGCAAAAGTTGAACTGTGGTATAATTTAGTAAGAAATCCTCAAAACCTGCAACTAGAAAGGCAGGGGTATGTAGGTCAAGTGGAAGGCAAAGGCTACAGATACACCTGTATGTCTGAAACAATTCAGTGTGACTTTAGGCATCCACCCACTTCTGCACAGACATGCAGACACCACACTAAAATGCTGAAATCTAAGTCAGTCTTGGGGCCATGAGCTCACTTATGTTCACAGTTCCATGTTCACACTCTACGAAAGGCTGTGGAGCTGGGTTTTCCCTACTAAAGAACAAGCTCCTCACCATTCAGAGCATGGGATGCTTCAGAGGGAGGTAGAAGAAATTTCAAAACGTCTTTTTTCCCTTCCCATAGTCCTTTACCTTGCTTGTCTACTCAAGACTACAAAAGACAGTCAGAAATCCACTCTGTTACAATTAAATCCAGAGGACTCAGCACAGCTGAGCAGACATTGCCTCCTTCAAGCTATAAATCTGCTCACGTGTGCTAAGATTTCTCCTTGTTTTTCAGAGATACAAAATGACCTGGGGAATCAAAGGGGAAAGGAACCTACTTTCATTAACACCTTCCCTCTTCAAGCAACCGAAAATCAGGAAGAGATACTAGAAGCAAGACAGAGCTGTCATATATCGTTTGGAGCAATTTCTCTAGTGAGAGGGTTTTGCACATTTCCAAGGCTTCTGAGGAAACATGCAGGCAAATTTTTACATCCCTTACACATCTGTTGGTGTTCAAGGTTGTATACAACAGAGGATTACCCAGATTAGATATTTCCAAGTTTTTGCTGATGTGGGACCATTGTTTGTAACAATAATTTGTCTACTTGACTGCCTGCTTTGTCATCTCCCAGTTTCAAACCCCCCTAAAGGGGAAGATTTCTGTCTTCAGGGTTAATATTCCTCACTGCAGGTTTTTACATCAGTAGGAATGCTTGGTTTAGATGTGAAGAGACTAATCAGATGTGCAAAAGACTTCTTGAGGCAATTAGAATAATGAAACTTTAGCAATACTTTATCTATTCCCTAATTACATTGATACTTACCAGGCTCATTCAAACTGGGATAAAGTCCCCAAGCACTCTATGGAATCATTTTTAGGATGCAGTGAGAAATAAGCTGCGATTCCGACTAGATTTTCAGTGCAGCAGAGCATCTGCTGACATGAACTAGTTGAGATTTCATAAAGGCTTGCCACTGACTGATGGGTACAGAGCACATTTAAAATTCTGATCTCAACATAGAATATAAATCTGGCTCATATTTATCGGAGAGAGAACTGCGAGTAATAAAGGCAGTCCTCTACTATGTAGGATACTCTGCCGATTTATCACAGACAACATAGGCAGTTCACCCAGAAAGACTCCTTGGTTCTCACTGAGTTATGTATAGGCAATTAAAGTCAATTAGAATATTCTAATATCACACTATTGACAGCACCTGGAAAGTTGACAGAAAAATATTGCACATTCCACAGTTTTGCTTACCCGTGCTGTTGATTCTGGGCCACGATTAGCAATCTGACAGGAATCACTCTTTGGCAAGCCCAAGTCCAATCTGTTCAATAATTCATTGGTTTTGCTACAAAGAAATCCAATCCAAATAGAATTGTTAGTGCTTCCATAAAAATAAATACAGATTTTTATTCCACCCTTGGAATCTAGACTAGACATTTTATCATGTGACTGCTGAAAAACATCACAGGTGGAACAAAAGGTTATGGGAACAGACAGAATGAAAGGGGACGGAGGAAACAGAACCTATATTGTGGATAAGACATTTGCTGGGAGAATTTTTTACGCAAATAGTTATTGTCATTTACATATTTGCAGCCTATAGGGGCTATGCTTTCTTTCTGCATGGTAAAAGCTCCTAAAATACAGACTCACATACCATTGGACTTCATCAGAATGCAAATGCTTCACTGAATTGTTGCAAATCCTTTTACCAGATCCATAAATCTCGGATAAGTAATTTAAAAGATTATTTTAATTCATTGTTAATACAATGCACCCTTACAACATATTACTTAATCAGGTAGCAAGACTTTGAACCATTTTGTAGCATTAAAAAAAATGCTTGTCTTTAGTTGAAAAAGAATTGCACAACATTGTCATTTCTGGCAAGGACAATTTTATTTTTCCAATCGCATCCCTTATAAACCATATTTTCAAAGTAGCATCAGGTGTCTCACAGTTTCATAGAATCCTAGAATGGGTTGGAAAGGACCATAAAGATCATATAATTCCAACCTGTCTGCCATGGGCAGGGACACCTTCCACTAGAACAGGTTGCTCAAAGCCCAAGTGCAGATAAGCAAAGTCACAGAGAATAACATAAATACTAAAAGCAGAAGTTTCAATGCCGTGATCAGGAATCAGTTTCATAACCTACATGCCCAGGCATATATATTCAAGTCCTTGCTCACTCAAAGGAGTAGAGTTAAAGGCAATTTTATTTCT
This sequence comes from Heteronetta atricapilla, assembly GCA_011075105.1. Classification (NCBI taxonomy): domain Eukaryota; kingdom Metazoa; phylum Chordata; class Aves; order Anseriformes; family Anatidae; genus Heteronetta; species Heteronetta atricapilla. Next base: position 175,986,166 of record CM021731.1, read on the forward strand.
GTATACAGCTTTGCAAAGCATGAAAGTACTTCAAGAGGGATTCAACACAAAGATTTACTTTCCTGACAGGGCAGCCAGTTAACTCTGTGGGGGAGAAGATGCCAACAGCAAAGAAAGCTACTTAACCTTGCAGAGAAAGCCTTGTCTGCCAAATAGTGATGATGACTAACTGCAGAAACAGACTGTCAAAAGTGGTTTTATCTTTCACTCCATATCCTGAAACAGAGAGTAAATGCAAAATGTTCTGCTGGTCAGGGGGTGTATTGAGGAGAAGTGCAGAAAATGAAAAGGAACCTACCTACAAGTTCTTCTGTGCTACTCTACAGAATATAAAAAGACGTTAGCTATTTAAGTACAGAGGACTTGCTCACACTGTAGCAAGCCATGCCTTTAGAGTCTCGGCATTCCCAGTTCACTCCCTTTCCTTCATTGCCTGGGAAGTTGTGATAACCTCAGCCAAGGCACAATATAGCAATATAGAAAGAACCAAGTGATAAACAAGAACACAAGATTCCCTGTTCTACAGAGCAAGATACCCTGATCTACAAAGCACCTGTATGTTTAAGGAATTAATAGTATCTTCTTAGCCAAGCTTTAAGAACACACTTTTTTTCTTTTTTTTTTTTTTTTCTTTTTTTCCAGGAAAGATGAGTGGTAGAGTGATGAGATTGCACGGAATAATTTTGGGAACTTGAAGTTTTAAATTGCAGATTGTGTTTCTCTACCTATGCTAAAATTACTATTTATTTCTACACCAGAAAGACCAAGAACTCCTACAAAAAGTCTGGACTATATCTGAGAATATTGTAGCTCTCTAAAGAAATATCTGGTCTCTTGGGGTTATATCTGGATGCCTTAATTCCTTACAGATGGTGAAAACATGACTTGGGGTATGCACAAGTTCTCAGCACTTGCATAAAAAGGAGGTGGATGGCTAAGACATTACTCTCCCCAGATCAGCACACTGGTACATGGAAAGCTAACTCAGTTTCAGTATTAAAAATGATGCTTACAAGAGTGGAAGCAAATAAAGTTTCTCAGCAAGAGTGTGTATTGCTTTTGTGTACAGAAAGCATCCCACTACACCACATTAAGTGATACAGTAATAATGTTTTCCTATCACAAGAAAGGAACTCAGGTTTCTGAATATGACTGAAGACAAACTCTGTCAAGTCACTCATCTATGTTAATTCATTATGTATTGTCTCTGTGAAAACCCAGCAGAGCATCTTGAGTTGCCAGACTGTCAAAATGTTGTCTGAATGGTACTTTAAATAATATTAATCCTAAAGTCATAATAATGTAGAGCATAACACAAGCCATGCTGCAGGGAATGGTCAGAGAGATGACAGTTCAATTAACGTTCCAGAGAGGAAGGCATTATCTCCAGAAGGAAATCAGCATATCAGTGTCCATAGGTATTTCACATACAGACAGTCAGAGCAACATCTCACTCTCACTTGCTAAAACTTCAGGGCTAATCAAAAATGCTGATAAAATATGGTCCTCTAAAATAATTAGTATGAAGGAAAGAAGAAGATGAGCTGAAGAATTGCGCCAAGCATTATTCTGCATACAACAGCCTCCTGATATTCTTTGAAAATAGTTAGGCAGAAGGAAATACAAAATTTAGACAAAGCAATAAGATGGCACCCTCCTAACAGGCTGTTAACCTGAGCTCTTACTTCCCCGAAACATCAGGCTGCAGGGAAGAGAGCAGTGTTTAGACGCACTGGTTAAGCTGAGGCATTCTAACGAAAATATTTTGTTTTGTGTTGTATTCTGTAGTTCTGTTTCCCGTCACACAATTGGGAACAAGCCTTTTGCTACACTAATTAAAATAGGCTACTCCCATACTGGTTTAATAGCACCAGGCAATACCCGTAGCAATGGGAACTCAGCCATCTGCATTGTGGTAACAGTTCCTGGCATAGTTTTGACCTGTTCCAAATAGTACTTTCCCAAATAACTGTTGGCTGCTGTCTGGGAACTAATATTAACCACAAATATCTCCCATAAGGCTCTATGGATGCAATTGCCCCATTTGGGGAGGTAAAAAAACTTTTCTAGCAACAGAAACAGGCAGCCTCAAGCCTGTTGGCCTCAAAAGTGACAATGATTGACAGTGTTAAATTTATTAGTACTGATGCAGCTGTGGTTGAGTGAAGCACTGTCAAGCCTGGGGTTGAAAAACTCTTAAGAGCTGTCATGGGAAAATCCTGATTCTGTTGCCAGTAACATGTTGAGTAACATGGGCACAGTGCGTGACCATCGAAGTCAGTCCGTGTTGCGACTCTTTCTGTGGGTCCTTAGATATAACACTTTACATTTCACAACTGTTCTTCAAGCAGAGTCTTTTCTTGTGCACCTCTTACAAGCTGTTACTTAAAAACTTGAAGTGCGACAAGTACATGTAGAGTGTAGAAACGTGAATCTGTGAGGTGTTCCACTGAAAGTGGTGTAATTTAGGGACTTACAGTAGTATACTCTGCAACCTCACGAGCTACATCTAGATCAGGGAATTTACATTTATTTCAAATTTTGGGGGACTAAAGGCAAGTGCTCTCCACATTCCCACTGATGTAAGATAAGGGGGCAGATATAAAAGCCTGAATAAGCCTAGATTCCTTTGGCCTAGAGGATGAAAACAATTTTTCTTCCTACAAATATAGTTCTTGGCTTTAAGTCCTTTTCACAGACTAACATTAAAAATGCATCAATTAAAAAGGCCTCTCATAATTTCATTACCGCTTCCCAGTGAAACCAGTGGCAGTTAATTCTTTTGCTTTAATTGATGGATATTGAAATGCCAGAATGTGGAAAAATATACCAGCTTTAATGCCAGTGCTTTAAAAGAACAAAGCACAATATTGTTGTATATGTCATAAATCTATGTATTTCTCTTGGCAAATTTTAAAAGATAATGGACACTTACTACTGCTGGAAACAAAGACAGTTCCTGAGCTCTTTAGTTTCTCAGGCTGCAGGATCTCCAACATTATAATTCTACTCTAACAAATGTCTATAAGTGTGCTAAGAGCTATTAAAAAAAGTAATTAAAAGTAAAAATAAGCAAGCCTAAGCCAGATAAATCATTATATTCATTTCAGAGGGAAGACAACCTGACTGGCTAAGACAACATAAGCAGCATCTCATGCTGAATGACACAGACACACCAGGTTCCAAATTCATGGCCAGTGAGTAATGCTAAAGTGATTTTTCACCCTTTCCCTCCAATTCTACCGAAAAATTAACAACCATGCATAATGCATACCTAGTGTTAGTTTCGTACATCACCATTCATTATGTTTTTTAAACAGTAACAGGACTCCCCTTCTCAAAAACAAAACATGAAACTTAATTTATTTCAAGATGCATCTTTTTTCAGCACCAACAGGCATACCTGTCTTTCTCCCCACCTCAGCATATTTAATTGACTAAGCATAACAACTTCATATACTTTTGCAGAAATTAAGATCTGTTGCTTAACTCTGTGTAAGTCTACTTTCAAGAAAAGCTGTCCTTCATTGCCGTAAAGTCCACAGTGGGTATGTTCTCACTACAGGCCTAAAATTAGGCTAGGTTAAGGTTATGCCAGGCCCAGACAACCAGCAGACTGAATAGAAGAAAATTCTGAGGTCTAAACCCTGCTCTTTCTCCTTCCTCAGCTACAGCTTTACCTTGTGCACTACATCTCTGTCATGCATCTGCTATGACCAACAAACCAGGCTGGCTGAAACTAGGGTGATTGTTGCTGTTCTGTCTCTTGGCTTTACAGGGGCCATCAAAATCAGATGTTAAAATACGAGAAATTCCAGAAGTTGTCCCAAAGGTAGATGAGATTACTGCCCATTTATGCAGCTTTCCCATTGCTACCATGTCTCCAAGCAGAGCTGTATTTGGGATTTTTGAAGATTAAAATAATTTGCTTAAGTGTGAACGAAGCTAGAGGCCGAAACCAAGATCTGTGAAAACAAGTTCCACCGAATGCACATACTTCAAAATTAAGCCATTAAGAAAGTTATTTTTAAGAAAAACACTTCCATCATTTGCCAACAAGCATGCTTTCAGCTCTACGTGGATTCTTGTTCTTTACCTCAGCTCTAACCCACACACAGAGAACAGAATCCACTTTGGGTTAAGAAGAAAAAAACAAACATTAATAATGTGCAAAGTTGTCAGCATGAACTAATACACTTCTGGTGGTTTTGTGGTTTTGGTTTTTTTTTGGTGAATATGTTTGTGGAGATTCATCTTTTGCTGGAATTTACAAGATGTAAGACTACACAGTTGAAAAACTAACCCATTAAATTCCTGTGTGATGTAGATGGCTCTTCCCAAATGCACTTTCCTGGGAAGAAAAGCTATCCTCTGCTTATGTAGTTTACTTGCTTCATGCAGTATTCACAGACTTCACTAGGAGTAATGCACAAGCATGCCAAGGAGGACTTGCACAAATCTAATAACAGCGATCAAAACGGTGCTGTCTTTGGCTGGTAGCCATTCTTGCCTGCAAGTCTTTGAGCATGAGGTCTAGGGAATAAGAACAGAAAATGTGGCAATTGTTCATCTTAGGTATAAGGATTGAAGAAAGTATAGAAACAGTAATAAAAAAATAGGAACTTTCTCAGCAGAATTATTTTCATCACTTCCCACTCACACACAAAACTATTTTTTGTGTCAACCCACTTCCTTTTTCTGTTTTCCTGACAAAATGAAATAATGCTACTGAGCTATTTTTTCCTCCCACCGACTCATCCAATATTCTTGGAAGTTATTTTAGACATCAAGTTTCATTTATTATCTGAAGCAATAAGCATAAATCCAGTTTTAAGGAAAATGCAGTTTTGTGTAAGTCTATTGCATAGATCTTCCATTCTGTGTGCTCCATCTGCATGTGCAATCTGCTTCTATATTTTCAGCCAGCTTGCATGGGCAGATTAATGCATACAATTAGAAAGCAACCTCACAGGCGTTCAATAAACTGCCTTCATTATTACACTCAAGAGAGTCCCTTTGGATGTCTATAAAAGCCTAGTTTTCTGCCTGTTAGCTAAATAATTGACAACGCTTAAAATAATCAGGAGCAAATGAACAAAATGAAGACCATTGTGGTGAAAGGAAGCAAACAAAAGATTCTCAAGGCTGCAAACCTTTTTGTGTGAGCCCTCTCACTCTCTTTTGCAACCTACATTGAAAGTCTGGTCAGGTTTACATTTGCACTTCTGTGGGGAAAATTTGTTACCAGCCTGCTGTTTGAACCACACATCACAGAGGACTGAAAACTGGCAAGGACGCAAGTATTTATCCTGTAAAAATAGATAAATAAATAAAAATTCTGGTTTGATTCAGGTTTTATTTTCTTGCATTTTATGACTTTCGAGAAAACTGCCTTGGCAAGCAAGCGTATATCAGCTTGGTTTGGTGAAGCTCCTGTACTGTGTTTGGAATATGCACTCAGAGGCACTCTGGCAAACTGTGTTTCCAGCTCCAAATTCTGAGCTGAATATATCAAGCACACACATGTATCAGAGTGCAACAGTGCCAGGAATTTTTACAGGAGTGCAGCCTTCACAAGAACAGAGACATGAGTGTGTAACAAAGGTAAGGGTGAAGTTGTATGACTGCCATCGTGTGCTATTAAAAAGAAACCTTATGTGTGGACTGCTTTTCCCATTACACAAATTGGTAGATGGCTATTAGAAATGCAGCGGTCCACATCCAACACTCCAGTTTCTGGGAAGTCAAATTCAAATTAAATGAAAGCACCTTATCAGAGAGCTGGGCTAAAACCTTGTGGAAAGATAGCCTACAGTTCAGGCTCAGATTCACACAGCTTACACAGAGCATTCATGCAAGCCACAGAGAAAAGCAAGTCACGAGTTGGCCATCCCTCACTGTTGTTTAAGTGACAAATTTTGTTCCTAACTAAAGAGGGGCATCCTGACAAGTCTTGGGCCAACCATCTAACCTCTTCTTCATTCCCATTTGTAACGTTACACTCAGTCCTTTCCTCACAGGGATTAGGTAATTGCAAAGCATGGACTACATGTTTATTATCTTTTAATGCAATCTGACAGAAATACAGCCTCCACCACAGGCCATCAATGTAAAATGCATCCAAGACACCATTACTCAGAAGAAAGGGCTCCATTTCACATATAAGTAGCTTTCAGTAGGGAAACGTGCATGTACTCTGTATTTTCTAGATCTGGTATCTGCAGAGGCAGAGCCACAGCAATGCTATCACCAATAAATCCCTCAAGTGCTTCTCCCCTATTAGCACCAACCCCAGCAATCCTGTCATGCAGCAATTCCTCCAGCCCAAAGTCAGCTCCTGAATGTTGTTCAGACTTTTTATACAAGGCTACTTTAGAACATACCTTGTGAGGTTTACCCAGTTCAGTCACCTGGACTCTCAGATAGAGCCTTCATCCAGCTGACCCCCAAAGAGACTCGCAGCCCTTTCCACAACACTGCATGCATGCCTAGACCTCATTCTTTCAAGAAAACAACACTTACTCAAACAACTGCGATAACACATACAGTTGACTTTCAAGGGCCAGCTCCACACAAAGACGCTAACAAGGGTTTCAGGAGATAGGAAATACCTGTAGTCTGCAGGCAGGTGACAAGGCAGCAGGCAATTTTTCTTTTTGGCATTTGCTTATTTCACATATACACCCTTAGAAAAGGGATTTCACTGAGAAGTTCATGTTTTTAATAGTGATGGGAATTTAATCAGAACAAGGAACTTCTGGGCAGCATTATGCATTATTTGCAGAGCATGCTAATGACACGAGAACCGTATGTGCCTTTCCATATCAAATACAATCAGCATTTCATACCAGAGAGGTATTCATCGGGCTGTACCCTGTGGAGGAAGACACAGCTGATGGTGGTGATCAATTTAAAAGGTTTCCCAGCTAATGAGACCATTGGTAGGCATTGATCTCCCCAGGAAAATACTGATGTTGCAGCTACAGATGCTTGCAGAAGACAGACTAACAAGGCAGCTTATTTTTTGAAGTGGCTCCACAGACATGGCTTTGCAGAGGTCACTGCTTTATATGCAGTGCATGACCTCTCCCAAGCAGGGAAGGAAATCAAAATATTCTAGCACAGACAGCAAGGAAAGGGGCACAACCCCATATTTGTTCTCTTTGCCACTAGACACAAGCTTTTAGATGAAGTAATGAGTCACGCATTTTTGCATAGTGCACAAAAGCACACAACTGCTTTAAATACCAAGCACTTTTTTAGTAAACAGCAGTGTGTCATTGGAGTTATTTCACAAGATCCGAAGCGTCACATAACATCTTGCCATTACTATGGGATGGTGTGCTCCGAAACACCAATGTGTCTTACCAATGACTTCAAAATCTGGTGGTAAATCCATTACTGCTCAAGACCTCCCTTCCTCTTCCCATCAGCGGATTTCATTGTACCAGGGAAGGCAGTAATGTTATTTTGTACAATATGAAAGGCTTTTGGTTAACCAAAATTGCATTCGCAGTACGTAGGCTTTCAGCTCACATCTTACAGTTTCTGCAGGACTCTCCTGGTTTATGTTTAATAAACAGCAAATGGAAATAATCTTTTGACAGCTAGACATCTCTGCTGCAATGGAGCTCAACAGTCCACCTTTAATTTCAGTCACGTCAGTCAGTTTGGTTTCCTGGGATGACTCCAGCTGAACACTCACAAGGCACTCCTAAATCAGTGGACAGAGTGGCTGCCAGCCAGTCTCCTCTCAGTGCCCAGACAGCCTGAGCCCCTGCTACACCTGGGGACAGACTGCCTGCCCACTCATGAAGGTGTTCCAGAGCATTTGGGATTGCTTTTGACATGACCAAGCTTACTTTTAACAGAAAAAGCACTAACCAGCAGAATTCCTTTCACCCTAAGGAAAAAAAAAAAAGATACAGATAGAGAAGATGAGGGAAAGGGAAGATGTGTAAGGGAAGATGTGTCTCCATTCATGACTAAATAAACCTTAAGACAAATAAACAATTTAAAGAGGAAAATAAGAACCCTCACAATCCCCACAGGAAAAAAGCAAGTCCCATAACTGAGGATCCTGTACTGAAAAGATTTGATGAGGTTGTTTTGGGCTGGGCTCAAAGAGCATGAAAGTGTCTATCAGGAACAGACTGAGATATTAACATTGTGCATGGTCTTCAGAAATCCTGAGGAATCAGGGTGTGCTGAGGGGAAATCCATGCTGAGACAAGCAATTTCACCATCCCTGGAGGTCTTTAAAAGACGTTTAGATGTAGAGCTTAGGGATATGGTTTAGTGGGGACTGTTAGTGTTAGGTCAGAGGTTGGACTCGATGATCTTGAGGCCATTTCCAACCTAGAAATTCTGTGATTCTGTGAAGCAGAGGACAAACTGCAGGCAAAATGCCAATATATAGAGATGAACATTAGCAATATATTTTAGGAAAGAGCTGTACCTAAAGCTAAACAGGAAGAAATAAAAGAAAAATGTCAAGAAAGGCTGAGATCAGTGAGAAAGCTCTAAAATGTCTATAGATTAGAGAACAGAGTCTGGGCAAATGATGAAGGAACTGGATCTTCTAGCATGGGACAAAACTGACTCCTCCAAAGGTCACAGAGGAAGAAAGAGCAATCAATCACGCTAGGAACACAGGTGAGTAATTTCAGGAGTCAAAGATAAAAAAAGGTAAAGGTGACTGAACAGCATTGTGTGTTAATTATGTGATGGAATTAGTTTGGATCAGTTAAAAATAAATAAATAGGGTAGAGTGAATTAGCAAGGCAGGAGCTTCATTGCCAATGGAATTAATTATGTCAGGATTTAAGCCCTATCTAAATCTGATATTAAAGAGAGATTATTGGGAAGCAGGTCTTCACTGCAGATCTCTACATCTAAGCTGTGGAACTGTAGAGAATATAGAGTCCTGATTTTTTTTTTCCATGTGGGTTAGATTTCTTTACTATTGACTAAAATAAATGGGTGGAGATGTAATTTAGATACTGCTTTGATAATTAGTCTTGGATTGAATGATCACATATTGATTCAGTTAGAGTAAGAAAGCACAAAGTCAGTCTATAATTCACAGTTTTCGTTTCAAAGTGTATGCTTTGAGAAGCTAAGAGAAATCTACTTAACCAAAGAGCTCACAGGATAAGGTATGGAGGAGGCTTGGAATATTTCAAGTAAATAAAAAAAAAAAAAAAAAAAAAAAGTGAGAACAACAGCAGAAGCCAAACCCTTCTTGATCCTCAGACCAGCCAAAAGAAAACCAACCAACCAAGCAAACAAACAAGAAAGCCAACCCCCCAGTACCAGAAAGACAAGAAAATGAGTACATTTAAATAGTAAGTTTCAAATCTTACTTACTAATATTGATCTTCAAGGAACATCTCTCTTCTTTGCATTTCTTGTTGCCTTTTTTTAGCTTCAAGTCTCTCTGCCTATGGCATTAAAAACAGGAAAACATACTTGAGATTTCTAGTCAGCAAGAAAAAAAAATGACTATTTCAGTTCAGGCATTTCTATATTCTGGTTCTGAAAACAACAATAGCAGTAGCTGGGTGCAGAAGTGACCCAATCCCAAATTTTGAAGTATTCAAGCACGACCAGACAAACAACTCCTACTAAACTCATCAAGATACCAATCTGAAAATGACACCATGCTCCTGGCTGATAGGTGTACCCTCACAAGGGGCCTTGTAAGCCTCCATGACTCTCACACCACTGTTAGGACCACCTCTCCTAACATCTGGTGCAACATTGGTTCTAGTAAGAAGGTAGAGGATGAGAACCAGAGCACAAAAGCCAATCCTAGCCCTGTAGCACTGAAAGGACAATGATTCAAGAAGATGGACCTGTGGCCTTCAGGAGCATCAGGTACTGATCAGTTTGGATAAATGCTAAGGCTGATGAGGATGGAAGACATTTATGCTTATTCAGTGTTATCCATTTATGCTTATCCAACTCTACCTCAGATACTATGTCCAGTGCAAGAGTCAACCAAAGTCTCAACACATAAAACTCATGGTCAAATCTGGATACCGCACAAGCGATCTGGTCCTTTAACATAAAATTGCACAATTTCCAGTGGAAGTCTGAGCTACCCCATCCCTCAAACTGAAGCAGAATAAAATGTTAAAATAGAGCAGAAGGTAGAGAACTTTCTGCAGCAGCAATATGTAGCTCAAGCTAAATTCCAGTCAAAAGGAGGCCAGCCAGTTTTTTTATTTTTTTTTCTTTTTGACACGCAGGCTGTAAGTAGGTCCAGTGGGAAGAGCAGTCAAAAGGCAGTTCAGTGTATTAAAAGCAACAAATCAGAAGTGCCAAACCGTGATTTCAGCCCTGCTATATTTTGAGCACAAGGCTCCCACTCTGTGGTTGGTGGGGGGGATGCTGCAAGAAGAGCGCCTATCTGAGGCCCAGAACAGCTACCACCACATTGAGCAAGCAGGCACTGCCACCTCCGACTGTCACTCTGCTCACCTCCCACCTTCAGATGAAAAAAAAAAAGCAATTGTTTGGTAACCCAGCAACCAGACCTTGCTCTAAACAAAGTGCCCTGGAAATTTCAGAAAATACCTTAAAGAAATGAGACAGGGACTGTAGCTGGGAATGGCCTGTTTGGGCAGAGCCCCAAACTGGAGATGGCACTGGTACCTAGGTGGAGGTGTTGTGCAAGACCAGGTAGAAAAGTGTGTGTGTGTGAGTGTCGGGGGATGTAAGGGTGAAAATTGATATTAGGAATATGTCTGTAACACCCCATCCCATCATTTTCTTTCTGTAGTACAATCAATAGCATTTCAGAAAAAATGCAATTTACTGCCAGTCACTCAATTACTTTGCCTTCAGTGGTTTTGGGGTGGGTATTTTTTAATTGGATAAAGAATGACTGTCTGGAAGAGATTTGCCTAACAAGTGCAAATTCCTTCTCAGCATGTGTTGGATTAAGAAAAAAAATCCTGTCAGATGTATGCAGACAGGAAAAGAGCCACTGCGTTGTGTAACAATGATATAAACTGTTGAAAGACAAATGACTTAGAGGTTGTTATTTGGAAAAAGGCAATGGGAAATTAAACAAAAGAACAAAGACAAATCTCTGAATAAGGTGTCTTGTTGCTCAGGCAGTTGGGATGTCAAGACAGTAGTAGAATGCATGAAGTACTCACATAACTAAAAGAAACCTCAAATTAAAGTAAAGCAATCACCCCACAATATGAGTAAATTTTGACAGTATTTAAAAAATAGCTTATTTGCTCCTATCCCATCCATCCAGAGACTGATGATTTTTTAGGCAGAAGATTCCCATCCATCTGTGTAGCTTAACAACTTACAAGGAAAGAAAAGAATCTGATGGCATCTAATATTGTCAAAGGTGGTGCTCATGGCAGCAATGAGAATTCCCAGACTTTTCACAATCACTGCTTGATAGTGAAAGCTGATGCCTTCACCTCTGAAAGACCATTTGAAATGAGATCCACCATCATGCAAGCCTCCTTTAAGCTCAAAACCAAAGCTCACTGGAGTTGCCCTGCTCTATCTCCTAGATAGGACAATACAATAATAAATATAATTCTTCAGTATCACAGTATCACCCCCATCTCCCACTAGATAAAAAAGAAGGAAATATACTACGGCTGTTCTCCCACCAGCAGGCTGCCTGAAGAAAACCCCAGCATATTCAAATTACTTACTAGTGGCTGGTGCAACTGCTTCCTGTTACGGAGGTTTACCCTGGGACCCTTGCTTAGGATGAATACAAATGATGGGAAATGGGACTCGGACATTCTCTAACTAATGACAATCTATCAGTAGATATTGCCAAAGCACTCCACATGTGGCGTGGTCTTCAAAAACAAAGCCAAATGTGGAACAGCTGTGATATTGAAGGTAAACATGTTGAAAAGCATTAGCAGAAGGTCTGTAAAGTGCCTGGTCTTAGCAAATTCCTGAAAAAGGCCATTTGTGATGATTAATACAGTCAAATTAAAGAGCACATGATTTGATAAAGAATAAAATGAAATTACAGTTTGTTCTAAATAGGACAGTTTCTAAACATGGCAGGATTGTTACTGTGCAATGTAAGAGCAGAAGTAAGAAAGTGACATGCAGTAGAATTATGCTCAGACTTTTTACTTCAAATCTTCTAACCTTTTCATATTTAGTCAACATTTAGAATATACACAGGAAAGGCTAAAGGCAGGATAACAGGAACAGAGACTGAATGACAGGAAACAGAAACATGCAGCACGCTGAAGTTACGCTATTTGGTATACAGAAAGCTTAAAAATCAAGAAGCCAAATATCAGACACTTGTTTATTTTCTTGGGAATTTTGACAGTCCTTTCATCCAAAAGACTCAAAGTAAGTTATGGCTCAGTCTGGTCAAAATCTGTCATGTGAAGACTGTACAAAAGACACCAAGCTGCAGATGCCTGCTACTAATGAGCAAATAACAGCACTGCTTCTCCCGTACTCCCACACTGTCTGCAGATCAGACACATATCTCAGCACTAGGGAGAAATACAGAAATAGGAATTCCCTTGCTAACATTACAAAATCTCTCCAAAATTATTTCTGTGAGCACTCAGAGCTCACTAGCTTAAGGGAAAGGAAAAGATGAACTCATGCAACCCCAGGTTACCCCATGAACAAATCAAAGCAGTCCCAGGACGAGCTGGCTAGCATTGAGCAAAATAATCCCAAATCCCCGCTCAATGCTACACACAGAGACTGGTCTTGTGGAATATAGAATGGTGGGGAAAGGAACCCCTTTCTTTTCTTTGGGAGCTGGAGAGAGACAAGGTTGATGCCAAGAGTGTTGGTATTCCAGCATCTACCCTCATGGTTAATTAAAGAACAACAGAGACAGGCAGGTGCACTCGTACATGTGGTCACACAGACCTTCTACATTTCGGTACAGCTTAGGCAAACACATGTTTTTCTCTTGGTCACAAAGATAAAGGAAGAGTGGATGTTGATTTTCTGTGAAAAACAAGTATTTAAGTATTAACATAAAAGGCTCCTATGTTCATGAGCAGCATTGGGTTACAGCACATCATCCTGAGAGTCAAGGGGGAACAGAGCTGAGCACCAGCACCTGTTCTTGTCATGACACGTTAGTTTGTAGGGCTTCACCATTCAAGTTTGTTGGCAGGTAGCTCTCCAAATGTGGAAGTTTCAGGGTCCCTGACAATAAAGGCAGCTAGTCTTTCAGACCATCATAAACAAATTCAGATTAAGAGTTCCTCTTCATGCCTCTAAGTTTTGTTTGCTTGCTTTGTGGGTGTATGTTTATTTATTCAAATTAAACTGTTTGTTTGGCAAAGATGTTTGCCATGATGTTGCACTCTTCTTTAGAAGAAACTGATAGTTACAGTTTTATTATCTACAACACCTATAAAGATTTTATAATCTGTCAGTGTGAAGGTAAGGAAATTAAAGAGCATGAAAACAAAACCGATATATCGATATATTTTCTAGGTGTAACTATAAGTTATTGCAGTCTTGCAACAACTTCTTGTCCAGTGCCCAGGGGCAAAAAACATATATTTAATAGCTGAATAAAATATAATTAATCCCCTTTCTACCATTGCTATCATCACCATTTCTGGAGCTATACATGAGCTGGTAACTGTTAAAAACCTTTCAGATGGTACTATTTATTGCCCCTGCGAGTTATTGTGTATGGGCTTTTTCACAAAGATTAATGCTAACCACTAAAAGACTGGGAACAGACTAAGCTTCATCTAGAGGCAATTAAGGCTATTTTTGTTTATGCATCTCCTTGTATGCAATCCAGTAGTAATGATTTGGGAATTAACTCTCCGCTTTCAGCTTCTGCACAGATCATTTTTATTGTTATGGAGACAAAACTTGCAAACCTGAAATCTCTCTTTCCCTCATTACTATCGTACACACCAGTGTTATGTTCCCCTTCCTCTTTTTTTTTTTTTTTTTTGTTGTTTGTTTGTTTGTTTGTTTTTGTTTTAAAATGCTACATTCTCAGCCAAGTGTTACTTGGTCTCCACCAAGGAGAAATGAATGAATTCTTACAAAGGTTTATAAAGCACACAGGATGAGAAAACGCTTTGTGGGAATAACTAACTCAAAGAGACAAACACTTGCAAAATAAAACTGACAATTTGAAAGCGAGCTGTTGCTGGTGTCAATATACATGGCTGAGAGTAGAAGGAAAAGAGATATTACATTTTAGCTATGCACCTGAGTGTGCAAGCCATAGATGGGCTGAAGAAGCATTAGGAATTCAGGGGGCACTCAGCACAATGCAGTTAGACTGTAATGACCTTTTCATGTTTGGATGCCTTTTCCACCATGACAGGCTGGATTTTCTTGTGTTCTTCCTTCCCATGTGTACAGCAAGCAGCTATGGATTTCTATAGTCTTTGTGCCACTTGCCACAATCAGATCTTACAGAGAAATCTCAAGCCAAAGTGAACTGCATAAGCTGTATCACTAGTCACGACATTTGCCCAGACCCTAGTGTTCTCCCTTTCTCTCTACTAACTCTTCAGGTTGCATGCTACCAAAAAGCTAGAGTTTGTGAAGAACCAAAGGAAGGTACAAACCACAAAGAAAATCAGGCCAGATATTCTTCAATGAGCTACTATGAGGAGGGCTGGATTTCCCATTTCCCTGATGTTATCCAGGACTACCATTTAATTTAATGATCCTGTTTCACGTAGTTCAGCAACATCAAGCATCAAGAAATAAACTTTGCTATTTGGTTCTGAATCTGCAGTAATCACGTTCTACCTTTTCTCTCTGAATTGCTTTCTTTTTCAGTATTTCAGCTTCTTCAGCTGCCTTTTTTGCTTTCACGTATTCTTCTCTCTTGCGCTGCATGAAATTAAAATTAAAAAATATTTTACATATGTACATAAAAAGAACACATAAGGTAACATGACTCTTGTACCACATGTCTTGCAAAACTGGAGTGCATTTGATTAAAGTTTCCAATTTTTTTTTTTTTTCTTAGAGACACTGAATAAAGCAGGCTATGTAACCACTGCTCCAATATTGGCTTTAGGAAGGCTGAGAAATCTGTGACTGATGAATGGGCATCCATGCAAGGAAACACACAGATGATCAATAACTTGCAAGCATTTATACCCTTTATAACAGGAATAACACATCTACTACATAGCACTGGATGGGGGTGGTACATTGATCGATTAGTGAAACTATAGGCAGCATGCTGGAAGATACAGCGAGGCTTATAAGTGTCTGTGCAGGTTATCATTTTATATATGATCTGTGATACTGTTTGATACATATCCATGGGCAGATTTCTCATTTTCTCTGGTGAAAATCATTTGTTTCTAGTTTTCTGCTGTTTCCTTCAGGTTTCATGACTTTCTTTTGTTGAGCAGCTGTGAGTTCATTTTATAGCCATATGAAACACTTCATGAAAAGCCTTTTTTGAATTCCTGAAATAAACAAACAAATTTATTCTTCCTGACCTTTTGTTGGTATTTAGATTGCATGAGCATCATTTGCTGTTTTTGTCTTGCTTCAGCCTCTGATTCCTTTCCACCTTAAAAAAAAAAAAAGTATACATTGCATTTTGCATGAGCATTTAAAGTTAAAATGCCAGTCATTTCAGACCAGAGCAATATAACAAATTGAATGTACGCATATACAGAAAATTTTTCATAATTACAGTAGCTCTCTGACATTAAAGAGAATGGGCAGGAGACCTTTTTGATCATTTTATCCATCCGTCAAAAGCACTAGCTTATTATTTGCAGAGCATCCACTGTATCATCCACTCTACCAGCAAATATATCCTACTGTATATGATCAGTTTACTGAGGAACTATTCCATTTTCAGAAGATCAGTCATGCTTTGCAGATGAGTCTTGATTTTCAGATCTAGCTCACCCCACCTTTGCTCAGTTTGTCATGCTCACATACTGAGTCAAAAACTTTACTGACCAAGTCTCTCTCTTTTATCAAGTTTAGGAGTCTGGAGTTTCTACCAGATGTAATGGGATGCTATCATTTGAGTAACTTCTTAGCAATGTCTTGGGGCTTGAGGAAGAATATGCTTTCTGAAATGGAAATCAAAACCTTTTCCACAGACCTCATATTCATATCCAGCTAGCAGAAAGTGTCCTTTCCAAAGGCAAAGGCTCTCTACTGAGACCATCTAGACCTCTGGCCATGGTGTTCAGGTTTCCAATAAAAAATAATAATAATAATAAAAAAAGCAAAACAAATAGAAAGTGCCAGTAGCTCCCAAGGGATGGGAAGTAGTGCTTTTGATTCAATTATTCTGCTCTGTTATATTCTGAAGTGTTTTCTTGCTTTAGGAAAGCCAATAATTTATTCCCTTGGTTGTTGGAAACAAGCAAACAAACAAACAGAAAAAACAACAGCAGTCCCCACTCCATTCTGAGGGTGAGGGCTACATTTACACCTACTGATTTTCTGCAAAATTCCCCACTATATGACCGTTAGTTTAATACAATTAGCTGTACCAATCTGTGCTATGTGGGGTGCCTGAAATATAAGACAACCAAGCTAGATCCTTCAGGATGGATCGCCCTTGATTAAAAGTAGTGTTCTCCTCTTACGGATGGAAGACAGCCAATCTTTACATTACTTTGTGAGGTTCAGCAAATGGGAGATCAATTCCCTAAGCACAAAAACATTCTTATGCACACAAAAAACTTCACAGGACTGAGCACTCAGGAATGACCAGCCATGCAGGATACAAGCAACAAGCTTACAGTAGCAACAAGCATACAGCTGGCATTGTGAAGTGTGGGACATAAAATTGCTACTAAACAAGTTCTGAAACCTTCCAGATGCCTGGTATTTCTTTCTTCCTAACCTTCTCTTGTCAACATTTAACACACTTGTGTTCACTGTCTGTTTCTGCATGTATTGCTAGATATCAGATCTAAATAAGTATTTTACTTATTGTTCTGGTTTCAGTTAGGACAGAGTTAATTTTCCTCCTGGTAGCTGTTTTGGATTAGGATGAGAAGAGTGCTGATAACATGCTGATGTTTTAATTGCTGCAGAGCAGTGCTTACACTAAGCCAAGGACTTTTCAGCTCCTCGCTCTGTCCTGCCAGTGGGCAGGCTGGGGGGGCAGCAAGAGCTGGGAGGGGACAGCCCCAGGACAGCTGACCCAAACTGGCCAAAGGGGTATTCCATACCATCTGACGTCATGCTGAACAATATATAGGGGTGGCTAGCCAGGGTGGGGGGCTGGCTGCTTGGGGCTGGGCTGGGCATCGGTCAGCGGGTGGTGAGCAATTGCATTGTGCATCACTTGTTTAGTACATATTATTATTAGTAGTACTATTATTATTATTATTTTCCTGTCTTAATAAACTGTCTTTCTCTCAGCTCACAGGCTTCACGTTCCCGTTTCTCTCCCCCATCCCAGAGAGGGAGGGGGTAGGGTGAGCAAACGGCTGTGTGGTGTTTAGCTGCCAGCCGGGTTAAACCACAACATTAATAACCATTGCCTATAGCTTTTCAGACAGGTTTAATTCCTTCAAGTTGGTTAGACTGTAATCTGTCAAATGTTTTACTGAAGTCAGGATGTGTTATGACTGGCAAAATTTATACAATATGACGGAAAAAGAGGCCATTGCATTCAACAGGCATGATTTTTTTTTCCTCCACTCATTGCTTATGGAGGAGGGTGGCACTTGCATCATTCATTGCTCTCATCCCTCCGTGGTACCTGAAAGTTTGCCAGTCAAATACTACAGAGTTGAAATCCAGAATACTTATTTCCCTACAGAAAGCATGAGTGTAAAGAAACTTCGAGAATTCTCTGGTGATTTAGACTAGATGGGTAGTCTCTTAAAATCACTCTGAGAAAATAACATTGGATACTTTTTTACCTTAATGAGTAACTACAGTTCTGAAATTAGAGATGCTAGATTTTTTTTCTCCCTCCTTGAGCTCTCTTCTGTTCCAAATTTGTTCCTCTGGGAATGCTAAGATCTAATAATCTTTGTACCTTTCCTCTTTGCAGAGACACTGAACATAGTGCATGTGTCTCAGTCTCCAGGGGTCTTTCTAAGTGGCAGCTAGATGGAGACTGAAGAGTTCATATAACCTCCCTGAATTCTTTCAGAAGCTTTTTTATTTTTTTATCATTTTTTTTTCATATTTTTTTTTTCTTTATTTTTTAAATTCACTTCTTTCCTGGGGAAGTTTTTAAACACGGTGAGATCAGAGGGAAGTTAAGGCTCCCCACATCCGCTGCAGGCTTCCCACCACATCCCCAGCCACGCAGCCAGCCTGCATGCTTTCTGAGCAGAAACCACACACCAACTTTGTTTTTCAGATCTCACTTTCTTCAGCAATAAACTTTGCGGTCCTCTTGGGGCACAAGCATCTCTTCTAGGAATTGCTCACAGGTAGGAAGCAGCTAGTACATGAGCTCACAAAGAGTACGTCTGGCCACATGACTGCATGCAGGAGTAGGAACAGAAGGCATGACACCAAATTGCAAAAGCTGGCTCACCACTGCCAGCAACTAGGACTCAGGCATGCAACTGGGACCAGTATCACCTTGACTCCAGAAAAAAATATGGACTAAAGACAGTTCAGATTTCTCCAGCTCCCGCCCAGTATCAATTTTTAAGCGCACAAAGCCACCCCAGACTAATCTTGGGTAGCATGGCTTACCAGCTTCATACCCAGGAGACCAAAGCAGACAGTAACCTGCAGTGTACAACCCCAAATCCCCTACAACAGCCAAAAGAAGGAAGAGGAACTCTACATTTATAAAACTAATAAAAGGCATCATTATAATCCTTCACTTAGTCATAATTAATTTTGCCCCATTTCTACTAATACAGGCCCTCAAGGTTATCCCACTTTGCTGCTCAATATCCTCATCATGTTCTATAAGAATGATGCTTTCAACTTTTGTCTTGTCAGCAAGTTTCATCAGTTCTCTCCTACCTTTTGTGCCAAAGACATTAAAGAAAGATATTAAAACAAGATAGGTCTGAAGACTGATACCTGAAAGCATTTCTAATAACCTTCTCTTTGCTGTAGCACAACCTGCAACTCTATTCTCTATAGAAGACTAAGGGTTGGTTGTTGGCTTTTTTCTTTCAATTTCTAGTTAAAACACACACACACAAAACAAAGAAATGAACACAACTGTCCCAAAGCACTGCAGTAAATGCTTTATAGTGGTTACAACTGAAGAGATCTACTACAGTTCCTCTCACTTGTCTAGAAAAAAAAAATGGTTGGTTATCTTATCAAACACATCAGCTCAATTCAGCGTGATCTACGTTCATGCAGCTTTTTATCCTGCTTTTCATTTACCCACACTTGTAGTTACTTTTTATAAAGTTGGTAATACAGAGCCTCATGCACATGTAGCCTGCAAGTGCCTAAAGCTCCAGGGACCACTTTTACCTCTTCAGGAGTCAGCAATCAGGAAAGCACGTGTACTGTCCCCTAAAACAGAGGAGTTTTTTTATGGATAACCAGAGGGTCTTCAACACTTGCTGTCCACCTGCCTGCTAATGCCATATGTGCAGCCCCTCTGACACATCAACCAATAATGTTACCAGAAAAAGGGCTCATCAACCTATTTTCTTTCCCAAAAGTAACTATAGATTTTCTACACTGATGTTGACAAATTTATTGAGTGACATTCTATGCTGTTTTGCTTCAGAAACATCTTCATTGTCATGACCACTGAAAAGCACGGAGCGCACACAGCAGGCTCATGTCAGCTCTTCATTGACACCAAATCTCCTTAATAAGTAGCATAAGAGAAAAACAGTGAAAGATGTCATGTTGTAAAGGGTGTGTGAGCGTATATAATATGTATTGCATAAAACAAAAAGTACTGATTTTCAATTCATAATAGCTGATTTAAATGTCTTACCCAGTCTCTGTGGAATCAACTTAATTGGCCTTGGCCTGTGCTCTTCCTTCCAGCGCTCCAGGTCATCTAGCTCTTTCTTAGCAACTGAACAGGTACAAAAAGAAAAAAATACTTGGAAGTTAGAAGCCGTCCTAAAAAGCAGACAGTGTCATTAGCGGTATATAACACTGAAGACTCATCCAGGAGCAGACCCACTTGTTCTCAAGGGATGCAGACACCCCTGCAAGAGGTTACACAGTCACTGGAACAATCAGATGGAGAGGCAAACATTTTTGCTAACTCAAAACTGTATGGTAAGTGCTTTTTCCCTCCCATTCGTGTTTATTAAATAAAAACAGGAGCCATGCATGATTCAGCTTCAAATTAAGACACCTCAGCATAGATGAGCTGGGTGCCAAGCTCCCAGTGTATTCAGTGAAAATCCAGTCAATGCAGCCAGAGGCATTGGGAGACTTGTGGAACCAGCCCTGTTCTCTAGGATGGCTGCTTGATTAAACTGTTCTCCAGACTTAACTGACAGAGAAAAAGGCAATTCATTTCATTTCAAAGTCCATAAAGTGTATGGAAAAAGGAGCTGTGTTTTAAAGCAGTACCTCAGTTGCTCACTTGCACTAAAGACATGAACAATACTTTCTAATACCAGGCTACAGCTAACAGGTGCTAGCACCAGTTGTCCTCTAACAGGATAACCTTCCAGTCCACGGGCAGGTCTCTAAAGGGCCCCAAGACTGACACCAGCTTCTTATTTCACCTTTAAAACAAGCCCTTAGGTTGGGATTGGATTCAGTGAGGCCCCCTTTCTGCCAGTATTGAAGGTTGAAGCACTCTGCATGCTTGACACCTTGCATGCTGGTGGCACACAGTCAAAACAGACCTTTACTAAAGCATCAGAACCTATCCTCTTAGAGTCAGTCACCTCTATGATGACCTGCTTTTATTCCTCCTTCCAGAGAATTATGGTTCGGTTCAGTGAAAGTCCATTTTCTTTCTTGCAAACAAAGCAAATCCCACCCCACACCAGGCTGCTGATAGAGCATTTCAGCCAAACTCACAATGTTTGAGGAGAATTGTTTTAATTGCATTATTTACTTGAGGGCTCTAAACTTGAGGAGTGCTGACTGACATTCTCTCAGCTGTCATATTCTGCACAAATAAACAGCCAGGAGTGCAGGACTGCAGTGTTTGGTCATGTCCGTACACAGAATTTTTTTCAAGACTCCTTTGTAGTAACTTTGGCCAATGAAAGACTTGTAACACATGCCTATTCTTTCTAGTACAGCTTTAGGATGTTCCTGCTTACCTACTTTCACCAGCAAGACTTGAAGCCAAGCGAAAGTGATCTTATATAACTACAGGTGTTTTGCCATCTAAAATCTTTCCCAACTTCATTAAAAGATCCATATACAATCTTTAAACAGGGATTCAGGAACCAACAGATGGTGTGGTTCTAGTTACGTTAGCTTCCACATGAGAGCACTTTCAAAGATATTTCTTGTATTTTTCTTCTTCCTCCCCATAACCTAAAGAGCATTCAAAGCTGGCTTCTCCAATCTAAATTCAATCCTGCAAATGCAGGGTTGACTTAATTCCAGATGAGACCTGTACAAGTCAGCTCGAGGAGCTACAGCACTGCTATTACCGAAAACCTGTCCCTGAAGAAGCCTTACTGTGTGTGCAGTTTAGTCAGATGAAAAGCTGATCTTGAGAAAAGCCTACAGGGTGATGGCGAAGGCTCCTAGCCCTGAGTTTATACTTACAGCTGCAGACATAAAAGTATTGAAAGAATGCAGATAAAAGTTGCAAGGGTGATAAAACACACACAAAAATAGACTTATTCAAGTAGAAAGAATGTATTAGAAATCTCAACTTACTTTGTTGCAACTGGTTTCTTCTGGTTTCATTTGGAGTAATCAAGACATACGAGCTGACACTAAAATGAAAGAAAACACTTATTTTTCCTGTCTATAGAAAAACAGATGGACTGGAAGGGGTTTTCTTCATCAGTGGGGTCAGTGTTCTGCTGCTGTAACAAAAAAAGATTATATCAAAACCAGTTTTTACTTTGATTCTGCTCTGCAGGAATTGTTGGTGTTGTGGTTTAACCCGGCCGGCAGCTGAACACCACACAGCCGTTCGCTCACCCTCCCCCCTCCCTCTCTGGGATGGGGGAGAGAAACGGGAAAGTGAAGCCTGTGGGTTGAGATAAAGACAGTTTATTTAAGAGAGAAAATAATAATAATAATAATAATAATAATATGTACAAACAAGTGATGCACAATGCAATTGCTCACCACCCGCTGACCGATGCCCAGCCCAACCCCGAGCAGCCGGCCCCCCACCCTGGCTAGCCACCCCTATATATTGTTCAGCATGACGTCAGATGGTATGGAATACCCCTTTGGCCAGTTTGGGTCAGCTGTCCTGGGTCTGTCCCCTCCCAGCTCTTGCTGCCCCCCCAGCCTGCCCGCTGGCAGGACAGAGCGAGGAGCTGAAAAGTCCTTGGCTTAGTGTAAGCACTGCTCTGCAGCAATTAAAACACCAGCATGTTATCAGCACTCTTCTCATCCTAATCCAAAACATAGCACTCTACCAGCTACTAGGAGGAAAAAATAACTCTGTCCTAACTGAAACCAGGACAGTTGGTAAATATTTTAGAAATACAGTTCTATTTGTAGTTGGCAGTGAATACCAAGGATAATATTTTCAGAAACTTTTAGCCCAGTCTCCATGTTTCCTATTAAGTCTCACTCTAGACTGCAGCCCTCAAATCTCAGCTGTTTCAAATCACATCACTTCCTCAAATCTAGAAGTTCCTCATGGTAGAGGACTACTTCCCCAGTGGGGCTATTAGTGCTTTCCAGCACAGCTTGCTCGAGCATAGGTCAAGGATCACTGTCTATGGGGAAAAGCACTGGTGTTGGTAGTCTCACCCCATGCCTTGATGGCACTCAACTCCTCACAAATTCAAAGGCACGTTGTTTGTCATGGGCTTAGGTGACTTGCTGCCTGACCAAGCCTCAGTTTCCTTGTCAGATTTGTGTTTGTCCGGCACCAGGAATTCCTCAGGCATATTTATTTTGCTGTCACGCCTCAGGTGCAACACACTGAATAAAGGCTGAGGCCCTGTTTTGTTAGGCTGAATTCAAAACACAGTTGCCGTCTCAAAGAGCTATCAATCTAGCGTGACAGCAAAGAAACAGGACAGGGCTCAGAGTGTATTAGAGACTGGAGGTGATCAAATGAGTGATGAAATCACGTCAGTTTCACTCGGAGGAAACAAAGGTTTTTAATCTACAAGGTATACTGTGTGGGTAGGATTTAACAGTGCCTGCACTCCACCTCAACAAAAGCAGAGCCACTGGGGTGCAGGTTCACCAGCCGTGCACTGAGCAGAGGTTGGCTCCACTTGTCAGAGCGTGCTCACATCTCTGCAGCGTTCGGCACAGCTTTAGCTGCACACGTGGGCATTTTATTTGATGTTATCTTTGGGAAGGCAGAAGAAGAGCAGAAAACAAAGACTAATGAGAGATGAAAACTGTGCCCCTTGAAAGAAGAAAGGGCTAGAGGACAAGCTAGGAAGGAAAGAGAGCTCAGTTGGCTGTGGAAAAGTAATGATAGAAGGAGGTCTGAGACAAAGGCTAAAAAGAGGAATGAAAATCAAGCAAGGAGATCAAAGTGCAAAAAGCCGCCTGCTGCCATATCACTGTAATTTGGCATTGGGGAAGGAAAGCATTTATATCCAATTACCTCTTTCTCTTTGAAGACTTGTTCTAGGAGTTAAATTTGTGGATTAATTTGTGAGATTAAACTAGCAAAGACAGAGCTGCGAGCTTTAATGGTGTCATTTTAATGTGGACCTTTCTCTGCTTGCCTGCTTCCTCTGGTGTCCAGTGAGACTGTTCCTCGCCTCTCCACCAAACCCCAGGCCCTCAGAGGCAGGAGCAAGGTAGCAGCATTGCCCTTCCAGCATCACTGCACAATCTCTACCATTACTTAAAGTAAGTTTTGACAACCTTTGCATGCTATAGCACAATGTTCTCCATTACTGCCCCAACAAGCTGCTGTACAGCTGGTCAGTTTCAATAAGTATTACTTTTTTTTTTTTTTCCAGGTATTAATATATTTCTCTCAAATTCATACCCACACACACAAAAAACATTGCATACTTTATTGCATACTTTTTACACTGCCATCCCTTTGTCAGTGATAAAAGTGGCTGGAATTGTTAAGTCACAAGACTACGCACTTCTCCCCCTCAAAAAGCATTACTGCATCTAAGAAATCCCACTGATTCATAGCATAAGGTGCAGAAGAGTTTTTATATCATTAGATGTACTTTGATGACATTCAGATTTTTTTTTTTCTAAATTAGGAATCCAATTAAAAAGACAACCAGAAGCTCTGTGTGTCTGCACATGTTGAAGAATCACAATATCAGCTCTAGGCTTTATGACATGATAGCCTTTATGCCATGAATCATTTCCTTTATCTGCTTTTGCTTTTTGGCTGGAGGAGACCAAGGTGGGGCCACTCTCCTGATATCTGTCCATGGCCATTATCCAGGAGTTCAGAAGGACGGCACATGAAATATCAGTTCATTAAAGGGATAGAAGTGAGACCAGTGACAGGGAACTACGCTTACTGCTAGAGACAGATCAGCTTTGTTTTCCAAAGAGTAAGAGTCACTGCATATAGTAAGATTCCCATGGGATGGGTGAAAGCCAAGGATTGAACCCATACTTGCTTTTCAAATCTGCAGCCACAGGAGGAGCCAGATGAGCTGCTGCCCAAGAGATTCCACCTGCATACTAGCTCTAAAGCTAAAATTGAAATCCACACCAACTGTCCCTCATTTTCTTGATTTATTTATTTATTTATTTTAGGAAAGAAAGTAAAAAAAATCACCAGCAGCTTTCACCTCATGTTTTAGCCAGGTTGTGGGATATTGCAAGTTAGTACTTTGTCCAGACAGAACCTCTGATCCTGTAGAGCCTATAGAAAATGCTACAGCCTAGCAATTTAATATTTCAGGCAGTTTACGAATTGCCACTGCAGCTTTAAGTCTGAAGTAAATTATCCTACTTACCTGGATAGCAATTAAGGAAATGTAAAGATTTTAAGCTACCAGCAGTGTGCAGACTTTTTGTACTTTATACCAGTACATAAAGGGAAGTTGAAAAGATTACAGACAATTTTACTTTTCAGGTTCCCTAATAATGATTCTTATTGTTCTATGACTTAAATCTATCTTTGACATACGGTTGATTTACAAATACAAATATGGAAGTCACTGGGAGTGGGAAGAACATCTTACCCAGGTCATAGCTCTTCATAAAAGAGAAACAAACCCTATTCTGCCTCTATGAGTCACATTAATCTTGATAAGACTTTTTTGGTTTATTTTTTTCCCACAGAAAAGGGGAATGTATTGCCCAATTACTCAGACTGAGCAAATATTAACAACTGTAAGAAAGTTATAACCCAATAAGAGAATTCATCTGTATTGGGAAAAAAATCAAAAAGCAACCTCATACGAGTTTTCAAATGCATAGACATCAAATATCTCAATAATAAGAAGATTAATATCTATATAGCAATATATACAAGCAGATAGAAAAATCTTTCAATCAGGAGAAAAGTACAATACCCTCACAGAAAATCTGCAAACATAGCTTACATTTTGAATTATCAGCAACACTGAGAACACCATGTCTGCAATCTTAAATTTGTAAGCCTATGGGCAACTTGACATATTTAACTCACGCTACTCAAGGACTAGTCTCCAATGTTTTCAGGGAACAGTCTTTGCTTTACTTTCTCCTAGGTTTGTACAAAATAGATTATTTCTGAAGTTGAATAAACACGTGAGAACTGCTGTTCACCAATAATGTTTTTTGCAGAGCTGTGCCCTTCATTTTTTCCTCAAGCCCACTCCAGCTAGCTACCACTGGGGAGCCTTCCAAATGAAGTGTGAAATAGTTTAAAGAGTTACAAAAGTAATGGCTGTTATAAACTATTTCCAGTTCCACTGTGTTTTATATTGTTGGTGCATCAGTACATGAATGCCACAAAGCTGAAAGCTAAATATTTCGCTCTGCTAGGCAATGTGCTGTCTGCATTCAATAAGAGCCAGAAACCAAGGAGCGTGCAGGGGAGAGCAACACAAATGACTAAAGCTTGGTGAAAAAAATTGGAAAGATTAGTCTAGAGGAAGGACTGAAGGGAACCCTCGTGGGGCTCCATATACATTTGCATATGAACCACTGAAAGGAAAAGGTTCATTTATATTTGGTAATGAATGAAAAGAGAAGCACAAAGGAACAATACACAGGCATGTAAACATGTACTTGCAAACGTTTATGTGCATGACTGTGGGTATATGCGTGCATACCTTTTCCTCTTTTTATAGTACATGCGCTTAATGTATATGCTTAAGGCAGAAGATACAGATGAAATACTGCATTAAACAATATGTTAAGACTGGATGACTTTAAGAGAAAAAGAAAAGGAGTGAACTGCCAAGGACAGTCATAAAGTCTTCTTCAAAGACACACTGCGCTGAACTTTGCATCCAGTTACCAGTAGTTGTTTGAGAACAGTTAAGTCAACACCACCACAAAATATTATTTTCACTGAGGCTCCCATGCCTGATGAAGCAGCCCATATTATGTTAAACACCACAAAAGCTGCCAAATCAGAGGGCTATGAGTCTCCAAACCCCAGCAAGGAGACAACTGTCCTGTAGGTACCTGTAGGTTGCAGTGCACAGGCTAACGATAACCGACAGCCCTAGCATTAGACCTCAGTCACACAATACGCTTTGCACCCATACGTACGAATCTTGTTTGGAGGTTTGGGTCTCTGTCTTTCCATCTTTATGAGCAGCACAATCTTACCAGTTTACAGCTCTGACACAAAAGTGAATTACTGGGGCTTAACATTATACACTGACTGAGTCATCCTAGCTTTCTTAACATGAGTGACTGAAAATAAACTGCTTTTAGCAGAAAATGTTTACCATTGAAAATCTATGTGCATGGGTTTTGTCCTGCACTTGCCACAGGCTAGGAGTGCACTTAATAACCACAGTTCAGCTGATGTCTGGAAGCTTATTAAACTAGGGTAACTCACTTCTGTGTCTGGTCCCTCTGTTTAGCTAAAGCTTTCATTAAAACAACATTTTTGCTATAGTTGAGGCCTAAGGATAAAACAAAGAGTTAAATCCTGGAGATGTGAACTTGTACTGGGAATGAGTGAGAAGGAAAACAGCAGCAGAGAAAAGCCTAGGAGAAGGTTTGAGTCAGAAACAAGTAGTATAGCAACAGCCCTTCACTCAAATCTCAACTCTCAGAAGCTGACAGAAAACTTCCCAAACTTAAAATCAGGTCCAAAGAGTAAAACCAAAACTCAGAACTGAATTTCCCAGATAAGACTGACTTCAGACTCAGCAGCTTGCTTTGGGCTTGGTGTGAGATAGCACCGCAAGAAGAATGGCAGGTGCACCAGGAGAGGTTTGAAGAATTTCTTCATGGAGAAGGTGATCAAGCATTGGGACAGGCTGCTCACAGTAGTGGTGGAGTCCCCATCCCTGGAGGTATTTAAGAGACATATGGACATGACACTAAGGGACATGATTTAGTGATGGGATTGAGTAGGTTGATGATTGGACTTGGGGATCTTGAAAGTCTTTTCCAACCCAAATAAACAGAATATTGAACACTGGACTCAACAAAGTCCATGAAGTCCCTGCTGTCAGATGCAGTTGTATTTATGCTATCCCCAAATAGTTCATTTGCCTTAGTGCTGCACAGTGCCAGTGATGTGGCTGACGAGTGTGCCAGTGTCATCTGGAGCACCTGGAAATCAACAGCACAAAGCATCTATACTGAGCCAGGCCAAGCACTGGGCTTGGCAGCATCAGTGCTGAGCTTAGCTAAGCCCCACAGAGGTGTCTGTGTGCCGTGAGTGGTGCTTGCCAGCACACCTGGAAAGATGAGCAGGTCAGACTACCATATGAATATTGAGACCTAAGCTAGTGAATGTTTTCACCTCCGCTTCTACCACTTTCTTTCCAACAATATGCTTCCTCCTCCACTCCCCCTCTACCATAGTACTGGTGTCCTTTCAGTGCCCCTGCCCATGTGTTATTTTTCTGACCACAACTCCTCATCAACCTATGCATCAAGAGAACAAGTCAAACACCATGCAAATCAAGATCTTCCTAAGTATTCTTCTAATGCAGAGTTAGGACACACACACACCTTATGAAGAACACAGCAGTCCCCAGATCCTACTGCATAGCTCTCCCCCTACTTGGATTCAGCCACTGAACGCTTCACTGGAGATAGGGCTGGCTACTGATAACAACAAAGCCAGGCATCTCGGAATCGCCCCACCATGCTACAAAGATTAGTACATCACCCTGAAAGATACAGAGCTGGAAGATTTTTTTTTTCCTGTGCAGCAAATACAGCGGTTAACTGAACAAATTGTCTGTAATTCAGAGTACACATACACCAGTACCACCAGTGGACAAAGGAAGCATTTAGAGAAGAAGCCTCCTCCAGTTTAATAGACCAATTTGGAGTTATTAAAAAGAAGAAATTTCAGATTGTGAAACAAAATAATTTTCCTAAGAACTGCTAAGGACACTCTATCAGCAAAAGATTAAGAGGTGCTACAACACTATAGATTTTCTTTTTAATTCAGGATGAAGATTGGAAAAGGAAGGGAAGAAAGCCCTGATGGATTTGGCTCCTGCAGTCAAAGACTAACATTTCTCAAGTCAAGCATTCTAGTAACCGTTCTCCTTTCACACTGGACAATAAAGGACTATTACCAACTGTGTGACAATATATCTTCACATTTTATTACTTTGAATTTGATTTTTTAAATGTATTTTACCAGAACCAATATTATTCTTGCCAGGTTTAAAGACACCACGGACAGGCTACCGTTGTTGAATGGGGGCAGGGACTATCATAACCTTTTTCTTTTTCAGACACTAGCAATAGTTCAGCTTCTAATTTCCCCACTTTCCTCCACCTTTCTTCTGTACAGACTTTTGTTTCTGAATAGATATGAACAGGGGCAATTTGGGAATTCACTTTCTACAAGTTAATTTCATGGCACTTAGCAGACAAAGTGAAGTAACTTAAATGCAAGCTTATTATTACAAGCAGTTTCAAGCACTTGTCATCCTGGTGTTTTTTCTTCGTAGCCTGAAACCACATCTCGTACAGAACTGGAGGGGAGCAATGTGTGAAGTTTCATTTCAATTTTGCATTTGAACAAGTATTTTTTGTAACTTAATTAGAACCACTTTATAATCACTTTGCAGCCTCAACATATCATATAAGAGCTTTTCCAAAGCAAGAGACAAATTACCATCTAATACCAGTTCCCCAACTTGCACTTTTTTGGGAAAGAGTAAACTTTGATTTGGCTGGTGTGTGAGGCTTTAACATGTCACATCTCACATGTTTTTCATATGTCCAGTCTACATAAACAGTGGGTTCAGTCACCTGATCCCACACTAAGATGCTGCTATGGTGTTTTCCCTCTTCCAATTGCTCTGAAGCACAGGCTGAGACTTTGCATGGGAACAACATATACCCACGCCCTACTCACACAGGCTTCAGCAGAGGCTCAGGCTCCTGCTCTGTTGGCATCAAGACCAGATCTTGGCTGTTTCTGGAAAACAGTGAGCAGCACACTGACTGGAATAGAGCCATTTCTTGGCACAGAGGTATCCTTCTTGGGCCCCTCATGTTTCCTCTGCTACACATATACCAGAAAGCCTTCCTAACTAATGCTTGTCTGTGGATTTTTAAATTTTGCTGACACCCTTCAACATTAGCTGTCAAACTTCTCTGTTCAACCCTTTGTTAACCCTGAACCTGAAAGCCTGGACTATTCTGAGGGTATGCTAGTATTTTAGTTTGAAGGATCATGTTCAAAGGGACTGAGAACCAAAAGGCTGAGATAGCTTTGCCGCTACTGAAAGGATATTTTAATATGAGAGCTGGCTTGAAACATAACTTGAAATAACAGAACAAGTATTTAACAATGAATGTAATAGTTTTAAGAATAGAAGACTCCTCTTGCCTGGTTCAGCATTTCAGATACTTTCTACTACCTTGATCTGGGTTTGTTAAAGAAATCCCCTTTTAAGTGTCTTCATCTCATTCATAGAATCATTGAATAATCCAGGTTGGAAAAGACCATCAATATCCTCAAGTCCAACCATCAGCCTGACCCACCAAGTCCTGTCACTAAATGTGTCCCTTACTGCTATATCCATACATCTCTTAAATACCTCCAAGGATTGAGACTTCACCACTTCCCTGGGCAGCCCATTCCAATGCGTGACCACCCTCTCCATGAAGAAATTCTTCCAATGTCCAGTTTAAACCTCCCCTGGGACAACTTGAGACCATTTCCTTGTGTCCTATCAGTTGTCACCTGAGACCTCATAAAGAGACCAACACCCTCCTTGCTGCAACCTCCTACCAGGTTGTTGAAGAGAGGGACGATGTCTCCCTTCAGACTCCTTTTTTTTTTTTCCAGACTAAAGAGTCCCATTTCCCTCAGCTGCTCCTCATAACTCTTGTTTCTAGTCCCTTCATCAGCTTTGGTACTCTTCTCCCTAAGGGTAATGAGGAAACCCCAATCTCGCTCACTTCTTATGAGTATTTGTTTCCCACTCGTATTACATGGTTCTTCTTTGACCCAGCCTCTCATTCATTCCTCTTTCTCATTAACTTCATAATACTGTAGACTTTAATTTGTATACTCCTGGTTTAGGAATGAATTCACTGTTACAGCTATATAAAGATGTGTAGAGAGAATCTTTCATATCACATAGTGAAAAATATTGTGTGCAGCCCTTGTAGTAGATGTGTACCAGTTTTCCCTCTGCAAGCATCATATAAACATGAAACAGGACTTTTAATTATTCTTCCCCCCAAATTTACCTGGTTTTATACGGATTCCATCATCTGGTCAAAATCTGTGTGGATATATTTAATCTTGATGTAAATTTTGTAGGGAACTCAGGCTAACCAACTGATTAAGTATTTACTTAACTTTAACCGGGGGTTGTACCCCAGACCAAGCCTTTGGCAAAGACAGCTACATCCATAGGAAAAGCCTACTGCCCATCCCCAAGAAAAAAATAAAATTCCACATATGACAAGTATCTGGACTGCCTTCACTGTACTGTGGATATATGCCAGTGTGCAGGAAGGCAAGGCAGATGGTAGTTCATGTTTGGAAGTGGAATGAAATAAGCATAGAATAACTTGAGAATGGCTGTTTGCTTTCCTGAAAGTGAGTTATTAAAGTGCGGAGGGATTTCAAAGCAGCCCAGCTCTTAATAGTCCATGTATTATTACTACATAGAAGATAGTCATTCACGGGTTACAGTGGCAAGCTGCTGATTGCTGCTCATGACCAGCAGTCTGCCACCTCTCGCACAGCCTGGCTCCTCCTTCTTCATGGAAAGGAAACCGAAACAGCCTTCAGCAAGTGGAACCAGTTTCTGTCAGCTGCACTATGAAAGATATGGGGGGATGGGGAATGGTGGAAGCAAGCTAAGCAATCTCAGTTCACAATAATAACAAAATGACATGTGCTATTACTAATAGCTCAGAAAAAAAAATGGTGAAAAAAACTGCCAACAATTAGTTTTGGTCAGCTAAGCATGTGGGCACAAAATACACACATGCTACTGACAGTTTCTATTCTGTACTATTTTTGCACGTTAGAGCTTATAAGGTATCTAAGCTTGTCACTAGAAAACCAGAGGCGGACAGGGCACAGATCCCAGTAAAACTTAAAATGAAACTCAGGGCTGAAGCTTTGGTTTTACTTCTGTCAGTATGAAGTTGTTAGAAGCTGTTCTATGTCCTGGATTGCATTCAGATCAGTGCTGGAACGCAGCCGACATCCGTCTCTGCAGCCAAAATAAGTATTTTCAGACTTCCCAGGATGAAATATTAGGAGAGAGAAAACAGGGAGGTAGGACCGGATTTGAAATTCTGGTTAGAAAACGATGCCAAGAAGCATATGCCATGTACAGCAATACCAAACGCACAGAACTGGCTGCTGCTATCACACGTAGTACTGATGCCGTCCGCACACATCGCATACAAGCAGACCCAAGTGTAAGCCACACTGTCACAAAACCTGTCAGCACACTTCAGGTGCCATTTAGGAAGCACTGCTGGTAGGTAGGCTTCTCTGAGTGCAGGAGGACCTGCTGCTTTTGTGGCCGATCCCTTTCACAGGACCTCTGTGAGGTATTCCTACATTTACAGGTGTATACCTTGAGTAAAGTGATCTCACCTAGTCAATCTCACCTAGGCTCCTTTCTACTTACTGCTGCTCTTGCTGCTGATGGTAGGCTGATGCTTGGTGCCTTTGCTCCTCTCCAGATGTCATCAGCTCCTGGGGTTTTCCAGCTGCCTCTGGTTGATTGTTGTAACCCTGAGAGGAAAATGGGGTACTGGAGGCAGCAGCTGTCCTGTACCTGCTGCCTCCCCTCCATCCTCCAACCCCAGACATCCTTGTCAGAATGGAGGATTGCAGCTAAGGCTAGGGAAAAGCCCAGCACTGACTTCTTTCAATTAAGTTTCAATTCCCTGTAAGACCCACCCCCAGCTGGACTCACAGCCATAGGACATGCAAATCCACAAACTCCTTTCTGGTTCATCCTCCAGTAGAAGCTCGATTTGATCATCTGAACCACAGCATTGAGTAAGACGGGAGGTGGAGTCATGGGCTGACAGCAATGCTGTTTTTTGCTAATAAAACATAGAAGTAACACTGTGCAATGTTTGAATAGATTGATAAGTAAGGAGAGGTCTGGCTGAAAGCCATATTTCTGACAATTTTTTACCCCAGCACTTCGAATTTCCCAATGAGGGAGCGGAACAATGCTGGGTTTTGTTTGATTTTTTTTTTAAACTGGTTTAAATTTTTGCAGGAGTGTACACAGAAAGATGAAAGTGAAACCAATAGCTAACTAATAATAATTAGCTAATCCTAAGGTGATGTTCGTACAAAATTCCAGCTCTGCCTTTCAGTTCTGCTCTGTCAGACTTTTTATTAAAAAAAAAAAAAACTTCCTAATTCTAGCTCACGAAAAGAGAACAAATACGTGATCCTTTTAAGCAAAAACACAGATACTCTCAGTGAACACATCTGTGCAGTGGTACTGTATCAATCAGATGAGGTATTGTGAAATCTGGAGAGCTGGTGAAAACTAGGAACCATCTTAATATCAACAGTACGATAAAGATGTTGGGCAGCTCCTAACCCAAGGAAAGCATACTAGTAATGAAACTTTATGCAACAGAGCTAAGGAAATCCAGCTCCACTCTGGGAAAGAGTGTCTCCTCTGCTGCATGTCTTCAGGAACTGCTAAAAGAGCAATGGGCCTCACAGCCTTTGAGTAGTTGTGTGGGGTTACTCTTTTCTGGTCTCTCCAGAGAACACAGATATTTTGGCCTTGATAGTGATCAGTTTCTCATCAGAAATCTTACGTAAAGGCACTTGAAAATCTGAGTCATCCCCTAGTAGTCCAGAAAGGGGTTCAGGTAGGTCAGGAGGCTTGAGCCTTGCTGTCCTGCTTCATATGGACTGCCAGTTACAGCAGGGAAGATCTCTTCACACAGGTTCCCCTTCATCTTCACATAGATTTCTTTATGTACAAGGCGCTGGTAAATGAAAGCAAGCATCAGGTTTAGTCCCTTACATAGAACTGTGGAGTCCTGTGTGAAGTGCAGAGGAAGTGTTTGGAAAGTCATGTCTGAGGACAGCAAAGATTTGTGGCCCAGCTGTGCCTACAGGCATTCTACTTGGTAAAAATCCAGCTCCAACATCTGTATTCTTCTTAACCCATGCAGATTTATGTCTTAACAACTCAAATTTAATTACCAAAATCGATTATAATGAATGTGCCTACTGCTGCTATATCTTCTATCCCACATTGTTATGTAAAATTCAGATCTAATAACTGTTTCCTGCTGAAACTTGTAAAGTTTTGGCTGCAAACAGTACCTGTAGAACCTATACAGTTTACATCTGTATTGCTCAAAAAGAGAGGGATGTAAAATGAACCCAAGCACAAGAAACTCAATCACTCATGTTGCTTCAACAGTAGTTTATTTCTTTGCTCTGTTGTGGACAATCCAAACTATCTCTCTCCAGGACATGTCCAAGATTAACTTGGAGGGTGTCTCATACCAACACAACTCCCAGAATGCCACTATAGATATGACTGCACCGTGTTTAGCATCTTCCTCCCCACTAACACCATCTCTGCATATCAAACGCATCCAGCCTCTTCGTTGTACTCCACAGTATGTCATTCACCCCTTCATGCTACTTAAACACAGCATTTGATGGGCTGTAACACTTCCCTCAAACTTTTTCAGATACACTGAGATGAAATATCCCCCCCCCCCCCAATAATAATGTTCTGGGGTCACAGCAGTATCACCTGGGGCACTCAGGACACTTGTATCTAAGTACTATATAGTATGAATGTTTACTGACTCCACTAGGCTCCTTCTGATTCCTTCTCACCTAGTGGAAGTTAGTCTTAGGCAGCCTAGATATGATCAAGTCTGTGATATCTGGATTTAAGGTATCAGTTTCTGGCCCTATTTTATTCTGCATTATAGATGCTAAATACGTGCTAAGAGAATCTGTTCTTAAATTTCACAATACCAATGCATTCAGCCTCCTAATACATAATCTCCTGCCAAACCTCATCCCTTCCCAAGAATTTTAACACAATACTTATATTTTTCTAGACCCACCAAATATTGGCTACTGTTTATAGTTTTCTTACATCCCTAACTGGGTCAGATGTTGTGGTGTATCGGCCCTATTGGCTAGCAGGCAAGCACCCACACAGCTGGCCCCGCTTCCTCCCCGATAGTCAAACAAGGGAGAAAACAGGAAAAAGGGTGAGAAAACTCATCTGTCAAAATAAAGACAGGGAAACCACTTGCCAGCTATTGTTGCAGGCAAAACAGCCTTAACTTGGGGAATTTAACCTAATTTGTTGCCAATTAGCATAAATATTTCATTACTGATTTGAGTACTGGGAAATCAAAAAAAAGACAAACATTTAAGGACTTTGGGAAAACAGTTTTCCTCCAACTTGTCCAGGTTCAATTTCACTTCATAGTCCTCTCATTCCCTGCCACTTTAGCCAGTCTCATAAAGCTTGACAGCATATGGCTTATACCAGAGCCAAGCACACTTGGCCTGATTATACTTAATTAACAAAGAGCAAAAAAAAAAAAACATTTTTTTTTCTTGTTTTAGCTTTTAACATGAGCTGCTAAACATATAACATAAATGTGTCTTGCTGGTAAATAAATAGGAGTAAACCAGGCTATTAGACTTCCCAGACCTTTGAATCTTAGGTTCCAAAAAAAAAAAAAAAAAGGAAAAAATAAAATAAAATAAAATAAAATAAAATAAAATAAAATAAAATAAAATAAAATAAAATAGATTACCAGAATGAGAACCTGGTAGGCAGGAGGAGAATAGAGAATAACACTATTTAAGCTTCCTAACACTGCCATGCTTAAAAAACATCTTTTGTGGTTTTGTTGTTGTTGTTGTTGTTTTTATGTCTGTAAATGTAAAGCTCTGTTTCCTCCAGCTATTAACATTTTTTTCTCTATTTTGCAGGAGAAAAGTCCTCAGTAGAAAACAATCTTTCTTTTAAATTGAGAAATTCCTTCAGTGGAGATGTAAAACATTAAGAATCACCACATTCCTTCCCTCAGCTGTTTTTACCATGAAATTGCAATAATATAACTAAATAATTGAACTTTTATTTCCATCTCAGCAGCACCATGAACTCTGCTAAAAGTTAAAGATATCAGAGATCCTTTCTCTCTATAAAAGATACTTCTAATCCTCATCAGCCTCTTCATACTTTTCTGGGAAATGTCAGATAGGATAAAACTCTCTTCTATAAAAGAAATCTTAAAAAGGAAAAACAAAATAAGTATTTAAAACAACGTCAGGGCCCCTACCTCTCCTTCCCTGAAAACACCTACTTATTCTTCATTATTTCATTGTTGGTTTCTGGATTTAAAATTTTCACACTTTTAATTTTCTTTTTTTTTCCACAACCATAGAAATTTTTCATTAAAAGCTAAGATCTTCATTTAATCCGAAGAGACTACAAGCCTAAAGCCTGAAGAAAAGCATCAAATTGCAAACGACTTTTGAGAAAGACAGACAGGACAGGCTAGATATCCTACAGCCTCACTCTTATTTTTTTCTCAGGAGTCAGCGAATGGTATCAGAAGGCCTCAACTGCTGGAGAGCTGCTTTTTCTGTTGCTGTCAGCTAAAATACTTAGCCCTACATCTGAATGCGACGCTCAAAGGTTCACATATGTAGTTTTTTCCTTGGATGTTTTGGCTAATTAGGTAAGACACACACTACACTACACTACTACCACATGTAGTTGATCATTGGGAACATATCTATATTTTAGAGAAATGACAAAGGAATGCCAAATATACACAGAAATGTACCTATAATTAGAATTGCATATAGTGTCTTTATATACTGTGATGGCAAATTGGAAATTGAATTTTTAAAGATGGATTTGTTCTGCTTTTCCAAGGTTTCTTCTGGCTCTACTCTAGCTTGTTGTCCAATTAGTCATGAATGGAAAACCCTAAAACCAGAAAACACAGTAACATTCAGTTCTGCTTTTAAAATACTCGATCTGAAACATGCTTACGGCAAGCAAAATATCTGAGCTCACTCATAGACCAAAACCACAAGACATTAATATGAATGAATGCTGTAGTAAGATTTTGGTTTTGGGATGCAGTCAGCTTTGTGCACTTCACTTAACACTTTCGGTTAGGAGCAAGACTGTTATGTGGTGCCCACAGTGTGTTCCGCAAGGTTTGCAGCACTAATTGTTACAGCTCAGGATGCTGGAGAATAGAAATTTCACTGATCCCTGGAGAGATAGCCCCAGAAGGTGGGCAAAATGTTACATTTGGCCAAGATTTATTCTTGTTTGGATTTAGGACTGGAATTTGTCAGGCTCAGCAGAAAGAATGTCATTAGCTTTGACAAGTGTGTGTGTGTGTGTGTGTGTGTGTCTGTGCTGGGTAATCTATTTAGGAGATGTAAAATGCTGCACACACTTCCCATTTTATTGCAAAAAGCTGAAATTGACAGTACCTGTCAAAAACTATCATCTTCCACTCTCTGAAAGAAAATTGACCCTTGCTTTCTCTGCACTATCCTCCAGCACTAGAGCAGGTCCACCTCTCCTTTATCTAATACCACTTTAGTAAAAGGAAAAGGAGATTGAAAATATAATTGAGCTGATGTCCAGAACTTGCTATATTGAGGTCCTGAAGTAGTGTCTGAAAATTATTGCTACACATTAGATGTAGGGTATTCTTATGCCTGGAGAGTGCTATGCACATCTATATGACTATATAAACAATAGTAAATAATTACACAGGGTTATTTAAAAGGTCTGATGTCAAAAAAATCACCAGGACTACAAATGAGTGCTTTATGCCATTAAAAATACCTGTCTGTAACAAATCTGTTGGGAAAGGCAATTACAAAATCAAGTGGTAAACTACACAAATGTTATTAGAAACAAGTCTCTTACAGCTAGTGTGCCAGCATTGCGTCCAGAAGGAAAGGTCCTTGGGAGGTCTGGTAACATTAACATTACATTTTTAAAACTCATGAATATATCTTTTTCTTAACAGTTTTTTTAAAGTGGAGACTGACTTCTGCATAGATTATTTTAACACGCTTACTCGCAAAAGGTACCTGAGCCTCTTGCTGTATATACATACCATCCTCTCCACTATGTCTTCAAGGAATAATTGTACTCTTGTAATTCCTGAAGGCCATGATTAGTTCCAGCTTAGGATTTCATATAATATATTTCCCTGCGGTACCTAGTCAACCAAAGGCATCATACAATTATTATGGTATCAAGAAAGAACATTACATTCTTTATTGTTTAATGTTTCAGAATATGTTACTATTGTTTAATGTTTCAGAATATGTTACTTAAAGAAATTAGGAGAAGCCCACAGCCCATGCCTCATTTTGCTTTTATCATACATTGCGGTAATTAAAGAAACATACAAATGCTTTTAGCAGCAAGGAACCCTTCCAAACTCTAATCCTGTTGTACTGCCTGGAAAGATTCTTTCTTTATTCATTTGTATGCACATGACAATTCAGCAAGGCTCAAGTACTGACTCTACCAATTTTATATGATACGCCTTATGATTTTCTTGATAATTCGTAATTATACTCCCTTCTCTGCGTGACCTCAGAAACTTTAATCTTCAGCGTGAAGCTTCAGTCCCTGCCATTCTCATGTCACCGGTCAGCTGCTATGTTTGCAGGCACTCTGGCAATTCTCAGTAGTAAAGAGTAAATCCAAAGTCCTTGTTATCATTTGCACAAGCTTTAATCTGGTTTCTGTTTCTCCTTCCTTCCCGACAGAGATTCTTGCCAACATTGATCCTGACTGCAGCGCGAAATGCTGTAACACAGACTATTTAGGAAAGTCATTTACAGGAAAAATATGCAGACAATTAACTTAAATGGCATAACAAATATAGACAACATTGCTACACATTAATAGTGAAAAAATGCTGGAGCGTATCAGTGTTTAGGATTATATTAAAATAGTAATGGACAGATTGTCTCTACCAGTACCACTCTGTGCACAGCACAGCACACAGCTATGCCATGCTGTGAGGAGCGCAGGAAGACAGCCATAACCAAAGAGCTGGCAGCTTTCATTCCTCCCCTCTTTGCTTCCAAGAGAAATGACCAAGTGTCTTTCACGCCCAGGAAAGGATTGATTTTCCTTGTGTTGATTGACTGGTTAGCTCTGCTTAATCTACATTCTTCTGGAGTCTCACTGTTCAGAATGTGATCATAGTAGCATAGCTGGTGATATGAAGAAGGCATTCAGAGTAATGTTTTCCATCTCAGAGCTTGACCAGACATATTTGGATGGACTATAATGTGTCTCCGTGTCTTTAAAGGCCAAGTTCTGCTACCCTTTCAGTGGTGTAAGACGTTACTGGAGTTCATGGATGATAATGTCCTTACAGAGGTGATCAAGGAGCTGGCAAGGGGAGGTGCTCTGCTGGACCCAGCACTTACAAATGGGGAAGAACTTGCCAAGGGTATGGAGGTTGAGGGCAACCTTGGCTGCAGTGATACTGAGACGTTCGTTAGGGCAAATAGCAGGATCACAACCCTGGATTTGAAGAAAGCAGACTTTAGTCTGTTCAGGGATCTTAGAGATCTGCTTGGAAGGATCCCATGGGATATAGTACTGAAGCAGAGTCCAAGAGAGCTGTTTGATTCTTAAGGATCACCTGCTACAAGCTTAAGAATAGTCCATGCCAAGATGCAGAAGTCTGGCCAGAGCAGCAGGAGGCCTGCATGGATGAACAAGCTGACTAAACTCAAATATAAAAAAGTGTGCAAGAGGTGGAAGCAGTGATAGGTGACCCATGAGGAATACAGAACCAATGCCCAAACAGACAAGAGGTCCTTTGCAACCTAAACAATTCTGTGATTCTATGACAATGCCTTGGATCACCATATCTGTAGGGCTGTTCCAAGGATTGTTCACTTGTCATTTACACTAAATATTTGACGTAGCAGTTTTTTACTTGGTAAATATCTTCATTGCTCTGCTATCTTCAGCTAAAGATTTACACCACTGTAACTAGCTGTAGTAGACTCTTCCCTAAGTTATAGATACACTGCAATACTAAGAGAAAAACAAAATAACCTAGCAGAAATGCATAGGTTAATACACTGCACTACTGAAGTATATAACTTCAAGTATAACATTATATTTTCACTAGTAGATGTTTCAGTAGGCAACTCAGAATAGTACATATTAAGTACAACATCCTTGCACTGTGGTCAGCTGTTGGCCAAATTGTCTTTGTGGACAGCTATTTCCCAACACCACTGGTCCTTGATGTGCTACCAGCAACCAGAAAACTAGTAACACATTTTTGAAGTTACAGGTAGCATGTGTTGTTGTTTGGCTTCCCTTTCCAAACCTACTCCCTTGCTTTAGATTTTTGATGTTATTAACTTCTGTTGGTAATACATTCATCATTTTTTCTCTATAAAAAAGTTGGAGAGGACAAAAAGTAAAGTAGGTAGTTTCATTACTTTCTTAGGATTTCTCATTTTGAAAATACTGGTGCTATTACCAAAGAAAACCATACACAGCAGAATGAGAAATAAATTTGCTGCAGTCTTTCACTTCACAGATCTGACTCTTACTTTCCCCTGCTCTTATTTGTTTGGCTTCTTTTTATTTCCTACCATTTCAGTTTTCTGCCCCAAACAAATACAATGTTTCTTCTCTTATAGCTGATTATCTTTTGACAGAGAGTACTTTCTCATCAGGAGACATACAGATTTTCTAAACACGTTGCAATAAAATGCAGGAGAGGAGAATTAAGAGGAAAAAAAGCCTATACAATTCCGCTATGTTAAATTTATTACTTTTAAACGGAGTTTGCTAATCAAAAAGGTAGCAAGTGACATGCTACTCTGCATTAGTTCTATGCAAATCAATGAACAAAAAATGATCAGTTTGGGACATCTTTATTGATTTTGAAATAGGTTTCAGGATTATAAGAAATTCAATTCCACTGAAAAATTAAATATTAATCATATATGATCATATGTTATGTGTTGAATGAAGAAGTAAAAAGGTATATATTTCTTCCCAAATGGATCATCAGAGAACTTCCAACGACTTCTGTGCTGCAGCAAGTTAAATTTATCTATCTGTCTGAGATTAATGAAATGCTATTCTCACCTTTACAGCTAATAGCAGCTGTACTTTATGAAGACAGTTAAAGATGAATTAAAGTAGTTGCCTGTCAGTGTTAGAGAAGATTGATATGTATCAATCAGATATACAAAACCACAACACATGCTGAGAATGATGTGTCTGAAGAAAAATCACTTTGAAACAGAAGATACTTATTTTATTTACTTTTTATTGTTGAAGTCCAGGGTGCCCAGACAATTCATTTCCAGTGCTGGTCCTACCAAGGTAAGGTAAGGTTAAGGTAAGATTCGGGGTAAGGTAAGGTAAGGGGAAAAGATGATCAGTTACGCTGCATTATTGAGAAAAGATGGAACATTTCAGCTGGTGATACAGGACTTACGGTGACCAGCAACTTCTGCATTTGAATTGTCACTTGAAGATTTTCAGCAGGGTGAAATATGAACCCCAACTGCCAGGATTTTCAGGACATCAAATTACATTGATAGATACAGACATCAGCCAAGGTGCAAAAATATAAATATTAAAGAAGATATATATATATATTTTCTCCAGTTCTATTATTTTCTTCCTTGTAGACATCTTCCCCCTTATAAAATCCTCTACTCTCTGAAGACCAACATGAATAATTTCTGCCTGGCCTTTCCTCCTTTCAAGTGTTTTCCTTCTTGCGCTTCTTACCCTAATTTTTAATGCATAAATTTTCCCTCATCCTTTTCTCACCCCCCTTCCCTCGTTCTTTCTCTGGATTTTGAACAAGGAGCTACCTGTCTGGCAACCCCCCAGCTCATCAGGGCGGCTGGAAGACAACAGAACTGGACGGTAGCCCTAGGGACAGGGACAGGGACAGGGACAGGGACAGGGACAGGGACAGGGACAGGGACAGGGACAGGGACAGGGACAGGGA